>JAJOZX010003641.1:0-468626 GCA_023014485.1 Bathynomus jamesi
AAACACAAACACCATAGTTATAATGAACACCATAGTTATAATATAATATAACACAAACCGTATTCAACCTACTGTCCACCTACTTTTGGTTCACCGTGTATATTGCATAAATTTTACACACACACCCACACACATATATTCTTATAGAATCATGACCTTATCACCAACTTATCATTTAGATGTGGACGAGGTGTGATCCTTCTGGAACTGTAATTAAATAAAAACCTTTCTTGCAGGTATCCCAAATTTCCTGAAAACGTGTCGGTTCCTTCATTGTAAGCTCCCGCATCCGATTCTTCTTTCAAGTCTAATTATAACTGCGGGAAACGAGTAAATAAAATAAAACATTTAATAACGGTACACCGAGCCAGATCTTCGCGCGAAGACCTAAGGCGGGGCCACCAGCTTAACCTTCGTGTGAAGAGAGACCAACGCACGGAACAGCAACGAGGTTAACGAGGTACAGATATTCGATCGACTATTTTATGTGCATTGATTTAATTTCAGTCGAAGTTTAAGCAAGGCACCAAATTTTAAATGATAAATGACGAACCTATAGGATATATATAGAGGGTGGCCCAAAAAACATGGCACCAATTTTGAGAAGTGATATCTCAATAACCATTGCAGCTAGGGACTTAAAAAAACAACCAAATGAAAGATAATCCTTTTCTCTTTAAATACTTATTCTATGGCTTGATGGTTATAAGCTCATATAATGCCCCAAATTGGCTTCCAAATAAAATATACAAAAAAAAGTTGCGCATTTATATTTATTCCTTGATCCTAATTTTAAATGAAATTTTTCTATTCCAGACCCCTCAAGATGGGATTGAGAGAATCTGATAAGAGCATTATACAAGCACTACGTGAAGAAAAGGGATATTCATTAAACAGAATCCTTTACGAATTTCCAAATAGAAATAGGAAAAAAAGAACTGTGGCATATTTTTTACAAAAACTTAAAGAAACCGGCAGCAGTCAACAGCGTCCGGGAAGTGGTCGACCAAAAAGTATTAGAACGCCAGAAAACATTGAAAAAGTAAATGAAGTGGTTTTAAGTCAAGAGGAACAACCGGGAACAAGTAAAAGTGAACGTGAAGTTGCGAAAGAAACCGGATTTCACGTTCATCAGTACAGCGAATAATTCGAAAAGATCTTGGGTTGAAAACATTTAAGAGGGTGAAGGTTACTGCTTTATCGGAGCCTGTGAAAGAAAGACGTTTCCATCGATGTAAAAATCTATTGCGAAGATTTCGGTCAAATGAGTCTGTGAAAAAAATTTGGTTTTTCTGATGAGAAACGATTTACGGTCGAAACACCACGAAATACCCAAAATGATCGGGTTCGTGCAGCAGTGGCGACAAAACTCATGTTGACCCAAACGACTTTTGCGTGAAAAAAAACACTTTTCAGATTCGATAATGGTTTCCCTTGCAGCGTCATCTGAGAACAAAACAGCCATCATTTTTATTCAGCGAGGCGTTAAAATTAACTCAATTTACTACTGTAATGACATTTTGTCTCCAATGTTGTCAGAGATCAAGGAGACGAGCACTGATTTTGTGTTCATGCAAGATGGAGCCCCATCTCATACAGCCAAGGAAACAATAACATTTCTCAATAATAATTGTCCTGGTTTTATCGAACCAAATAATTGGCCACCATGCAGCCCAGATCTAAACCCCATTGACTACTTTGTGTGGTCTGCCTTAGAGAGAGAAGTCTACCATGGTCAGAAAATCCGTGATGTGAACCATCTTCGTGAACGAATTCAGGCTGCATGGGAAAATCTCTCACAAGTGACGATCTCAAAGGCAATTTCAAAATGGAGGGCGAGATTACAGGCTGTGGTTGACCATAATGGAGGGCAGATTGAGCCATTTATTGAAAATTAGGTTTAACTTAAAACCACAGAACTTCGTTTAAAGACCGTAAATTAGAAGATAATTAATTAGAAAAAAATAAAAGGAATAAATATAAATGCGCAACTTTTTTTTGTATATTTTTTTTGGAAGTCAATTTTGGGCATTATATTGGCTTATAACCATCAAGCCATAGAATAAGTATTTCAAGAGAAAAGAATTATCTTTCATTTGGTTGTTTTTTTAAGTCCCTAGCTGCAATGGTTATTGAGATATCACTTCTGAAAATTGATGCCATTTTGTTTGGGCCACCCTGTATATATTATATACAGGGTGTCCCATACTTCCGGCCTCATAGGAAAATTTATTTTAAATTAAATTTCCCAAAGTAATACATTAGAACTAAAGCAAATGTTCAAATTGATGTCTTCTTTTGGGACTTTTTTTTAATTGCAGGTAGAATAACACGCTATGGCTAATATAGAAGTGAGTTACACTCCTGAGGAAAAGGCCTTAGGAGGCAAGTAGCAGAAGATCAAGTTTTTAGATTTTCCGTATATTTAGAATATTTTAAAGTCGACTTTCCGCAAACCAGTCTCATAACGGTCGACTTTGTTCCTTTACAAGTGTACATCACGTCGAATACTGAGAAGCTCAGTAAAACGCTTTACCAATGAATATATTTTATCGAATAAACATTTTGAAATAGGTTGTTGAAACTTCATTCAACAATCTATTTGAAAATAGAAAGAACTAATTTCCAAATAGAAAAAAATAGATAAATAACATTTAATCCACAAATGTTTCAGAAAATATTTAAGATAAAACTAATAAAAAGTGTAAAAATGGAAATTTACCAGATATTGTATCGAGAACTGAATTCATCCATAAATTGAATCATGATTCCTTTGCGCTTCTTATTTCCAGAGGAATCCATTGCCTTGTAATAATACGGACGCATCTATAAAGTAACACAGTACAGTAGTAGTAGTTCATGAAACACGAAACACTTTCGTGTACAATATACGAGTTTGTAGCTATAAAAACTGACGAAAATCGCCTAAAATATTGATATATAGTCATTGTCCATTTATACTATGTTACTAATTATACGTTTATACTATGTTATGGGATTTATATCCTGCCAATAAAGCTTATCATTATAATTATCATTATTATCATTATCATTTAAAGTCATTCGCTGAAGTTGACAATTTTTGGGAAAGTTTATTTTCATACGAATTATATTAATATTTTTGAATCAGGTTAGTTTTGAAAATTAACTCGTACTAATTTCGGATCACCTGAAGATCAGGGCCCCCGTGTCTTCTCGTTTTTTGATTTACAGTACCAAATATAATAATAAATTAAATTGAATGCCCGGTTAGGTTAACTGTACGCCCTTGACCATTGGTTAGGTTAAGTCGTGATATTTTCGTTAGTTTTAACGAAGAGATCATTTGGTAATTGAAGCTGGGGGCCTTGATCTTCAGGTGATCCCTAATTTCTAATTAAGAGGTTAAAAAGGAACTGTATATGTAACTAAACACGTTAATAGTTAAATATAAGTAAATAAGTCAGAATGTATAATTAAATAAATTAAATGATTTTAGAAATCAATGTCCTCAACTGCACAGTTTTCTCCTACAAAGCATTTTCTCTCTTCAAATTCATTCATATTCTGATGCTGTACTTTCGTCCATTCGTTTATACCAGTGGTGCACAAACTTTTTTGATGTGAGGGCCAAGCGAAGAAAATAACTAAATGTATTAGCCTACTTACTTTCCATCTAAGTCATAAATTGGGTCACTTTTATATTCTAACTTTTTCATTGAATTGAAAAGACCCGTGGGGCCACTGAAAAGACCCGTGGGGGACACATTTGGCCCGCGGGCCAGGGTTTGTGCATCACTGGTTTATACACTCCCAATAAATAATTTGTAAGTGTAATCAAAGAGAGCGGCATATATATATATATATATATATATATATATATATATATATATATATGCAGTGTTCGGAGTAACGCTGTTACTTATTTTGTAACGAAATTGGTAACCCCGTTACTTTTCATTCCATTTTCAGTCATTATCGTTACTCGTTACTTTCTTATATGTTTTTCTGAAATGTAACAATGTCTTCCCGATAGACATTTAACAATAGTTTTAAGATTTTCATTTTTTTCTTACATGAATAATCCATTAATCCTTCAAGCATTTTGTAATTTTTTATTCCCGATTTATTTTAGTGGATTCTCTTCAATAATTTTCGTTTTTGTAATACTAAGTGCAAAGAGCAATTCTATTTTACATTTTTAAGATCTATTGATCGCTATTAATATTATTTCAAATGTTAAAATTGTTAAAGTGTATCGCTTATTATTTAAGTATAAGTCTAAAATCAGGTATTGTTTCATTGTATTATATATCTGACCTTAATTAAATATTTGCTCCATATTCAGAAATTCTTTTATAATTGCGATGTGTATATATATCATATTCTTATATTGAGAAATACTATATTTTCTACTTTATTATAAAAGTAACGGTAACCGTAACGCATTACTTTTCCATAGAAGTAACTGTAGCGTAATGACGTTACTTTCAATTGCGAGTAACGGTAACGGTAACGTAGTTACTTTAAAAAAGTATTTCGCCCAACACTGTATATATGTTACAACTCAGAATGGTCCCCTGAGAAACTTTTATGTTACACACAGACCGTGCATCGAACAAGGAACTCTTCTGGGAAAATTAAACCCATTATAGTCCGAATAAGTAATGGTAAATAACAATTACTACAGTATACATGTAGTTTTTTTTTTCACGATGGAAGACCAACGTGGGCAACAGATCACTGACAAGCAAATAGCTGGTGATAATGTAGCTGGTTTCTTTTACTGTAACGATTTTTTATTGTTAATATGATTTTTATCTACTTACTTATTTACTTATAATGATATTGTTATATCCAACTTATTCTTCATTACAAACTCTAACGGTTTCTCTATAATGAATTTCGTTTAACCGCATAGAGTGCCGTTTGAAACACGATGATTTAAGGGTAGGGCCGTAGGGGGAATTAAGATCAATATGACACTGAAAGAGAGAGAGGTCTAGTCGACCTAAGCCAATTATAATTAACGGAATTTACATTAAAAACACTATGAAACACAATGCGTCGTTCGATCACAATTTATGGCAAAAATCTATTTTAAAATGAAGCACAGAGTTGCCAACTGTATATTTTAAAACTATAATACTTTCAGGGCAAACCAACTGGGATTTTAAACCTAATTTCTCTCTCTCTCTCTCTCTCTCTCTCTCTCTCTCTCTCTCTCTCTCTCTCTCTCTCTCTCTCTCTCTCTCTCTCTCTCTCTCTCTCTCAGGGATAGGGTGTGTGTAGTTTTAGGAGACTTCAACTGTCGCGGCATAAAGTGGGAAAACAGGACTGCCGATGCTGAAGGGAGGAGGCTAGTTGACTTTGCTGATGAGAACTTCCTCACTCAGTGGGTCAACGAGCCTACACGAGGCGAAAGCGTTCTAGACTTAGTATTCACGACCGAAGACAACCTCGTCACTGGCCTCACCGTTGACGAATCATTGGGCGGGAGTGATCACGGTCTTATTAGGTTCCGTGTGTGCGTCCCTCGGGTGAAGCGTAGTAACTCGAGAGGCAGTAAGCTCGATCTCCGGCGGGCGAACTTTGTTAGCCTCAGGTATAGCGTAGGAGAGATGGGGTTAGAGGTTGGCGGCGATGTTGAGGGAGTGTGGAGTGCATTCCGGGACGAGTTTATGGTGCTGCAGTCTGCTGCCATACCCTCAAAACAGGTCACCCCTGCTTCAACGCAGCCTAAGTGGTTCAATCGTGACATCGCTTCGGCTGTCCGAAATAGGAAAGTAGCGTATAGGAGGGCGAAGGCCAATCGTTCCCACGAGAACACTGAAGCGTATGTCCGACTGTGTAGGGAAGTGAAGGCGAAGGTTAGGCTAGCGAAACGTAACGAAGAACTACGGGTGGCAAGCCTCTGCAAGGGGAACCCTAAGGCATTCTTCAGTTATGTTAATAGTAGCAAGCCCATTAGAAGCATGATAGGTCCGTTAAAGGATGGAAGCGGCGTTCTGCGGACCTCCGACGCGGACATCGCTAATGTGCTTAATGAGTACTTTGCGGGAGTGTTCACCAGGGAGGATACCCGCGTCATCCCCGAGCCAGGCGTGAGGCACGAAGGTGCTGGCCTGGATAGTGTTAAATGTACCGCGACAGTCGTTGCCGCTAGAATAGACAAACTGAGCGCGTTTAAGGCTCCTGGGCCAGACCAGTTTCTCCCCAGAGTGTTGCGAGAAGTGCGCGACCAGGTGGCTCCCCACCTGGCTACAGTCTTCAACAAATCGTTGGAGATGGGCCAGGTGCCTGGTGACTGGAGGGAAGCCAACGTGACCCCTATCTTTAAGAAAGGGGATCACGAAAGTCCAGGGAACTATCGTCCCATTAGTCTCACTTCAGTTGTAGGTAAATTATTAGAAGGGATAATAGCTGATAGGATCGTTGACCATTTGGATTCCTACAAGCTGCTTGGGGACTCCCAACATGGGTTTAGACGCATAGGTCGTGTCTCACCAAATTGCTCGAGTTTTTCCACGTCATGTTGAGTGAGTACGATAAGAGTAGGGCGATTGATATGCTTTATCTCGACTTTCAAAAGCCTTTGATAAGGTACCTCACCGCCGGCTAATGGCGAAAGTGCGCGCGCTGGGTATCGGTGGGGAAATAGGTAGGTGGATTGAAAACTGGCTGAGGAATAGGCGGCAGGTGGTAATTAAAGGGGCTAGTTCGGGTTGGGCCTCGGTCACTAGTGGGGTTCCTCAGGGTTCCGTTTTGGGGCCGCTGTTGTTTATCATTTACATAAATGATATCGACGGTGGCATCGTCAGTCGGATCGCCAAATTCGCTGATGACACCAAGCTTGGGGCCAATGTTGGGACGCCCGAAGCGATCGAGGAACTGCGTGCGGACCTAGGTAGGATAGGAGAGTGGTCCGAAAAATGGCAAATGCCGTTTAACTTGGGTAAATGCAAAGTGATGCACATTGGCTACGCCAATCCCAAATCGGACTACTCGATGTTGGGTAGTAATATCGAGGTGACTGATTTAGAAAAGGACTTGGGTGTGCTAATTAGCAGCGATCTTAAGTTTACGAAACAGTGTGTAGAGGTGGAAAAGAAAGCCCAGAAACTATTGGGTTATATCAGGAGGCAATTTCAGTTTCGGAACAAGGATTGTGCTCTCACTGTACAATTCCCTTGTTCGGCCGCACCTGGAGTATGCTGTGCAGTTCTGGTCGCCCACCCTTAGGAAAGATATTGAGAGGCTGGAGCGAGTGCAGGCGAGGGCCACAAAGTTAATCCCTTCCGTTAGGCATATGGGTTACAATCGACGGTTACGCGCCCTGAACTTGTTTTCGCTTGAAACTCGGAGGCTGCGCGGTCAACTGATCGAGGTTTTCAAGCTCTTACGCGGGTTCAACGATGTCGATTTTAGAAGTATGTTTAGTTTAAATGATAACCCAACTCGCAACAATGGTTGGAAGTTGGATTTGAAAAGGTTTAGGACTAGTGTGTGTGGGAATTACTTTACGTATAAGATCTGTGACACATGGAACAGGTTACCTTCGGAAGTTGTGAACAGTTCCTCTGTGGATCAGTTCAAGAAAAGGGTAGACGAAATCTTGCACACTATTTGAGTGTGTAAAGACATTTAGGACCTCAGTCTGCGGAAATTTCTTTTCCTATAAAATAGTTAATATCTGGAACCAACTTCCCTCAGAGGTTGTTTCCAGTCAAAGTATAAATGTGTTTAAAAATAGGCTAGACAAAGTACTGAATACTCTCATAGTTTAAGACTAAAACATAAGAAAACTCTGCAGGAGATCGCTTGCACGGTGTCTCTGTGAGCAAACTAAATACAGAGCTATTTATATATTCTCCACTTTCCTGTAAAATTTCCTTGGCTACTTTTCCAGGGTCAAGGTATTTTCTTCAACCTTTTTCCGTACCTGCCTCTGGCAGGGAGGGAGCGGAGGGTGGGGAGAGAGCCTTTTACTTTTCTATCCAGTTTTCTACTACTGCTAGGATAGTTGAAAGAAAAATAAACTTTTACAAAATTTTCCCTGGCACCCGTTGCCATTGGTACCTCCTCGGTATGGGCTGCAAGGCCTTTTGAGGTACTTCTTTTCCTTGTAACTCCTTGTAACTCTCTCTCTCTCTCTCTCTCCGAAGCATGATAGGTCCACTAAAGGACCGAAGCGGCGTTCTGCGGACCTCCGACGCGGACATCGCTAATGTGCTTAATGAGTACTTTGCGGGAGTGTTCACCAGGGAGATACCCGCGTCATTCCCGAGCCAGGCGTGAGGCACGAAGGTGCTGGCCTGGACAGTGTTCGATGTACCGCGACAGTCATCGCCGATAGAATAGACAAACTGAGCGCGTGTAAGGCTCCTGGGCCAGACCAGTTTCTCCCCAGAGTGTTGCGAGAAGTGCGCGACCAGGTGGCTCCCCACCTGGCTACAGTCTTCAACAAATCGTTGGAGATGGGCCAGGTGCCTGGTGACTGGAGGGAAGCCAACGTGACCCCTATCTTTAAGAAAGGGGATCACGAAAGTCCAGGGAACTATCGTCCCATTAGTCTCACTTCAGTTGTAGGTAAATTATTAGAAAGGATAATAGCTGATAGGATTGTTGACCATTTGGATTCCTACAAGCTGCTTGGGGACTCCCAACATGGGTTTAGACGGCATAGGTCGTGTCTCACCAACTTGCTCGAGTTTTTCCACGTCATGTTGAGTGAGTATGATAAGAGTAGGGCGATTAATATACTTTATCTCGACTTTCAGAAAGCCTTTGATAAGGTACCTCACCGCCGGCTAATGGCGAAAGTGCGCGCGCTGGGTATCGGTGGGGAAATAGGTAGGTGGATTGAAAACTGGATGAGGAATAGGCGGCAGAGGGTTGTAATTAAAGGGGGTAGTTCGGGTTGGGCCTCGGTCACTAGTGGGGTTCCTCAGGGTTCCGTTTTGGGGCCACTGTTGTTTATCATTTACATAAATGATATCGACGGTGGCATCGTCAGTCGGATCGCCAAATTCGCTGATGACACCAAGCTTGGGGCCAATGTTGGGACGCCCCAAGCGATCGAGGAACTGCGTGCGGACCTAGGTAGGATAGGAGAGTGGTCCGAAAAATGGCAAATGCCGTTTAACTTGGGTAAATGCAAAGTGATGCACATTGGCTACGCCAATCCCAAGTCGGACTACTCGATGTTGGGTAGTAATATCGAGGTGACTGATTTAGAAAAGGACTTGGGTGTGCTAATTAGCAGCGACCTTAAGTTTACGAAACAGTGTGTAGAGGTGGAAAAGAAAGCCCAGAAACTATTGGGTTATATCAGGAGGCAATTTCAGTTTCGGAACAAGGAGATTGTGCTCTCACTGTACAATTCCCTTGTTCGGCCGCACCTGGAGTATGCTGTGCAGTTCTGGTCGCCCACCCTCAGGAAAGATATTGAGAGGCTGGAGCGAGTGCAGGCGAGGGCCACAAAGTTAATCCCTTCCGTTAGGCATATGGGTTACAATCGACGGTTACGCGCCCTGAACTTGTTTTCGCTTGAAACTCGGAGGCTGCGCGGTCAACTGATCGAGGTTTTCAAGCTCTTACGCGGGTTCAACGATGTCGATTTTAGAAGTATGTTTAGTTTAAATGATAACCCAACTCGTAACAATGGTTGGAAGTTGGATTTGAAAAGGTTTAGGACTAGTGTGTGTGGGAATTAAGACTAAAACATAAGAAAACTCTGCAGGAGATCGCTTGCACGGTGTCTCTGTGAGCAAACTAAATATAGAGCTATTTATATATTCTCCACTTTCCTGTAAAATTTCCTTGGCTACTTTTCCAGGGTCAAGGTATTTTCTTCAACCTTTTTCCGTACCTGCCTCTGGCAGGGAGGAGCGGAGGGTGGGGAGAGAGCCTTTTACTTTCTATCCAGTTTTCTACTACTGCTAGGATAGTTGAAAGAAAAATAAACTTTTACAAAATTTTCCCTGGCACCCGTTGCCATTGGTACCTCCTCGGTATGGGCCGCAAGGCCTTTTGAGGTACTTCTTTTCCTTGTAACTCCTTGTAACTCTCTCTCCTCTCTCTCTCCGAAGCATGATAGGTCCACTAAAGGACCGAAGCGGCGTTCTGCGGACCTCCGACGCGGACATCGCTAATGTGCTTAATGAGTACTTTGCGGGAGTGTTCACCAGGGAGGATACCCGCGTCATTCCCGAGCCAGGCGTGAGGCACGAAGGTGCTGGCCTGGACAGTGTTCGATGTACCGCGACAGTCATCGCCGATAGAATAGACAAACTGAGCGCGTGTAAGGCTCCTGGGCCAGACCAGTTTCTCCCCAGAGTGTTGCGAGAAGTGCGCGACCAGGTGGCTCCCCACCTGGCTACAGTCTTCAACAAATCGTTGGAGATGGGCCAGGTGCCTGGTGACTGGAGGGAAGCCAACGTGACCCCTATCTTTAAGAAAGGGGATCACGAAAGTCCAGGGAACTATCGTCCCATTAGTCTCACTTCAGTTGTAGGTAAATTATTAGAAAGGATAATAGCTGATAGGATTGTTGACCATTTGGATTCCTACAAGCTGCTTGGGGACTCCCAACATGGGTTTAGACGGCATAGGTCGTGTCTCACCAACTTGCTCGAGTTTTACCACGTCATGTTGAGTGAGTATGATAAGAGTAGGGCGATTAATATACTTTATCTCGACTTTCAGAAAGCCTTTGATAAAGTACCTCACCGCCGGCTAATGGCGAAAGTGCGCGCGCTGGGTATCGGTGGGGAAATAGGTAGGTGGATTGAAAACTGGCTGAGGAATAGGCGGCAGAGGGTTGTAATTAAAGGGGCTAGTTCGGTTGGGCCTCGGTCACTAGTGGGGTTCCTCAGGGTTCCGTTTGGGGCCACTGTTGTTTATCATTTACATAAATGATATCGACGGTGGCATCGTCAGTCGGATCGCCAAATTCGCTGATGACACCAAGCTTGGGGCCAATGTTGGGACGCCCGAAGCGATCGAGGAACTGCGTGCGGACCTAGGTAGGATAGGAGAGTGGTCCGAAAAATGGCAAATGCCGTTTAACTTAGGTAAATGCAAAGTGATGCACATTGGCTACGCCAATCCCAAGTCGGACTACTCGATGTTCGGTAGTAATATCGAGGTGACTGATTTAGAAAAGGACTTGGGTGTGCTAATTAGCAGCGACCTTAAGTTTACGAAACAGTCTGTAGAGGTGGAAAAGAAAGCCCAGAAACTATTGGGTTATATCAGGAGGCAATTTCAGTTTCGGAACAAGGAGATTGTGCTCTCACTGTACAATTCCCTTGTTCGGCCGCACCTGGAGTATGCGGTGTGCAGTTCTGGTCGCCCACCCTCAGGAAAGATATTGAGAGGCTGGAGCGAGTGCAGGCGAGGGCCACAAAGTTAATCCCTTCCGTTAGGCATATGGGTTACAATCGACGGTTACGCGCCTGAACTTGTTTTCGCTTGAAACTCGGAGGCTGCGCGGTCAACTGATCGAGGTTTTCAAGCTCTTACGCGGGTTCAACGATGTCGATTTTAGAAGTATGTTTAGTTTAAATGATAACCCAACTCGTAACAATGGTTGGAAGTTGGATTTGAAAAGGTTTAGGACTAGTGTGTGTGGGAATTACTTTACGTATAAGATCTGCGACACATGGAACAGGTTACCTTCGGAAGTTGTGAACAGTTCCTCTGTGGATCAGTTCAAGAAAGGTTAGACCAAATCTTGCACACTATTTGAGTGTGTACAAAATTTTCCCTGGCACCCGTTGCCATTGGTACCTCCTCGGTATGGGCCGCAAGGCCTTTTGAGGTACTTCTTTTCCTTGTAACTCCTTGTAACTCTCTCTCTCGGCAGTTCATATAAAACAAATTTCTAATTAATAATCACGCTAAATTGCATTAATTCACAATTACGTTAATTCCATTTTTTACAGTTGTGATTCCTATGTATCCTAACTGATTTAAGAATTTTCGATCCTGAGTTCGAGCGTCGTGCTCTCCCTCGATTGAGAATGGGAAATAAGTTCTTACCGTTCGAATTTGGGCATTCACGCATGACTCTTCTTCGGTGATATTCATGTAGAAGTGTGATGCCAGCGACCTCTGAAAATAATTACAGATCGACGTCAGTTTCTTCAAATAAACATTTCAGAAATATGAATTGTTTATGTGAAAAGGAATTCGTAAAAGATATTGTTATTATTGGTTGTCTTTCTTGGAACTCCATTTTCATGCCAGCACAGCATCAGAGAGACTTTCGGTTTAATGAGGATTCCCAACAGCGATCCTCGAACCAAAACCAAAACCAAGAAATTTTAATAAATTTATAGCAAATGTGTACCGCTATACAACTTATACAAGATTAATTTCGCCTCTTTTACAACCTTTAATCAAGAAAGAAATTTCATGGGCATAATTTTTTGAAAATTTATATGAATTTGGTGATATTACGATGGACGAGTATTGTACAACATATTTTCATTTTTTGAGAAAACTCTTTTAATCTAACATTCGCCCCCCAACACACACACACACACACACAGTTGACAAATCAGCTGAAACAGAAATGCCCCTATTTCAAGGGTAAAATTTAGTCAAAGCATATCCATATCTGCTGAGGTTATGTTTGTTGCTTGTACAAAATTTCAAACTCTTGTGAAATCGAGGGAAAGTTGGTGAGACCATAATTTTACAAGAATAAACGGACATCAAAATTCTCAACTTAACATCCAAAGTCAGTGGGATCAAATTTGTGAAGCTGCAGTCAAAATCTAAGGGATTCATGAGCTTAAAGTAAATGTTAAGGCCTCAGTGACTTAAAAATTTATATTCAAAATCTTTTATATGAAATTATTTATGTATTATAATTCGAGGGTGGACCAAAGAGATAAAAGCGGGCTTTGAATTAGTGTACAAATTCGGTGCCTTACCAGAATAAAAAGAATGGGGGTGAAGAGAGTGGGGGGGGGGGCACTAGGAAAAAGGAACATTTTAATCCCTTTTCGTTCCTTGGACACGTATGTGGACATTTTGAAATAAAAGAAAGGAGTTTAAGAATGATAACTGTTTATTCTTTAGTCTTTAACTGGTTTATTTTATTAGCGCAAATATAATAATGGCAGGGAGAGAACTAAATAAACAGCTACTCTAATTAACAACTCCCGCGAGAGACTGTTCGAACGGGTCATTTGCAATTCTTTTAGACCTACAGCCTCCAAAATCTGCTTTAGTGAGTGTTCAATTCTTTCCCTTGGCAACAACAATACAATAATCATTATTAAATTTCATAATAAGATCAACACACGACATTACGTGAGGTTAGGTTAAGTTAAGTTAAGTTAAGTTCGAAAACATCAACCATTCCCATTTGGTACCTTTACCTCAAATGAGAATGGAGTGACATTATTTCTCGAATGAAAAATCGCTTTTCTCAAATTAGGATTTCTCACTTTGTGCATTCTCATTTGCGGACCGCGAATATGACTTTGATTGATCAGTAATCTTTCAAGTGGCTGACGAGAGCTCAATAATATTAATAATAATAAAAAATAAGTGCAAAATACTTGAATAAAATCGTCATTTTGCACCAAAATCACCTCAACGACTGCATCAGAAATGAAGCAATTCGCTACACGCACTCCCGACTTTCAGAATTGGCAGATAATATGCAGTGCGGCTTCCTATTAGAGTATTAGAGGTAAGCCCAGGGGCGCATTTACAGTGTGCGGGGCCTTGGGCAAACTATTTCTCGGGATGTATTATTTTAGTGTGTTAATGAATGACAATATTTTGTAATGTACATAACAGATATATTTTTTTAACACACACAAAACACACATGCGGAAGCCATTCGGCTTAGTAATGTGATATTAAAGACTATAACTTAACTATGTACACATACAGTGTATACAGCTACACTAGTAGGCTACACAGTTGTAATGCACTTAATAAACATCTACACAGTTATTGTAATGCACTTAATAAACAGCTACACAGTTGTAATGCACTTAATAAACAGCTAAACTGTATAGCTTACTGTACTGTAGATAGAGTGTAGATTGTAATGAATATTACATAGGACGCTTCCTGGCTTTTTGTTTGGAAAACTGCGTGATTGTGTCCTCGAAACTCACCGACTGCAACACCTCATGCTCTATACTCAACAGCGCCAGGGACAAAAGACACTCCTGGCCCATTGTGGAACGAAGGTAATTTTTGATCAGTTTGAGTTTCGAGAATGAACGTTCACCAGAACAGTTCGTGACAAATATACACAGATATATTCTCATTGCTATTTCCATGTTTGGGAATGTTCCTTTCAGTTTGTTTGTGTTCATATGCCGATAAAATCTGTTGCACATGTCTTCACGTTCCGTCTGGGATTCTGTTTCACTTTCGGTGAGTTTCATTAGGGCAGCGAACTGCACAACTTCTGTTACCAGCTCTTTCTCCAGATCAGCCGAACAGCATTCTACTAGATGTTCAGCTGACCGTCGAAGACTGTCGATGTCCAGGACTAGAAGGAAATACAAAATCCAAATCTTTTCTGCAGGATAGCGTACGCTTCTAGACGAGTGTTCAGAGTGGTACACAGTTTATCAATTATCGGTAGAAATGCAGTGGTCCGAAATGAATCTCTTGGTGTCAGGTTCATATCTTCGGCAGTTCCGATTTCGTCATGGTGGCACTTTCTCTTATTTGTGCGTTGAGTCGATTCCTTGTATACTCGATGACCACACTTTCCGATGCCCTGGTCCTCGAATTCGTCAACTCTTGATCTGAGATCTTCAACAAATTGCAGTAGTGATTTCAGCAAGAGGGTGACTGAGTCTAACGACATTCCTTGTTTTTGCAGAGATGCATTCGTTTTTTGAAATCGTTCGGAATAGTGTTCCATAAAACCAATAAAATGGCTGTTTCGAGTTGTTGAAGCTGTTTAGACAATCCCCTGGCTTCGATCCTGGCTTCCGCAGTTTGGCTGGTATCTGCTGCTAGCTCATCCAGTACCACGATATTCTCGGCGTAGCCTTCGGTTAAAGATTGGACGGCATCTGATCTGGCTGACCAGCGGGTATCGGAGAGACCTTTGTCGACCTTTAGTTTCTCACTGCGGGAACTACTATCGAGAACCTCTACATGTCGACGCCATCGGTATGTCGAGGAGACGAGAAACGTGTAGACATTCTGAATGAGCATAAACAATTCAACGGCTGCTGTGCAACTGTCCACTGCTGATTTACCCACAAGATTTAGTGAGTGGCACATGCATGGCACAAATTCAGCATACGGAGATTTTGACTTGATGTGGCTCTTTACACCATTGTATTTCCCTGCCATATTGCTTGCGTTATCATAAGACTGTCCTCTGCAGTCTCCAATTCGAATGCCATGCGTCTCCAGAAAGTTGAGGACCACGTCGGCGATTCCTTTCCCTGTATGTGTGCGAAATTACCAGACGAATCCTATTAGGACGAATTTGAAGTATATATATATATATATATATATATATATATATATATATATATATATTATTGCTTTCAGTGGTGATGAACCACGTACGAGAGTCGTCAGTACTTTGACCTACTATTTGCTTGGCAATGCTACTGTGAGCTGCTCGTACCCTGAAATGAGCGTATGAGCGGAATGGTGCTCTGTGTAAAGAAATGTTTAACTCTTTATACTTCCACTTAAACTATGAATACATCGATGATTCTGCATATATATATTATATATATTTAACTGCAATGACCACGCAGTATATTAATGTATAGAAACGACGTAAGTATAGAGGAGCGTTCTGCACACGAGGAAGAGAAATAACGAACAAATGAAAAATGAGGTGACCGCCCGGGAATCGAACCCAGGATCTTCCGATTGCAGGTCAGATATGCTATCCACTACACCACGGGCCTCGATCAGTCAGAAGTCGTAATTCTCATACATAGGGCAGAAACCAATGCCCTGAGAGGCCACCCTCGCAAATCGTGAATATGTACATTTAACTGCAATGACCACGCAGTATTAATGTATAGAAACGACGTAAGTATAGAGGAGCGTTCTGCACGAGAATTACGACTTCTGACTGATCGAGGCCCGTGGTGTATTGGATAGCATATCTGACCGGCAATCGGAAGATCCTGGGTTCGATTCCCGGGCGGTCACCTCATTTTTCATTTGTTCGTTATTTCTCTTCCTCGTGTGCAGAACGCTCCTCTATACTTACGTCGTTTCTATACATTAATATACTGCGTGGTCATTGCAGTTAAATGGACATATTTACGATTTGCGAGGGTGCCCTCTCAGGCATTGGTTTCTGCCCTATGTATGAGAATTACGACTTCTGACTGATCGAGGCCCGTGGTGTAGTGGATAGCATATCTGACCGGCAATCGGAAGATCCTGGGTTCGATTCCCGGGCGGTCACCTCATTTTTCATTTGTTCGTTATTTCTCTTCCTCGTGTGCAGAACGTTCCTCTATACTTACGTCGTTTCTATATATATATAATATATATTATATATATCAATATATATATCATAATATATATCATAATATATATATATATTATATATATATATATATATATGTATGTATATGATGAATAAAACCACGAAGGAAAGGAACACAGAATGGTGTTCAAGCGATTTCGTCTAATAACAGCCTCAGGAACAGTGAAGTAAATAAAGAGTTCGAGACTATATATAAGTCGCAAAAAAAATCTATATATATATATATATATAATAAATATAGAAATAAAAATTGTAGTAGGGGCATACAAATTTGTAAGGAAAACTACAAATTTTCCTATGAGATCGGACTTATGGGACACCTGTATATGTATATGTGTGTGTGTGTGTGTGTATATATATTGGTTGTAAACAATCCATTTGATCTTGTGTTGAATTCGTTCAGAACGGATTTAGACAAGAAGGGCAAAGTGCTAAAATTGGTAGTTTTCCTTACAAATTTGTATGCCCCTCCCACAATTTTTATTTCTATATTTATTTATATATATATATATATATATTATATTTTTTTTTTTTTGTGACCTATATATAGTCTCGAACTCTTTATTTACTTCAGTGTTCCTGAGGAGTCATTAGACGAAAGCGCTTGAGCACCATTCTGTTTCCTTTCCTTCGTGGTTTTATTCATCATAAATATTTTTCACTTGTTACTTTCGTGAAATAATTTTCATATATATATAATATATATAATATATATATATATATATATATATATACTGACCGGAACACTAGGTGGCCAAGCCCAGATTTGAGCAAAGAGAGCGGAAATCTTTCTTAAATTTTTATTCTATGTTTTAATTGTCTTATTTACGTAAAAACTTATATTTTCTATGTCTATTCCTATTAACTTTAGTGTTTTAAGTAATTTACCAAATATTTACCTATTCACTTAAAGGATGAATGAAGTGTGAGAAGCGAGAAACTTCTTCTTTCTTGACGCCACAAACTTCGTCACAGATTGAGACAAAATCGTTCCACGCATTTCTTTCAAATCATATTAAAACGAAATTCTAATTTAAATAATGATATTTACATTTCACGTTTATTTACTTAAAAAAAAAAAGAGTCTTTAAAATAATGTTAAATGCCACGAAACTCATTTCCTGAATATATCTAAAACGAGTGACAGCTAAAAAAATTAAAAAATGAATGTTGAACCAACTCTTAATCTCTTTACGATTACTTCACTCGCATCTGGAACTCATATTATGTTTTAATTTTAAATGCGAGGAAGTCGAATAATTATTGGTTAAATTCGGTTACATTTCAGCGGAACACATTATTAGGTAATGAGAATGTTAGAAGGGAGATTGAATTTATCAACTCATCAGATATGAAAATGTGGAGTCAAGATGTCGGTCAACTTTTACGTGACGTAAGCATACTTTTGTAAAAAGTTATTTGTTCAGAATATAAAATCATGTTTAATTTTATAGTTTCATTTGAAAATTATTAAAAACTTAATTTAATATTTATTATCAATTTAATATTTATGACGTTTACAGTGAGTGAAATAAAAGTTTTTAGTATTCTTTTTTTAAAAGTATGTTACTGTACTCGTCTATTTCCTGTTATTAAGACATTAAAATAATTTCATTATTATTATTAGTGTTGTTGTTGCTGTTGTTGTTGTTGTTATATACTGAGATAAATGTGTTTTTTCTAATATAAATGACTTCGTTTTACAAGACAATATTCAGACTTTCGCCTCCAATTCAATCCTGGACGATTCCGGTGATGTTCCTCCATCTCCACCCAACTCTGACTTAATTATGTCTAAAATTAGAATTTCTTCCAAAGATGTTTACTCTACAGTTTACCCTATCTAGACTCAACTCCAGGAAGGCGTACGGTCCTGAAGGGGCCCCTCCTCTTGTTCTCAAGAAATGTGCTTCGGTGCTGACACCCTGCCAATGCAAACTCTTTCGTCTTTGTCTTTTATAATTTTTTTCCTGTTGGAAGTTCGTTTTCATTCAGCATGTCCCAAACAAAGGTGACCGCTCTCAACCCTCCAACTATCGTCAAATTGCTTTGATTTCTTGCCTTTCTAAAGCTTTCAATCTATAGGAGAGGATAGGACAGGAAGTGAGACTTAAAAGATCATTGATGATGATGATGAGTGGGTGACAGGAAAGAACCCATAGTCACTGGTGACTTAAAAGCAGCGAAACAAAGTACAGCAGCGGTCAATAAAGCGAACAAAGTGTTAGGTTTTATAGCTCGGAATTTTGAGTACAAATCGCGCGATATTATAGTTCCTCTTTATAAATCATTAGTTAGACCCCATTTGGAGTACGCGATCCAGTTTTGGAATCCACATATGCGAAAAGATATAGACAAACTCGAAAGAGTTCAAAGACGAGCAACTAAGATGATTCCGTCGCTTAGGTCAAAGTTAAAATTGACCACACTCAAGACTAGGAGGCAAGGGTGATCTAATCCAGGTTTTCAAATTATGAATGGGTTCGATAACGTAGATAGAGATAGCTTTTTTCGAATATCTCATATAATAGGACTAGAAATAACGGGTGTAAGTTGACAAGTAGAAGGTTCGAGACAGCAGTTGCCAAAAACTTTTTTACGCATAGAATAGTAAATAGGTGGAATAGTTTGCCGGTAGAAGTAATTAGTAGCACGTCCATAAACATGTTTAAAAATCGATTAGACGCATATGTTGATAGATTGGGTATAGTTTAAGGTAGTAAAATTAAGGCTTGTGGTTCGGAACCCACGTAAAATTGTAGGTCCCCTCCGCCACCACGGAGGACATGCACAATACACAATTACGACACAGTTAGGTAGACCAGCCATGAGTGGATCCTAGGGTTCTTTGTTGTTTCTGAAACATTATAAACATTATTATTATAACATTATATTTTGGGCCTCTTGCGAGTAACCCGGTGCCCACGTTGGGCTTTCCATCATGAAAAAGAAAAAAACTATAGTATTTGTCATTTATCATTACTTATTCGAACTATAGTGGATGTAATTTCCCAGGAGAGTTCCTTGTTCCATGCACGGTCTGTGTTTAATATATATATATATATATATATATATATATATATATATATATATATGAAAATTATTTCACGAAGGTAACACGTGAAAAATATTTATGATGAATAAAACCACGAAGGAAAGGAAACACAAAATGGTGCTCAAGCGCTTTCGTCTAATGACATCCTCAGGAACACTGAAGTACATAAAAAGGTTAAGCCTATATATAGGTTACAGAAAGAAAAAAAAAAAAAGAAAAAATAAATAACATACATACACACACACACACATATATATATATATATATTATATATACATACATATCTATATATACAAATACATACATACATACATACATACATATATATACAATAAACAGAGAAGTAAAAATAATAAAAAATTAAAAATTAAAACCATTTGATCTTGTGCTAAAAATCGATTAACTTTTAATTTGCATTTTTTTTTTTTTTTTTTATCGAAACCTGACCATAGGCAGCATTGTGTTAAAACCCGGCAGAGTTCCAGTATAATTTTGTATTTTTATAATCCATTTGATCTTGTGCTAAAAATTGATATTTTTCCTTACAAATCTGTACGCCTCACTGGTAATCCTTTAAGGTTTTAATTTTTAATTTTTTTATTATTTTTACTTCTCTGTTTATTGTATATATGTATGTATGTATGTATGTATGTATTTGTATATATAGATATGTATGTATATATATATATATGTGTGTGTGTGTTATGTATGTTATTTATTTTTTCTTTTTTTTTTTCTTTCTGTAACCTATATATAGGCTTAACCTTTTTATGTACTTCAGTGTTCCTGAGGATGTCATTAGACGAAAGCGCTTGAGCACCATTTTGTGTTTCCTTTCCTTCGTGGTTTTATTCATCATATATATATATATATGTTGTGTGTGTATGTATGTTATTTATTTTTATTTTTTTTTTTTCTTTCTGTAACCTATATATAGGCTTAACCTTTTTATGTACTTCAGTGTTCCTGAGGAGTCATTAGACGAAAGCGCTTGAGCACCATTTTGTGTTTCCTTTCCTTCGTGGTTTTATTCATCATATATATATATATATATATATATATATATAAATGATGGGACGATACCTAAATTTCAATCGATGCCGATTCCGATGCCAATAAAATGTCCCGATTCCGATTCCGATTCTCAGTATTTTTATAGATAAGAGTTTACTTGGTGCTCTTCGGAAAACTATACCTATGTAGTCCTATTTTATTTATTTGTAAGACTAACTACTGTATATAAAGTAATAGTATGGTAATATCACCTTAGAATCTAATTGATCAGGTTGTAAATATAAGAAACAAATATATCTGTTAGATTTAATCTTATTAAAGAAACATTTTAAAATTTTTCCTTTAATAATTGCAATTGAACTATAATTTGTAATCCTTTATTCCTTCTAAGCTTACAATGCAATTCTTACATTATTTAAACAAATTTCCCACCTTATTTAAAACAATTTTAGAAGGCTACAAAAGCAAATGAATAATGAAAACTAAGTTATAAATTGCTATAAATAAAAATACTAAATTTAAGTCTTGAATATTGAATATCAGAATATCAGTAATCAAATTGCAAATGAAAATTAAATTTCTGCTCTGAAAAGAAAAAGATAATTTAATTAATAATTAGTTCATTTTTGTCACTAAATGACAAAGAATCGTTGTAAGAATCGAAAGTCGTAACCAAATTCTTACGATTCCGATGCCGATGCCGATTCCTGAAAAACACTCGATTCTTCCGATTCTCGATTCCGATTCCGATTAATCGTCCCATCACTAAATTACATATATATATATATATATATATATATATAAACAGACTATAATTTCCACATCAAACCAAAAAGAATATCTCTTGACTTTATTGGTTATGTAACTTAAACATGAACTTAGATGTTAATAATACAAAAACTATTCAATGTTAAATCGAGGGAGGTTGTGATGAAGAAATAACAGTTTTTCACCAGTCCGTGGGAATAGCCGTGTTCTCCTCTCTTCAAATATATTTCCAGCTTCGGATAAAAGCCTCTGAATAAATCGATGAAGCAGGACAAGAAAGATATCGACGCGCTAATTTGGAAATGTCTGGGTATATCAATGTTTTATCTTTCCAGAACTGTAATGGGTTCATTTCTCTCTCAATGGAAGGGGTGTTCATGTAGTTTTCTATTTCATTTATTAGGTCTGTTACGTTTGGTCCACTTCGTCTTTTATTCTGAAACTTATCAATAGCCAAGGATCTTTCTGAAGCCTCCACTTCTTCATCTTCATCATAACAGCTGAGGAAATCTCTGTGGATTTCTTCCTTTAGGACTTGACAAATTCTGTAGCTACTAGTATTTTTTCATTTTGTTCTTTGAATTTTTGTATTCCAGTCGTACTAGCTGCTTCAAACTCAGTCATATCACCTTCACTGTCTTCACTAGATAAACTTTCATGTTCATTTACATTTTCTGTTGGTAAAAAATTCTGAATTTCTTCTAAAAGAAAAGCTTTAACTTTGTTTTTGGTCCTTCATATACTTCAATTTGTAGCGTGGATCCAGAACTGTACTTATTATATAAAGTTTCTCGTTCAACACATTGAGACCACCTGAGCTAGAAAGAAGACGCTTGTGTAGGGCAGTACGCAGTTCTATTTTTGTAGTTTTAATTCCAGCATCGCTACTTTGCTTGGACAGAAAACGATCCAGAGCAATTACACGAGGAATAACATCACCTAGAGAGCAAAGCTCAGAGCTCACAGATTTTGTAATCTCGTAGAATCGCAGCCAGTTTCCTTTGTTTTCGGGGTGGTTGAGCATCTTCACTTTCTGCTGCTTTGGATTTTTTTGTATTTGCCTCTTCATTCTCTCTATTGAAGCATATCTTTTGCTTTCATATGCTTATGTAATGGTGTGGTACTAAAGATTTTAGGAAGACAACCTTTTCCACCTCTCCTTATGCCCTTTTTACATAATTTACATTCTGCAACTTCATCAGCTTGATCTTCTACACTGCAGTGGTTTTCAACCTTTTTTCACTGATGGCACCCTAAACTCATATAACTTATTCTGTGGCACCCCTATTCAATTTCCCATTAGTAGAGTTGTCTCAAGAACACATATTGGGGGCTCCAAGAGTTGAATTATTGGATAAAATTGAATCTGTCAGGATCAAGCCTGAGGAAAGTGTATATTTTCACAAGATACCTCTTTACAAATACAACTTCAATAAAAAAATTTGAAAAATCAACTGTAAACAAAGAAACCGTTATAAAGCAGATACTATTATATTCCTCAGACTTTATGTATAGGACTAAGGTATTAGTTGGTATCATATTCTATATGACTAGTATACAAGAATGAACTGTTATTCGCAAATAAAATTACATTTCTGATGTAATAGTTAATTATACATAATTTATGACGTTAAGACGGTCAGGGCAGGGCAAAAGAGTTGACACTTTTGCGGCACCCCTGGGCAATGTCAGTGGCACCCCAGGGTGCCGCGGCACCCTGGTTGAAAACCACTGTTCTACAGAAAAGAAATTCCAAATAAAGGACATAATTCTTCTGTATTATTCAATGGCTAATGATAATATTATGATGTGATAAAAAATTGAGCTCTATGTGTATTATTTAAAAAGGACTTTATAGAAAATTTACTGTACTTTAAACTTCAAATGATATCTGAAAAAAACGAATTTGATTATCATTACTGTACTAAGTAACATCCAGGGCTGCCAGCTTCTTATAATATACCATATTCACTAAAATTTATCCCACAACTACATTAATAAATGTACACGTACATAATATAACTAGGCCTATATAGAACTATAACAGAGTAACCGGCCGGTTACTTTTTAAAGTTCCGGTCAGTTCCGGTTCCGGTGCATCCCTAGTTTCAGTGTTGGGCACTAAAGCGTTAATCCGATAACAGTTAATTAACGAAGTTAACTTTTTTTAACGGACTATTAACGGAAGTTAATTTCCATTTATCGTTATCGGACCAGTTAACTTCCGATAACTCGATATTTAGTCTGTTAAAGTCCGTTAACACGTTAACTGCGAGGAGTCATTCACGGAAGATCACCGCTCCGCGAATGAATTCAAACCTTTTTACCTTTCAGTTCCCGCCATAATAATTCTCTGGTAAATTAAAATTTAGTTAATGGTTACAAGGGTAACGGGTTTCAAAACATGTAATCAGTACATTTTTTATTAAAAATTTTAAAAAAAGTTATTAAGCAAAAAGTTGAAAAACTTGATAAAAATACAGTTAAATACCTATTTATTGTTGGATTTTGCATAAATAAACATTTTCTATGGGTTTTAAAGCTTTTTTCCTTGATTTTTTTAAATGTTAGTAAAGAAATAGTTATCGTTAACGGATTATCGTTAACTTCCGTTAACTTTGTAGTAAAATTATCGGATTATCGTTATCGGAGTTAAAAATTGGGGGTTAACGGATTATCGTTATCGAAGTTAACTTTTTGGTTAACCGTGCCCACCACTGCCTAGTTTTTATGCCAAGTTTAGATTTTATTTTGTGTTACACCTTGAGTGGTACTTTTCCGTTATCTGCCCCCTTGACGATTGGCTAAGTCGTGATATTTTCGTTAGGTTTAACGAAAATATCACGACTGAACCTAACCAGTCATCAAGTGGGCAGATAATGGAAAAATACCCTTGATTTTATGAATTTAAACATAAAGGAGGTTCTTATGTTAACTTAGGTTTTACTTCTTCATGCTTACTTTTGCCACGCATTGTTGTTAATAAGCAGGAGTGTACATAATTTAATTCGTGTACCTTGTATGGAATATTTTTCTTTTAGATTGCCTGATGATGGAGAAAGCCTGCTCCGAAACTGTCGCGATTGAATAAACAAGATGTTTTACCAAGTACTGGTTTTATTATTTGTTATAAGACTCCGCTTCCCAAAGGACACGTCTGTTGCTGATATAATATATATATATATATGAAAATTATTTCACGAAAGTAACACGTGAAAAATATTTATGATGAATAAAACCACGAAGGAAAGGAAACACAAAACGGTGCTCAAGCGCTTTCGTCTAATGACATCCTCAGGAACACTGAAATACATAAAAGGTTACGGCCTATATATAGGTTACAGAAAGAGAAAAAAAAAATAATATATAAATAAATAACATACATACACACAAACATATATACATATTATATATATATACATACATATCTACACACATACACACACACACACACATATATATATATATATATATATACTGTATATGCAATAAACGGAGAAGTAAAAATAAAACTTAAAAATTAAGGATTAGAGGATTAACAAAGAGGCATATCGATTTTTAGCACAAGATCAAATGAGTTATAAAAATAATACAAATTTATACTGGAGATACGCCCGGGTTTAACACTTTGCCTTTTTAGAGTCAAGTTTCGATATATATAAAAATAAATTGAAGATTAAAAGTTAATAAAGTAGCTTACAAGTTTACCAAAGATTAAGTGTCCTACCCTTTTTATCTAGGTTTGTTTTGAATGAATTTAAAACAACAGGATGGAGTTGAAAAAGACCTTTGCTTATGTTGAAGTTATTTGAAAGTTGAATAATGGCAGACTCAAGAATATTTCTATTGACAATGTTGCTCGAATGAAATAAAACTGAAGCATTATTCCAATCAATACAGTGGGATAACTCTGACAAATGGACAAAAAGAGCACTGGACAACTGTCCTGTTCTGACGGAATATTGATGCTGTTTTATACGTGTGTGCAAATCCTTTCCCGTCTGACCTATGTAAAAGGAATCACATTGTTTACACCCAATTTTATAGATAATGCCTGAATTATTGGTAGGGCTATTTTTTACTATGATATTTTTCACAATATTGTTATATGAAAATACTATATTAATATCCAAAAGTTTAAGTACATTAGCAATGCCTAAAAAGCCCGGGGAAAATGGAAGTACTAAAATATTTTTTGACAAAGTACGATTGTTATTATTGACACGATAGAAAGTTCGTTTTGCCTTGTTGAGACAAGATTCCATAAACGCAGATGGGTAACACAGATCACTTCCAATACCGTTGATTTTTTCCAATTCGGCTTCAACAAAAGCAAAGGTCTTTTTCAACTCCATCCTGTTGTTTTGAATTCCTTCAAAACAAACCTAGATAAAAAGGGTAGGACACTTAATCTTTGGTAAACTTGTAAGCTACTTTATTAACTTTTAATCTTCAATTTATTTTTATATATATCGAAACTTGACTCTAAAAAGGCAAAGTGTTAAACCCGGGCGTATCTCCAGTATAAATTTGTATTTTTTTATAACTCATTTGATTTTGTGCTAAAAATCGATATGCCTCTTTGTTAATCCTCTAATCCTTAATTTTTAAGTTTTATTTTTACTTCTCCGTTTATTGCAATATAATATATATATATATATATATATGTGTGTGTATGTGTGTAGATATGTATGTATATATATATATATGTATATATGTTTGTGTGTATGTATGTTATTTATTTATATATTTTTTTTTTTTCTCTTTCTGTAACCTATATATAGGCCGTAACCTTTTATGTATTTCAGTGTTCCTGAGGATGTCATTAGACGAAAGCGCTTGAGCACCGTTTTGTGTTTCCTTTCCTTCGTGGTTTTATTCATCATATATATATATATATATATATATATATTTCATAAAAAGTACACTATGTGAGAAGTTTCATTTTATTATCTTAACAAAATATTAAAATATCAAGCATGTGCTACCCCTGCTACCCCTAGCACATACCCCCGTTTTTTACCCTCATATTTGCATATATTTAAATGGGAAAAAAATGTTAGTTCTTAAAAAGTATACTATGTGAGAAGGTTTTTTTTATCACTTTAATAAAATATTAAAAAATCAAGCATGTGCTACCCTACTACCCCTATCACATGCCCCTCCTCCCTTTTTTACCTTCATATTTGCATATGTTTAATGTTGTTAAATGTTACATGATAAGTTGTTTGTTTAAGGCTTGATATTTTTATGTTTCAGATAAATAGAAATAATTTTTCAGATAAATAGAAATAATTTGCATTTGCTTTAACTATAATTTGAATTATCATAAATTAGAAATTACATATAATTTGATTTTACTTCTGAATATAAACTATAACTACTAGAAGCAAGTCCTACGGAATTCCCAGCAGCCATGACCTTTTTGTGTGCCGTCGTGAAGAGGCTAAAATCAAAAGGATCAGCAACTGCAAAATAATTGTTATAGGGTTGTTGTAAAAGATACTGAAGACATTTGGATGAAATTTTCTTTTCCTACGATTAACACCAAAGGTATCTATCTTAAAGTCAGTCGACTAATAGAAGAAGCCTCAAAACTGAACAAGGTGCCGTTACAGCGAAGAAATGGAAGTTTTGCCTTAAAAGTAGCTCAGTATGATGAAATGTTTGATATATCTTCTTGTGAATGCTATGATAAGGGAATTGATAGGAAATCTTGCAGGTGTAAGGATAAAATACCAATGCAGAATGCGAGTCTTTTGTGGGTCAAAAACAAAGAAAAAATCAGTTAGGACCAATTGATCGCATAGCTAGCTCAACAAAGAAGAGATCTTTAGCAAGAGCCCACACAAAACCGTCAACTAAAAGCACAAGAAGAAATGACTGAAGCCACCAATGTTTTACCATCGGAATTTATAGAAAATACCGAAGAAGACATGGATGTAGATTCAGAGAGTCAGTATGTAGATTATGAGGCCGATTTAGAATTGACTGAGAATATTCAGAACAGGCACTCCTATAAAAACCTAGCATTAACAGCAGATCGTTATCGTGTAAGTTGTAGAGCTGCAGCTGCAATAATCAATGCAGCTTTACAGTAAAAGATATGGGGATCCTTCACCAACATGTTTGACAGAAAGAAATTAGAAAGAGAAAGAAATCGCATGGGTGAAACAAATACTTTTAGGTCTAAATCCGAAAATCTGAAGATGGAGTGCCTTGGATTTGATGGAAGGAAAGATAACACATTAACTAAAAGTGGAAAAATAAAAGAAGAACACTATGTTATTGTGAAAGAACCTGGAAGCATCTATGTAGACCATGTCATACCAGATAATGGAACTGCTTGCTGCATAGCAGAAGAGCTGATAACTATTATTACAGACTCGAACAGTACAGATACTATCAAAGCTTTGCTGTGTGATGGTACTCCTGTAAATACAGGAAAAATTGGTGGAGCCATAAAACTGGTTTTGAATTCATCTTAACAGACCAGTGCAGTGGTTGGTGTGCCTCTTGCATTTGAGTGAGCTGCCTTTTATGCACGTCTAGAAAGCCATTGGTGGTAAAACAACAGGTCCAAATACTTTTGTAGGTTCACTTGGGAATAAACTGAAAACAGATTTAACAAAATTGGAGGTAGTCAAATATTCTCGCGTAAAGGGAAACATTAAAGAAATTCCAGCAAATGTTGTGAAGGAGCTAAGCAGTGATCAAAGATATCTCTATGATATGTGTCTGGCAGTGCAAACTGGAGACACTTCTCAAGATCTGTCCACTCGATCCCCAGGTACCCTTCACCATGCCCGCTGGCTAACTCTAGCCAACAGGGTCCTTCGATTATATATCTCAACGCCAAATCCCAATAAAAACCTTCAAGATATACTCAAGATTATTATGCAGTTCTATTCTCCAGGGTGGTTTTGGATAAAATCTTATCCTAATGCAACTGATGGTGCGTATAACTTTTGGCATTTAATGTGCTTGCTTCGAAATTTAGATGAACAACATAGATCAATCATAGAACCAGTATTAAAGAATAACCCCTACTTTGCCCACCCAGAAAATATACTAATATCAATGGTAACTGACAAGAGACTAGAAATTAGGGAGCAAGCTATTCAGAAAATCATCCTTTCAAGAACAGGATTTTCAGGTACCAGAAACTTTGAGTTGCCTCGAACCCTCAATTTCCAATCTACTGACTATACCGAGATGATCGATTGGCAAAAAGTGATAATTACTCCTCCAGTTTTAGCGACTATGAGCTACTACAGAGTACAGGCCCGATGTAAGCCACTGGAGTTAGCTTCTTTTCCATGCCACAGTCAAAGTGTGAAAAGGGCAGTGAACCTAGTAACAAAGGCATGTCAGGAAAGAATAGGATATGACAATCGTCAAAAGTTTACCTTAAACTCATTAGAATCAAGGCGAAAACTACCCAAGTTTGAATGGAAGGCCCATTGGAATGAGTAAGAAACATATGAAATAAAATTTCCTAATGATATTGAAAATGTCTTCCCTTTTGATGTGATAAGGAACAATGAAGAAGTGAATTGAATTTTAGCACATTTATTATGCTTCTAATTTTTTCTTCTGAATATATTGTTATACTTACTTAATTTTCCTAATACTGTACATTATTAAATAAAATATTATACGTTAATAAAGATTTATGTCATCAAAAACCTGAATGTAGAGTAAGTCTCGTATAAATGGAATATTCTTCAATATAGGTCAAAGTGAAAAATTGTGGCAGGGGTAGGAGGCTTTAAACAGCGAAAATAATTTATGAGGGGGTTCCTGTGTTCCATTCAAACCCCTCACAATATGTACCTTTTCAATATAAAATTTCGACCCGGCCTAATATATACGTATATTGACTTTACGACGGATGATATTACACAAGCCATAGGGAAACTAAAAACACACTCAGCGGCAGGACTGGATAAATGGAATGCCACACTGATCAAAAACTGCAAGAATGCAATCGCTGAGCCCCTATACTGGATACGGAGACGATCACTAGACACGGGAGAAATACCGGGCATCCTGAAGAGCGCGAACATAGTCCCAATATATAAAGAAGGAGATCGATACGAGGCCAAAAACTATAAGCCAGTGTCGCTTACATCTCATCTCACTAAAATATTTGAAAGAATAGTTAGACAGAAAATCTATGACTTTTTGGAAACTCAGAAAAAATTTTATGATAACCAACATCGGTTTCGGTCAGGCAGATCATGCCTATCACAACTAATGGAACACTACAACAATATTATTGATGCACTTGAAAGTAATGAAAACTATGATGTACTATACACAGACTTTTGCTAAAGCGTTCGACAAGTGTGACCATGAAATCATAATACATAAACTGAAATATATGGGAATAACAGGAAAAGTAGGGAAATGGATATATAATTTCCTTAGTGAGCGGCGGCAAGTCGTCACAGTACAAGGAGTATCTTCATCAGAATCAGAGGTCCTCAGCTCAGGACCACAAAGAACAGTATTAGCTCCACTACTCTTCATAATCATGCTAACTGACATGGATGAGGACGTTACCAGAGACAGCACAGTAACATCCTTTGCGGATGACACAAAGATCAGTAGAAAAATAAGAAACCCAGAAGATATAGGATCTCTACAAACCGACAAACAGAATCTACAAGTGGACGGAAGACAACAATATGAAATTTAACACGAGAAATTTCGGCTGTTAAGGTACGGAAAAAGAGAAGACCTAAAATCCATGGAATATTATATCCCAAATGGAGAGGAAGGAAATTCAGAGAAATTCCAGAGCAAAAGATTTAGGGTTTGTAATGACAGATGATGCGAAATTTGAAACACAAAATAAGATAGCAGTAAACAGAGCAAAGAGAATAACGGGACAGATATTGAGAACCTTTAAACGAAGGGATAGGAATGTAATGATTTCTCTACTGAAAACCCTGATCATACCCAAATTGGAATACTGCTCGGTCCTAACATCCCCATATAAAAAAGAAGACATAAGATAGCTGGAAGGGATCCAGAGAAGCTTCACAGCCAAGATCAACGGTGCAAAGAACTAAATTACTGGGAAAGGTTACGCGAACTAAACCTATATTCACTAGAAAGGAGAAGAGAGAGATACACCATTATTTACACTTGAAAAATAATGGGGAAACTAGTCCCTAATTTTACTCTGAACCCTATAACTCCCCAACCAGCGGTGGAAAGTAGGAACGGTAGACTCTGTCGTATTCCCAAATTGAAGGCGAAGCTTGACCTTCGCGAAATGAGGAATCATCGAGCGGAACCTTTGTAAGGTTGTAAGGTAAGGTTATATATATATATATATATATATATAAAAAGGGATCACCTGAAGATCAGGGTCCCCAGTCTTCGTTAGTTAGCCTTATAAGGGCTAACTTACGAAAATATCACGACTTAACCTAACCAATTGTCAAGGGTGTACAGTTGACCTAACGATTGGTTAGGTTAACAAAACAACAACAAAAAAATCTTTATTACGGATCATTCACAATCCATAGTCACTTAACCTAACATACAAGTACAATCTTACGTATTATACGCTGAAGTTAATACAAAAATAAGGCCAACATAGCCACTTAACCTAGCATACTGGCATACTGTTTGATTAATTATCTGGCAATTTTATGTATATTGTTATTACACGAGACATCATTAACTGAAAAAGATCATTTGTATACGTAGGAGAAGATAACACTGGGCAACACGTATTTTATTGAATGATTTCTGACACTTGATTCTAGGTAATTTGGGTGCGCTGAATACGAATTTCAACTCGGTTTGGCTCTATCAGGTCCTGATTCTTGTCGACAGCCTATGTGCCATTTTCCAGATTTTTCAAATTAGGACTAAAAAATTAAGTCATGTGTTAAATTTTTTTTTCAAGTTTCATGAATACAAGCAGTTCAAACTACAGTAAAATTACATTATAACGATAGAAATGACTTAAAATAAAAAAAACAAACAGATATGAAGCTTTCACTGTGGCAAAAATTTTCTTTTGTAAGACTTTCTAGCGTATTTGCTTGTTGATGGCAGGTCTCTTTTCAAGCACCAGCAGTAATCAGCCATCATGTGGGAATCCCAGCGGCCTTGGTACCGTTCCTCCATAATTTTATATCTTGGTGGAATCTCTCCCCTTGTTCATCACTTACATCACCTAAATTACTTGGAAATTGGTCAAGATGGCTATTCAAAAAATGCATTTTTATGCTCATATTGCAACCTAACTCTTCGTAGTCCCTTAAAAGTTTTTTACGATTTCTTCGTAGTTATCTGCCCTATAATTGCCTAAAAAGTTTTCTATCAAGTCCACGAATGAGAACCAGCCATTTTTTTCGCGTTCATTCATGACATTAGGAAAATTGCTGTCTTTAATCATTGTTCTTATTTGTGGACCGTCGAAAATTCCCGCCTTGATTTTTTCATAACTTAAACTTGGAAATTTTGAAGTTATGTATTTGAAACACTCGCCGTTCGTATCTAAAGCTTTTACATATTGTTTAATGAGGCCTAGTTTTATATGCAGAGGAGGAAATATGATTTTATCTCTGCTCACTAAAGGTGGATTAATTACGTTTTTTTCTCCGACAGTAAGTGATGTTCGTGCTGGCCAGATTTGTTTGAAATAATGTTCTTCCTTGGCTCTGCTGTCCCATAAGCAAAGGAAGCAGGGATATTTAGTATACCCTCCTTGTTGTCCTAGCAGAAAATTAACCATTTTTAAGTCAACACATATGATCCACTCGTGCTCCCTATATTTGATAAGATTTAAAACCTTTTCTATATGTTCATACTTTTCTTTTAATTTTGTTGAGTGCCCAATCGGTATCGAGCCGTATAGATTGCCATTATGCAACAACACACACTTAAGACTTCTTTTCGAACTGTCTAAAAACAAGCGCCAATCATTTGCATCGTAAGACTCAACCCCCATCTTCTTTAACAAACCAACTATGTCGCAGCAATATACTAAACTATCCTCTGTTCTAAAATATTTAACAAGTTCTTCTTCTCTTTTTCTGTAAAATGAAATGTATGTGTTTGAAGTAAGCAAGTTTTTCTCTTTAAGTCTTGAAGCTAAAATTTCCGCAGCCTTTTTGGCAAATTTAGATCCCTTACAAGATCATTCAACTCGGCCTGGTTAAACTTTTGCGGATCGTTTTGACTTTCAAATACGCTGGGGTCAAAATCGGTGTCTGACTCCTCAAAGTGCATAACAATATTTTCAGGAACATCTTCAACTAATTCTTGAGTTGGCAGACCCTTAAATTTTGGAATGGGGATCTCATTTGAATGTAGCACAGGTCGTATCGCGGTGTCGAAATTTGGGTACTCGATACAATGTTTATTTTTCTTAGTGAAGCCCGAAGTCTTGACAAAGCAAAGGTAGCAATCGGTCTCGTGGTTAGTAGGCTCTCGCCACACCTGATATGGAAAAAAAATTGTAAAGCGTTAACAAAAGCGACGAGAGACTTGTTTTTATGAATTTTATCAAAAGTTATCACCCAAACATTTAACATTTCTATGTGTTTCAACCTTATGCAATATTTGAGATTCTTATAAACATTTTCTGTAAATTTTGTTTATGTACCTAAGTTACAATTACATTTAGGTAAGTTACAGTATACTAGTGATTAAATTACGTAGTTTTATGAAATCATAAACTTACCATCGGAACTCCAAAAGGTATTTTTGAATCCGAACCCTTCGTCCAATGTCGCAGTCTTTCAATGCATATAGTGCAGGCTTTATGTGGAGCCCACGATTTATCTTGGTCCCCCAGTTTTATGCCAAAATAAGCTAAGTAAGCTCTTTTTACGAAGTCAGTTATATTTGCTCGTTGATGTGGAAGTGTAAAATTTCCACATATATAACAGAAGGAATCAGGGTTGTTTTTGCATTTGAACTTTCTAGTGCTTGATGACATATTGCTTGACTGTTCTGCCAATTTGTAAAGGTATTTAAAGCCCTTAATTCATATAAATTTAAGAAAATCTGAAATATAAACACAAAAATTAGTTTAAATAGGTACTTATTATGAAATAGGTACTTACAATCTATGAAATTAAACTAGAAACACGGATGAGTAGGTACAATATAAATTACGTCTAATTAAATCAACTATATTAAATCACGATGACAAAATTACTCACTAAATCATATGCCAATTCAAAATTATGTAATGCCCAAACTTAATTAACTAACTCAACTGACTGACTGACTGACTGACTGATTGAATTGACTGATTAACTCTGGAAACGAGTCGCTTTTATATATTTTAGTTGTCCCTCTAGAATACTCTACAGAGAACAGGAACGCTCGAGAAAATTTTAGAATTCTATGATATTTTTAGCTTAATTTACTAATATTAAAATGGGTTAAAAATGACAAAATTAAAAATATTTTTAGGGTGTTACATATAAAAATATACATAATACAACAATACCATAACAATAGGTACAAATACCTAGATAAAAACCTAGTTGCATAATGTGTAACTGCAAAAAGACTTAGCGAGTATTGAGAAAAAAACCTTTTATGAATACGACGAAAGAGGAGGGGTGTTGAGCAAAATCAGGACCTGATAGAGCAAAACCGAGTAAACATTCGTGCTCAGCGCACCCAAATTACCTAGAACTAACTGTCAAATCTAATTCAATAGACAAAAAGTTGAAATTTGTTCCCCAGTGTAATTGTAACTTAATGAAAAAATCAGAGAAATTATGAAAATAAAAGAGTTTAATAAAAATGCTGATGAATTATGGGAAGCTGAGTTCGGATATGATTTTGTGGAAACTCTACTTTAAATTATTAATTATACAACAAACAAAACAACTTTGTTGCGGATCATTCACAATCCATAGCCATTTAACCTAACATACAAGTACAACCTTACGTATTATACACTGAACGTAATACAAAAATAAGGCCAACATAGCCACATTACAAATATAAGGTATTGTAAACCAGCAGTTGTCTGAACCAAGACTGCCATATAGGCAGTGTTGGGCACTAAAGCGTTAATCCGATAACAGTTAATTAACGAAGTTAACTTTTTTAACGGACTATTAACGGAAGTTAATTTCCATTTATCGTTATCTGTTAAAGTCCGTTAACACGTTAACTGCGAGGAGTCATTCACGGAAGATCACCGCTCCGCGAATGAATTCAAAACGCCATAACTTCAGTCTGCTTCCAGATCTCGCAAGGGGAGGTTGGGGAGGCCCAAGAGGTCAAGACTGGCAGTTGGGCCTAACTTTGAGAAGTTGGTCTTTCTGAAGGGCAACCAGCACATTGTGTCATAGTCTTTAATAAATGTGCCTAAAATTTAATTTTACCTTTCAGTTCCCGCCATAATAATTCTCTGGTAAATTAAAATTTAGTTAATGGTTAGTGGTTACAACTCACTCAGCCTCAGGCAGAGCTGGGCACTTGCGGTTTTTTTTGCGGTACTGCGGTACTGCGGTACTACCGTGTTGGTCGGTACCGCGGAAAGTACCGCGGGAAATTTGAATGCGGTAGCGGTACTGCTGTACTTTCAGCGATCCTTTGCGGTACTGCGTTATGCGGTACCGGTTTGGTAGTGCGGTAGTAGTACCGCAGTACCGCAGTACCGCAAAAAAACGCGCAAAAAAAACGCAAGTGCCCAGCTCTGCCGGGCAGCCAGACAACTTACAAGGGTTTCAAAACATGCAATCAGTACATTTTTTATTAAAATAAAAAAAAAGTTATTAAGCAAAAAAGTTGCAAAACTTGATAAAAATACAGTTAAATACCTATTTATTGTTGGATTTTGCATAAATAAACATTTTCTATGGGTTTTAAAGCTTTTTTCCTTGATTTTTTTAAATGATAGTAAAGAAATAGTTATCGTTAACGGATTATCGTTAACTTCCGTTAACTTTGTAGTAAAATTATCGGATTATCGTTATCGGAGTTAAAAATTGGGGTTAACGGATTATCGTTATCGAAGTTAACTTTTTGGTTAACGGTGCCCACCACTGCATATAGGTGAGAGGTACACAGTATCTGGAGACAGGACATTGCACAATAACACATTAGAGCTGTTTTGGACCTTAGTAATGAAATTATATATTTCTTCCGGATTAACATTTGGCTGGTAGGTAGGTTACGGGTAGTAAACATAAAACTGGCACTGCACCATTTTGGTTCCCTACATAGCATACGAAAAATATTGTTATAAGCAACAAAGAGTTTATTCATAGCAGTTTTTGTATAGTTCCACCACAGATAGGATATATACAATGCAGTACAGTAAGTTCTAAAAAGATAAGTTTTAACTGATTCTGAAAATATACCAAACTTCCTTACTAGCATGTTACCCTGTACATACCGCTTTTTACGTTGCCTCTCAATATCAAGTTCATCTCGCAGCTCGTGAGTAATTACATGACCAAAGTATTACATATCTTTGACAGGTATTGTCTGACCATTTATTTCAAAAGAAGCCTAAGAAGTTAAGTCGTGATATTTTCGTTAGTTAGCCTTATAAGGCTAACTAACGAAGGCTGGGTGGGGGCCCTAATCTTCAGATGATCCCAGAAAAGTTTCACCAAGTTATATAAAGTAAACAATATATTATATAACGAGTTAATAACACTGAAAAATAATATTATTAGATTACTAATATGTTAATGTAAACAATATTAGGTAATTATTCGTTTTTTAACCCAGTCTCTTTTTATAATGAGAGCAAACTTTTCTGGTCAATTTTGAGGTGTTCTGCACGAATCTGCCATCCGTTTCCTGTGCAAATGCGTAGTTTTCGAGATATCGTCATCTTGAAAACTACGCATTTGCACAGGAAATGGATGGCAGTTTCTACAAAGCACCTCAAAATTAACCAGAAAAGTTTGCACTCGTCATTTTCGTTTAAACTAATGAATTTAAACGAAAATATCATGACAACCTAACAAATCATCAAGGGTGTACAGTTGACCTAACTGGTGTCACGTACTGAACTGTCTGCAAAACATTAGGACCGATCAATTTGTGATGCGTGATCTTTACGGGGGCTCTGCCCCCGTACCCCAGAGACCTAAATTATACAAATGATGATGTAATAACATGTGCCAACCTTGCATGGGTAGTAGGGTGGAGTGAAAATGGCCCAAAAATTATTTTTTTGTGAATTTTAACTTACTTGAGGTTTTAAAAGTTGCCAATGGACTAATAGAACAATATGCAAAAAAGTTTATTAAAATCAGACAATCTTTTGATCGACCACCAGACGTTATAAGTTTACAATAATATACGATTTTACACAAAAATACCTAAAATACGAGTAAACATCAGACTATATATTTTTAGTTATTTTGGCACACTATTATGCTAACGATAGAGTCTGAGTTATGCATGCATGGTTAATTCAGAATTGATAGTCACGTTTAGACTCAAGTTTCGGCATAAGCTGCCGAGAAGCGACGCGAGCCCGAATAAATCCATGGCGGGACGTCTCGCCACACACAGCGGCTGAAGCTTCGGTAACTAGGTTCACGCATCTTTCCACCGCCTGTGTGTGACAAGGGAAGCGAGGGAAGAGGACACTTGGTGAAATTTGAGCAGAGATCATGTCGTTCAATTCGTTGTCCGTCATATCCATCATAACAGGAGGCTCCGTCACGGTCAAAGTCTGCCAATCGACCATGTCCTGGTATTCGGTCGCGTCGAGGTTGAGCGGTGGCACTCGAAACCTGCGGATTTTGTTTGCAGACACATGTGATCTTGCCTTCATGATTCTTCTGAGTCCGAGTTCCCTTATATGTGGTCGCTCATCTGTGATCATGGCTAATAGCACGTTCTCGGGGTGTCCGCAGAAGCCGTTTCGCCGAATCACCGGGTCGACGACTTTCTTTAGAGAGGAGCTGAGGTACCGTGTTCTCACCATCATCCCGTGCAGATGTTTGGCTCCATCTTTGCATGATGGCTGCGTCTTGATGGCGAACCATGTTGGGGCGTAGACCCGGATGATGAATGTGACAAGAGTTTTGATGTTGTTGGATGGTGCATCGAGGCCAACATAGAGGCGGAGGATTCTGTTGGCAGTTGTCAACCATCGCGAGTGGTTCAATGGTCCCGGTTTTCGCAATGCTAGATCACAGGGACAGTGTCCTTCACTGACAGCTTGGCACATCTGCCACAGGTACTGCTGGTCAGTGCTCAGGTCCTTCACGTCAACATGCGGCAGTGGCTGTAATGGAGATATAGGTTCATACGATGTTATATGGAGTTCCGTGCATGCTGTGAGAGATTTCCCTATCGGTCCTGAGAAGCACTTAGGTCCTGTAGTTGCTCCATCTAAATGCTGAAACAGGTGTCGCAGGGGGAGCTCGTTAGCATGTAATAAGCACACGAGCCATTGCAGCGGTTTTTGTAGTAATTCCTCAAGCTGCCGAATAACTCCGCCATTATGTCCAGTGTTGACAGCGGTTCCGTCGCATCCGACGACTTTCACACTGTCGAGATCCACACTTCGCGCAGCCAAGCATTCAAAGATTACTTTGGAAATCGCCTTGCTTGATCCACTTGACGGCGTCACGTGGCCAAAGTACGATGAACCTGTTTTACAAATAATGCTGACGTGCTCTTCTGTATCTCTGTCCCGGTGGCCATGTCCTGCGGCGTCTCGTACATTTTTCATCGTTCTATCCTTTCGACCGTCGAAGTACAATCCAGGCAAGTCTGTCATACTGCTGTCTAGTTTTGTTGGTTCTTGACGAGTTCTACTTCTTTCTCGGCGAATTTTACTACGATCAATGACTTTGGAGGTGTCATTTGTAGACACAATTCCAATGTCTTGTAGCACGGATGAGGCAATAACGGCTGCTGCTCGATCTGAGACGCCCGTTCTATCGCACGCTTTAGCCAAACATGGTAATCGTACAGTCATCGTCATTCTTTGACGTTTACGCTCCAGTGTCGATAGATCAGGTTTACAGTGTGACTTAGATAGGGTGTATTCTTCGTCGCTGTTGTCGGTGTCGTCGTCCTTGTCTTCCTCGTTGTAGCTTCCAGAATTGCATTGCTGCTTCGATTGTTCTTGGTGAATGCTGTGTCTTCTCGATTCACAGACTTTCCTGGATATTTTCTTCTGTAGCTTTGTTGTTTCCACCAAATCGATGCCTCCTATAATCATCTTTCTGGCTCCTCTCTGGTCCTCTAGAAACTTTCTTTCTTTGAGTGGTACTTTGTCCGCTCTTTCGCACTTACAGCTCATGACGAAATCTACACATTTGCATTTGCTAATGTCGAAGAGTTTATCTGCGTCTTCTCTGAACTGTTCAAGTTGTTGCTTGTAGTTGTCGTTGTCCTTCCGAGCCTTGTATGGTTTCAAGATTTTCTTGTATTTCTCGTTGTACGGTCTGAGCGTTTCAATCACTCGTCCGTGCGTCACGGTCGGAAGAGACGCTTTCTCCCAAACAAGTTCAACATCAACGCAAACTTTTTTTGATACTTCGGCGAACGGTGGATATTTGTTATTCTTCGTTGTCAGCTGTTGTCTTGTATGGATGTAAGCCTTCATAACATCAGCGTAGGTGGGAAGAACATTTGTGGGTATCTCGCGTGGCGCGCCAAAAATCACACATACCGCCTTCTCCCTCGTAATAATTTCCATTCTGAAAAAAAAAAAATTATTATAAATTGTAAGCAATGTAAGACTATTAAAGAATTTCTGCAAGAAAAAGAAATATCAAATTAATACTGTCACACTCACTTGTCAAACACCTATAAACAGATATCAATATGTAATTAACTTACTTTTAATATCAAGTTTCACGAAAAAATGATGATAACAGCACAAATAACCTTCAATTCTCACTGCCACATGTGCACTGAGCTTGGCGGAGCAGCCGCGCTTTGCATATTACTCACTCTCCCCTCACTCCCAATCTCCCATCCCCTCTGACTCACGGACTGCATATGTTATCGCACCAAATCACTACCATCACTGAAACTAGCATTAAATCAATGTATGGTTAACTAAACTCTTTCTTATCTCACTTACTCACATCAGCTCTAATAATTTGGCCACCCTCTGTAATTGCCATTAATTTACATTTCACACATGTTGTAATCTTAAATGTCAACCTCAAGTATGCAATAACACAGTCTACAGCAAACTAAGCTGTTAATTATTTGCATAAACATGGATGAAAGACCAGCATCTTGGATGACTCCTGATGGGCAAAGCGATCGTTAAAACATGAAATATGCCATATATTAAAATCGCTGGTGGTCAATCAAGCAATGCTTCAATTGTATTATAATTTCACATGCTTGTTTCTAAAGCCCATTGGCAACTTTTCCACACTCAAGTAAATTAAAAATCCAAAAATGATATTTTCACTCCACCTTAATGGGTAGTCCGCTAAATTTTGCCTGCCCTTAAACTGAAACGACACACGTTTATTTTTAGGATTTTTTTTACGGCACCTAAAGACCTTCTGGTCTTTTCTTAAAATACAAGTACTATTGCATTTAGGGCAGGTCACAGATGTCTTAATTATTCCGTGATTGAAAAAAAGGTCTAAACTCTTGTCTTCATCGAGGGTAATATGGCGGATCACGTCTTCAAAATCAAATATGTATAACTGACACATCATACTTCTAGTCACAAAAAAACAGAGTTCACCAGATGAACATTTGCTAAAAATGATTTATTTGTAAAACAGGACAAATTGAATTACGCAGAAGTAGCCAGAATCACCAAAAATAAGAAATATTCACCAAATAGTTGATATATATATATATTATATTGAAAAAACACTAAAAATAGGAAGTATATTTTGATAAAAAAACACATTTTATGCAAATTTGCACAAGCTAATATATATTTTCTTATTCAGTTTTGATTGGTTATTCAATATATATTGCTGTTATGGCTGGGTGTGACTGGGTCAAAAAACGAATAATAACCCAATATTATAACAACTCTAAAAGTATTATCTTCTGTAGGCTTCGTCTATGAAAAATATATTTTTAAATATTAATTATTTATTTCTACGTAAGAATTAATATTTTTTCAAAGAAGATTCTTTGAGCCAAATTAAAAATAAGGTTAATCTTGAGATGTCGTCACCTGAAATTCGAAAAATACTTTGGTTGAATATTGAATCAATATTTAAAGATTAAAAGTTTTCCCATAAATTGTCACTGTTTACGATTTTCTATAATTTTTTTAGAGAAAATGAAATAGTTAAAGGCAACCTCATCTAATTTCCTGTCATTTTTTTTTCGGGGGCATACAATTGGTATTTTAGTCTAATTTTTTAATTATTAATTTAAAAGTAGAGAAGGATTATGTTCAACTTGCACATTTTCTGCTTCGAAAAGCCAACAACAAAATTGACATGACAAATGAGTAAGCTTTACCAAAACGAATGCCGAAATACCTATGCGTAGAAACGCCATAAAATACATGATGTTATTTACCTTACATTATATTGGAAACCCAGGCATGAACTGTCAGCAGGGCCGCCGAGAGGGCGGGGAAGTGGGTTAAACTCCAGGGGCCCGGACCTCTAGGGGGCCCGGAAAGAGGGGGGATAAAATCTAAAAATATTAATAAAGCAATTGATTAAATAACAGAGGAAATATAATTAATGAACATACATTTTATAGAGATTATCATACTGTATGTTTTGAATAGTGACTTGGACATATAATCAGTTTGCTTGTTATGCACTGTACACAAAAAACATTCATAATAAAATACTGAGTAAACAGGGGGACCCATATACCAATCCTTCCCCGGGGCCCGTGACAGCTGTCACCGGCCCTGACTGTCAGTAGCGGATTACCCATTAGGCACGGCACAGTGGGCACCCCCCAAGGTTGAAAGTTTTTAGGGGTTCCCAAGGTTCAGGAAAAATGTCCATATTCCATTTATTCCAATGTAATGCTGTCGGCGCACTCAGGATAAGTGGATAGCCTAATATTGTTGAAATATTAATCATTGGTTATTGGAGATACGCTGAAGTACAGTCTACAGTGAAATATATTAAAATGCAGTTTGAGGTTTGAATATTGATAAATATTTAGACAAATTTGCAAGTAAATGGACTTAACTTGCAAAGAAAAAAATTATAAGCCCACAGAAGTCCATGGCCCATGGGCAGATCTGGAGCAAATTGGACAGGGTTTCCAGTCTGGAATTATATGCTGCTTGCCGCAATCTTACTGTATCATTTGTCCTCTTATGCAGTCATGAAAGACTGGAAAAACTGTCACTTTTGCTCCAGCTCTGCCCTTAAACTGTAAATAATAAAACAATAAACCCGTTTTTTAGTATTATATTATTATTTTTTATTACTTGACAAACTTTTTGCTCGAACTTTTTACCCCTGTAATATTTAGTATTCGAGACTTTTTTTTATATTCTTTAGGTTGGGCAGCTTGTGAACAAACGGGAAATTTTGATCGGGCCATAATTCAGTGGTCAAAAATGACAACAAACGGCCGTTGTTTGGTTTGATAGAATATCAAAACCCGTAACCGAATAGAATGTAAATCAGCTGATTTATGATTACTTTTCTTTACAAACAAACAAAATGTAGACCTAACCTAACTTACTTGCTTAGCCTAATGAATAAGTTTTACTTTATTGTCCAATTTCTTAAATATTGCTTATTTTGTATCCATTTAAAATTCAGTGTAAAAATGAAAGACTAATTTTAGACTATGGATATTAGGCTAGGCTATCGTATACATATGCATCAGAATTACTCACCAGACAAGCATCATTAATTAAGACATACAAACATGAATTTATTTTGTAATATGGATTTGATTATACTCGTATATAATTAAAAAAGACAAAAAATGTAATGTCATTTCCTTCCTGGCATTATTATGTAGGCATTATATAGGCCTAAGCTATGTAAACTATTTATTAGACGCTTAGTAGTTATGTAGCTTTGCCAATCTTTAGGCCTAGTTTATTTAAGATAGACTCAAAATATTCTAATCTGGTGTTTGGTGAAGTTAAAATGAAGCCACAATCAGTCACGAAGACTTTCATTACTTGCTGAAGCTATAGGCTATTTCACTAGAGTAGGTTTGCCAGACGTACATACGGGATTATCCTTCATTTCATTGCCTTGTCCCGTTGTCTCGGCATATTGTCCCGCATTGAGTGGCCCTGATACTTTGACGGAAAAAATACTAAATAAACTGCTACAATAATCAAAGAGAGAGTAAAATTTCAGAACTGGAAGCATCGAGGAACTGCCACCTGCAAATCAGCGTTGTCAGACATTGTCACAGTCAGTGTTGCCAGATCTACAGATATATCTGTAGATCTACAGATTTTATGAAGCAATTCAGATTTTCAGATTTTTTCAATAATTTATGCATAATCTACAGATTTTTAATCCAGCAAGCAATCATTATTATTTACTTCCAAAATTTACAACAAGGAAATATTAGGCCTACAGTCTCAATCAATAGGACACAAATGTTCTTGGTATTCAGTTTCAGAAGTCGAGTCGACTCGCTTCCGACTACGATATACATGCCGATTAAATCATTTAATCGGCGCTGATTGGTTGATATTCCCTCTACGTCATGGTAGCATGGAATGTTTTTGTTTTTGTTGAAAAAAATGATATTTATCTGTTTAAATCTAAAAAGGATTTTTTTTTGTTTCATTTATGTGTATGAATTAAAGAAGTATTCCGGTGTTCTTATAGTTATTACAGCAATAACCAAAAGGTATTTGCTTTGTCACAAAGTAACGGAATTCAATTTGTTTACTTTCATTTACTTTACTTTTTTTTATGTTAAAGTGCCATATTTATATAAGTTTATAAAAATAAACAAAATATTATACAAGATTTTATCATTGATAATACCTTAAGACAGTAAATTAAATAAAAATATGTCAAAATTATTATTTAGATAAATATTATAAATCTACAGATTTCTACAGATTTTTTAATCAGATTTATCAGATTTTTAAAAATTCCATCTGGCAACACTGGTCACAGTGCAAATTATCGCTCATCAGTGCAATTCTGATATAGTGGGAATGTAGTTGTGTTCTGTCAGCATTATACTGCTTTATTTTTAATTTTTTTAGCTCTATTTACCCTTTTAATTATGCCGAAACGCAGGTGTACATTTAGCGATAACTATCCTAAGAGTGGAATTTTATTAAGACAGGGAAACAGTGCAAAGAGTTTTATTAGTATACACTACAAAACAAACAGTTGCAAAGAGATGCGAAGGCCTCAGACAAGTATAATTAAGTGTAGCAATAAATATACTGTATATTTAAAGTATATTTTGTTTATTTCCTATCATTAACTCTTATAGTTATATAAGCTGAATAAGCATAATTTCTGAAATCACCCAACTACAGGAATTTCGATGTCAACCTGGGTACAAAGAGGCGATGTCCCGTATTCTCAAAACTGAAATATGACAACCCTACACTAGTTTAGCTTAGTCTTGAAACTGACCTTTCATTTATAATTTTTAGCTTAACAGGTGACCAAACCCAAGACTAGTTAATTATCTAGCACTTAAAGTGTTATGTTAAAAATGTAACAACCTTAAACTCATTTACATTGCAGTTACTGTTGAAATTCTATTTTAACCTTTAACTCTTTAGGATAGGCTAAGCGAGTTTTGTTTCTGTTTTTGTTTACAAACATGGCCGATGACGTTTGTTCGGAGTTTGTGTGATCCAAAAGTGAACATCCTTTTCAGAATGATTGTTGCTTATGTTATGGTAAGTAAACTATTACAGTATATAAAGTTATGGTTAATATGAGTTTTATCGTACTCAGAATATCAAAAGCAAATATAATTATAAAATAATAAAGCATAATCTCATAATTTTCATATAAGTCACTATGCTCACAGATGCGTCCTTACCAAATTATGTAGATTTGAATATTATGACATTTTTGCGACATTTTTTCCCACCCTCCCAATATTTGTCTGGTGACGTCATGAAAATATGATATATGAGCTAGGCTTGGGCTATTTTTTTGCTACTCTGCGACTTAATTAGTTGGATGTTAACAGGTTAGGCCAACTGAATGCCCTTGATGATTGGTTAGGTTAAGTAATGATATTTTCGTTAGTTTTAGGCGTTTTAGGTTACTATTTCCACTTACGTTAGTTTTAAGGTTAGGTTAGGTAAGGTTAGGTTAATACCAAAATACATTTTTCTAGTAATATTTGATGTGTTTTGCTTAGATTTTGACCTCCATTTCCCTTGAAAATGAGCCAAACTTCAAAGTACTATAACTTTGTTGGAGCTCATTTCCGACGGAAATGGAGGTCAGATTTGAACAAATCACATCAAATACTACTAGAAAAATGTATTTTGGTGTGTAAAATGACTGAGTTACTCAATACACATAATTACCAAAGTTATTTAACTCATTCACCGCAACATTATGGTAGGGGTATAATTATATGTTACAGGGAATCTGTGTAACTAGCGATTTCATGAAATTACTAAAATGTTCAGGAATTTCATGTAAGGTTAAGTCGTGATATTTTCGTTAGTGTTAACGAAAATATCGCGACTTAACCTAACCAATCGTCAAGGGCGTACAGTTGACCTAACCGGGCATTCAATAATTTTCCCGCAGGTTTAACGAAAATATAACTATTATATGGAAATGAGTTACACTGGTGAGGAAAAAGCCTCCGCCCTACAGGCCCATTTAGCTAGACCCGCAGTGCTGGGGCCTTCGGCCTCAGTAATTGGGGTGCCTGCGGGCCCCCAGTTACTGGCGAGTCAATTGTTCGGTCAACAAATTTCTTTTCAAAATCTTCGGTATCCGATTTCAGTTTCTGAAATAATTTTTTTTGACAGACTCCGCCTCAATTTTATAATATACTGTATATACAGACGAAAGGAAGAGAAGAAAAGATGACCGGGCTCAATCAGGCGCGTTCTGTCGGATGTCCTTGCTTAAACCGGACGTGGTAAGCTGTGAGGACGAGTCCTCATTGTATTCTTGGGGATCCGAACCCTTGGACCTACGGCCCCGACAAGTAAACAAGGAAACCCCCTAAAAAGAGTGAAAACAGATGCCAACGGCGTTATCGTCGACACCTCGCAGTATAGAAAAGAGAACCTCTCTACCTCCTACGAGGCCACATACGTATCTGATGATATCTTCCGTAGCTCAGTGAATAGCACCGTTTCCCTATAAGCGAAGTAAATAAAGCCACTGAGGTCGGAGATCGAGTCACGATTATGCAGGTAATCATACTGCAGGAGTTAGAGAAATGGGCCGCATTATTTGGCGTGAGCGCTACCAATTCCTGGCCCTCCTAAATGATTATATATATATATATATATATATATTACGTTTTTTTTGCGAAATCGGTCTTTTTGCAAATTCTCCGGTCAGTTTGCAAAGAAACCAAAACAGTAGTAATTTTCCAAAATTACCTTAAATGTTTGATCATTTTGCAAAAACACAAAAATCGATCAATTTGCAAAATCACCAATGATCTTGTCGGTGTATTTGAAAAATCTTGTTCTAATACTGTAGAACCTTCTAGCTCCTAACCTAGCCTAACCACAATGATACTGTTGATCACGATGAGAGCCCAGCTGAGGCACGAATGCTTACCCTGGTGTCGCAGGGTAAGTTTAAAGGTCTGAGTGACAGTAGCTCTCACCTGTTTGGAAATTTTGCAAATACAGCGACAAGATTATTGGTGATTTTGCAAATTGACCGATTTTTGTGTTTTTTTACAAAATGACCAAACATTTAAGGTCATTTTGTAAAATTACTATTGTTTTGGTTTCTTTGCAAACTGACCAGAGAATTTGCGAAAAGACCGATTTCGCAAAAAAAAAACGTGTCATATATATATATATATATATATATATATAGTGGGCCTGGTATTAGCCGAGTGAGGTGCTGCTGATTAATTTAATGCTAATGACTAATTGATGTAATGATTGATTGTTAATGACAGGCTGGGTCAACAATTTATGATGTCCTATGGTATCACCGGTCTGAAGGTGGCTAATGGAGTAGGCCTACTATAATTACTTCTGAGTGATACGAATTGATTCGAGGTCACCAGCTTGGATTACACCCAAGCAAATATTGTTAAGGTTAAAAAAATTAACTTATGATTTTGTGTTTAATTAAGAAAATAATTATTTATTTGTTCACAGTGATTAACATGGCAATGAAGGTATTTACGGTGATTAACAGAGCTGGGCACTTCCGCAAACACTTCCGCAAACCACAAATTCCGCAATTGCGGAAGTATGTTTTTCGTTTGCGGATTTGCGTTTGCGGCAAAGTCATCGCAAATTAGTGAATTTGCGTTGCGGAACTAAGACCGCAAACGCAAATCTTTCCGCAAATTTCCCACGTGGCCACTGGCCAAGCCCGCTAGTGCTGTGACGCAGGAGGTGTTTTTGTTCAATATAATATATCAATATATGTAGTATTTTTATTTCTTCTACAATAGTGATTTATTGTAATAAATTATTTAGCCTTGTTTTTAATAAAAACAAGGCTAAAACATTAAACATTAAAAAGATATAAAAACTTTTTATACCTCTTTAATGTTTTGGATACTTTTTATAGTTAAAATTGCGGTTTGCGGAAGTGTTTGCGGAAGTGCCCAGCACTGTAAAAATTGGAAATATGGTTTGCGTTTGCGGCACCAAAAATGGCAAGCAGTTTGCGGATTTGCGGTTGCGGAAGGTAAGGTTTGAGTTTGCGGATTTGCGATTGCGGAAGTGATTTTGAGTTTGCGGTGCCCAGCTCTGGTGATTAACAATTTTATATAACGGCATTTATAGTATGCTAAATATGACTGAGGATTAACAAATGAAATTTATACAGATTAATTGTTAAGTAATACACTCGTTTATGGTAGGCTATTGATATGCAAAATGGAACATAGAATAAATGATACAGCCTAATAATGATTGGAAGAAATGAAATGACTGGTTATATGATTAACAATTATATAACGGCATTTATTACTATACTAACGAATGATTGATGATTAGCACATGAGGAAATGGTTATACAGTTTAATTGTTAGTACATAGATAGGCTAATGAGTTGTGCACGAAAAGAAACGCGAATCACCGTATTTGATACAACAATATGAATAGAGAATAAGCCTACTGCAGTTTGTATGAGAGGGTTAATTTGATGCACAATTGATAAGTATACGAAAATATCACCATAACAGGGTGATACACAATTACGGTATTAGAATGACACTTTGATTAAGAATAGGCCTATTGCGTGTTTAACGAGAATCAGTTAGAACGCTCATGTAACACTTTGATTATGGCCTAGAAAATGCGGTTCTGTGGTTACTCTGTGTAGGCTCCACGAGAGTTGCTTAGAAAAAATGCACTTGCCTTACCGAGATGTCGAATACCTCTGGTGAAGAAGTGTTGAAGGTGGACCTATTACTGCAGGCCCGAGGCGTCGTTGACCGTCCGGTGTGTCGCACGTCGAGGATGACTTTGTAGTGGTCTATGCCTGTGGTGACAGTGAAACCGTTCGCAGGCCTATTGACTTGTTGAAACAGCGACCGGCTGAGATCGAACGGCGCTGGGTTCCGAAGAAGTGCTTCTCTAGGCTGACGGCGGAAGGTCTTACTTGAAGATAGATCGGAAGCTTTGAAAGAACAGCAGGCCGCTCTACGGCGAAGGCCGGAGAGCGGGTGGTTTGATGAGTGCTGCTGACGAAGGCTGAGAGTGTGACGTGACGACCAAAACGAGAAGTGGTGAGTGAGAGTGAGCGAGTGATTGTTTGTTTTTTCTGTTTAAGGTGCTTCAACCCTGCTGGATTATTGACACCATTTTTTTTTTTTTTGTCTCCCCAAACGGAGGTTGCAAAATTTACTATATGAATTATAGTTGAGGAAATGTATCAGTGGACCCTCGCTTATATAACCTCTTAGACGCGGAGTTTCGCGCCATTTCTGAGACGCCTCCCACGTGTCCTTTGTTGAATAGAGGGTAGCGTTATTTCTGATTCCTTGAAAACACATGCGTCTTTCGCTTCCATGTGATTCTAAGATGTTTGAAAATGGCCGGGAAAATATTCCTTTGGCTGTTCTTTGTTTTTTTTCTGTCTGTTTTTTCTTTTTCACTAATATATATATATATATACAAAGGTGGGCACCCGGGCCTCAAAAAGGACCGACGGTCCCTGTCCCGGTCCTTGCCTCAAACTGGACCGACGTTCCTGGTCACGGTCCTTTCTGAAGATAGGACCTAGGAAGTGACCAGAGCTGGGCACTTGCGGTTTTTTTTGCGGTACTGCGGTACTACCGTGTTGGTCGGTACCGCGGAAAGTACCGCGGGAAATTTGAATGCGGTAGCGGTACTGCTGTACTTTCAGCGATCCTTTGCGGTACTGCGTTATGCGGTACCGGTTTGGTAGTGCGGTAGTAGTACCGCAGTACCGCAAAAAAACGCGCAAAAAAACGCAAGTGCCCAGCTCTGCCTGAGTAGGAACGACTCGGTCCTCGGTCCTTATATATAATATAAGTGAAAAATTTGATTAAAATGAAAAATTAAATTAAAGACACCGGAAATCTTTAATTTTATTAACGTAAATTATAATTAATACAATACATAAATGATGAAAAAAAGTTATTAAGTTAAATGCTTGAGTTTCCCTTCAAGAAGACTAGCATTTCAAGACTAGCATCTTCTTTAGAACTTCAAATAATCACTAAACACACTAAAATCACTAAAAAAGACCGTCCGGACCGGACTGTCCGGAATTGCTTAAAAATGGACCGTCGCTCCTCATTTCGGTCCTCACTGAGAAAAGGACCGACTTTCCCGCTCACAGTCCTTAAAAGGGACCGAGTTCCTGGAATTCGGTCCTGCCCACCTTTGTATATATATATATATATAACCGCCTCCAAGTTGCATACCCCCCCATCGGGGTTCATTGCAGCTTGGGAGGATAACTCCTCCTCCAAGTTGCATAACCCCTTGTTGCTCTTGCAGCTTTCCCCCCATTTTGTGGTGCCTTGCAACAAGGGGGTGGGGTGGTTTGCAACAAGGGTGGGTTGGGGTTGGCACTATGGGGGTGGCACTCTTGCAACATTATGCAGCATTTGCAATTGCATTGCACTCGTCCATTTTGCGGGCATACTACTCAGCTTCAGCGATGGAGTTGTAGATGTCTCTTCTTCTTCCAAACTTGTTTCTAAGGGACTTCAGGCCAAAGAAACTTCTGAAGCAATCTCGTCTTTAGATTGGATGTGGTACCCGGGGTCTCCACCATCAATCTCCAGCCACTCCTCGATGTCCTCTTGTTGTACCTCGTCCTCTCCAGCATTGCGGAAGACTGTTCTGCATTCCTCTACCGTCAATCCCTCGAAGTCTGCTGTCTTCTCTTGCAGCTGGGTTTGATGGTTGTGGCCAAACAAGGCATTCCAGCCATGGACCAGGGTTCGAACACTCACCGTATCCCATGCTTTTTTTTACATTGTGCACTACATCATAAAATTTTCAATATTTAATTTTTCTGACAACCTTAATTCAGCTGACTGGAGCTCTGGACCTCGGACCGGCAGCCCTTGAGCCCTTTGCTCTATGTACCAGTTGTACACGGCGTCGTCCAAGTCTTGATGTGATGGCTTCTTTAATGATTTTTTCCGAGACCCTTATTTTTGTCACTAGCACTAGCACTCGTCTCATGCTGCAGCCTATAGCTCTTAAGATGCTGCTTATCACCTTTCAGTTGATAAACTTGTGTTTTTCTAATGTTATACTCTGCCATCACAGCAGTCACTGATTCTCCTTTCTCAAGCTTTTCAGTTATCTCTAACTTCTGCGCAATAGTTAAACGCACTCTTTTCACCTTCTCACCACCACTTGTTCTCCGAGATACTTTCGGCATGATTATAAAAGCACAGTTAAGCACAAACACAGTGAGCAGCAATGCAACACAGCGGTGAGGTGACAGGGTACAGACTGGCCACATCTAAACAAAACACGAACATACGAAAACACGTGTGCGTCCGTCCCTCCTTTTTACGGAGCACTATTCTGCTTTAACGAACTAGTTCGCTAAATTGATCACTCAATAATAGAGAAAAACCCTTCCGCTAAATCGCTCCTCCGTTATATCGATGATTTACTGTAATTTCAATATTAGCCAGGGCTTTTTTGCGGTTGATCCTGTTGTTTTGAATTCGTTCAGAACGGATTTAGACAAGAGGGGCAAAGTGCTAAAACTCTGGTAGCTTTTCCTTATAAATTTGTATGCTTCTCCTACAATTTTCATTTTTCTATTTAATTTTTTTGTGACCTGTATATAGTCTCGAACTTGTTATTTAGTTCAGTGTTCCTGAGGATGTCATTAGACGAAAGCGCTTGAGCACCATACTGTGTTTCCTTTTTCCTTCGTGGTTATTTTAATCATAACTATTATTCACGTGTTACTTTCGTGAAATAATTTTCATATATATATATATATATATGATAATAATGACAGATGTGGCGAAATTCGAAACACAAAATCAGATAGCGATAAATAAAGCAAAAAGAGTCGCCGGACAGGTACTAAGAACGTTCAAGAGAAGGGACAGGACAGTAATGATTCCCTGCTAAAAACACTTATTATACCAAAACTTGAATACTGCTCAGTTTTGACGTCCCCATACAAAAAGGAAGAAACTAATAAACTAGAAGAAACGCAAAGGCATTTCACAGCCAAGATTGATGGCTGCAAAGAACTCAACTACTGGGAAAGACTACGCAAACTAAATCTGTACTCCCTGGAAAGAAGAAGAGAGAGGTACACCATAATCTACATATGGAAAATGATCGAAAAACTGGTACCAAACCTAAAACTAAACCCAATTACCATTCAAACAACACTGGAAAATAGGAAAGGCAGAATGTGTAGTGTTCCCAAATTAAAGGCCCGACAAGGGACCTCAACTCTGAAGGAAAATAGCGTGGTTGTCAGGGGGCCAAGACTTTTCAACCAGCTTCCAAAGAACCTCAGAAACGTAACGGGGGTCAAAGTTGAAGTCTTCAAGAGAAGACTGGATGCCTGGCTCAGGACGGACGGTACCAGATGAGCCGGGCGTGCCTGGCTATGTACGGTGGAGAGCGCAAGAAAGCAACTCGCTCCTCCACCAAGCCAGACCTAGAGGCGGGGCCACCAGCTTGACCTCTGTGTGAAAAGAGACCAACGCACGAAACAACATAAAGTTCATAAGGTAATATATATATATATATATAATATATATATATATATATATACACACACACACACATTTTAACTGCAAACACGCAGTATAATTAACGTAAAGAACGACGCTTGTATAGGAGAATATTCCGCGCAAGATGAGAGAGAAAGAACGAAACAAATGAAAAAATGAGGTAACCACCCGGGAATCGAACCCGGGATCTTCCGATTGCCAGTCAGATATGATAACCATTACACCACGGGCCTCACTCAAACAAATGTCGTAATTCTTCTACATACGCGCAGAAACCAATGCCCCGAAGGGGGCACCTTCCGCATGCCGTATATTATATACATTTTAACTGCAAACACGCAGTATAATTAACGTAAAGAACGACGCTTGTATAGGAGAATATTCCGCGCAAGATGAGAGAGAAAGAACGAAACAAATGAAAAAATGAGGTAACCACCATCCACTATAGTCCGAATAAGTAATGGTAAATGACAAATACCATAATTTTTCCATGCACGGTCTGTGTGTATCATAAAAAACTCAGGGAACCATTCTGAGTTCATTCCCATCATGAAACGGACATGTTATGTGCCTTGAAAAGTGGACGCTCAATTCTGCCAGTTGAGGTTTAAGTTTTGGTTTTGGCTAAAAATATAATAGTTACCCCTTTTTCTTTGATTTATTCAATCCGACGTGAATGCAATGAGTCTTTTACTTATATTGAGGTTCTAAATGTAGTGGGGCTAGGCTGCTTTAAACCCTAGATCCATGTCCCAAAGCTGGATCCTGTCTGCTTTGCAGATAGCTGGTGAGGGAAGCTATATTTATGGGACCTCTTTGCGAGAGACCCGTTGCCCACGTCGGGCTTGCATCATGAAAAAGAAAAACTATGGTATTTGTCATTTACCATTACTTATTCGGACTATAGTGGATTTAATTATCCCAGAAGAGTTCCTTGTTCCATGCACGGTCTGTGTGTATCATAAAAAACTCGGGGAACCATTCTGAGTTCATTCCCATATATATATATATATGAGAGAGAGAGCGTGTTTATTTAACTTTTTATTAATATTTATTTATATTTTAATTTCTTTTCCGGTCAATATAAAAGACATGATTCTACTCCTCAGAATGTAAAATAAATTTACATTTGAACATCAATGAGTAATCCGATTTTCTGTATTTGTCAACGAATTCAGTCTTAAAAATGACAGTTTTGTGAGTTAGTTGTTGGAGCTGTTTAACCTTCTTCGCAACATCTAAGGAGATATAACGGAGGGGACCTACAGCTTTGCGTGGAATACGAATCACGGGGCGCTACATAACTTGAGAATGGAGTAGGGTCTCCTATTCAATTACTCTCCAGTCTCAATGTTGCTTAACTTCGCTGATCGACAGGGTGTGGTTGTTGGAACACTGACAACAAAGTAACGAACATTTTCACGGAATGTGAACGGAGGACAATCGGTGTATAAATACCAACTTAACAATAAGTACTTCAATATTTAACATGCTTTCGCTTAAAAAAAATATAATATACACTGTATTACACAGTAATTATTGAAAGAAATCCATCCATTGTAAATCATCCTAAAAAGTGTCATTTCCAATAAGATTATTCTTCGAAAAAGTTTTTTTTAATAAAAATTATATATTTCAAAGTAAATAACGAATAATAATTTTTTGAAGTAAAATCTTTCAAAATAATGAAAAATAAATGAAATTAAATTTTAGTATGGGTAACAATTTTAAAATATATTTAGTTTTTTCATTTGTTTTATTTATTTTTAAATAATTGCTGTAAATATAAAAGGCATTAAATAATGAACTAATTTCTTTTTAAATACTCTAACTGCTTCAGTACAAAATTTGGTAATTATTCGTTTTAGTGCTTTTCCTCCTTTCTGAACCAAAACACATTTTCCTGGTGTTTTGTGGTGTGATTTGTTCAAATCTGAACTTCGTTTCTTTGGGAAATGAGCCGTTTTTGAGAAATTTTAAAATTGAAAATTTCTCAAAAACGGCTCATTTCCCAAAAAAACGAAGTTCAGATTTGAGCAAATCACACCAAAAAACACCAGAAAAATGTGTTTTGGTTCAGACCTAACCTAACCTAAACAGACCTAACCTAACCTAAACTGACCTAACCTAACCTAAACTGATTGGGTTTTGTTGCCAGACCGTAATATCCAGCTCTTCACGTCTTTCCAACAACACTCAATATTTTGAATGTGAACGGTGTCTTCCACGAACCGCTGTGAATGGTTGACTGTCCGGTGAATGTAGCCTAGATTTCCAAGTTGAGAATACGCACGCCACTCGTCGGAATAGATTGTAGTCCCAGGCCTAATATGTTGCTGGATCAGGCGAACAAGAGTTGTTGCGTCTCTCTGAGGAACCGCAAACAACAGTAGTTTTTTGGAACTGCGTTCCAAGGTACCAAAAACCCAGGCAATCGCAACCTCCGCAAACCATAATGAAAACCAACCAGACTAAAGCATTCTTGAATGAGTATGTATTATGAGAGATTCAAAATGTACGTCTCTGATTGGTCGGATAGGTCACGTGAAACCAAAACGAGATGTAATTGGTTGTTTTGACCTATGTTTCCTAATTTTGCCACGAGATGTCTCCCCATAAAACGAGAGGGCGACGTTCGTTAAAATTTTAACAGCGTTAAGAGCTAAATACTCGGTCAATGGCCTATAATGGCTGCTTTTTACGTCTAAATTTTTTTTTTTTCATAAAAAGTAATTATTACATTTCCTTGATTTTTATCAGTTTCCCTGAGGTTTCAAGGTGTCCTGAATACGAATGTATATGTTAAATTGTCATAGAATGTCTCCTTCTATCGAAAACGAACAAAGCATTAAAACGAATATTAACCCAAAATTTATACATTTAGCAATTCAGCATAACGTGATACGAAAATAAAGCTAAAGCATACATAATAGAATAATATAAAACAAAAGAAATAGCTATTTTAAATCTTATGGAAAATGCAAATATAGCTAAAGAGAACAAAGAAATAATGATATCAATATCTATGGATTTGACTAAGGCGTTTGATGTAATAGACCATAATAGCAGGGGCGTACCTAAAGTATTTGGCACCCGGGGCGGATCCTTCCTTTGGCACTCCCCATAAATAATTTTAAAATTTAAACACAGAAAAATATATTATGTTTGCGAGTAGATTTTTAAACAGTACAGTACTGTCATCAGCAAATTGGAAATAAGAAAAATGCAGGACATTAAAAATTCAGTGAACAGGTAATACTGCATTTTATTTTATACAAAAAACACAGGAAATCCAGTCTCAACGCTCAGCCTATTCTTCAAAGGTAAATAGAGAGGATTCACAGTCTCTGCTTTCGAACCTTAATTTCTGCAAATTGATCAATGACCTCATCAAAATTCACCTTTGCATATTCATGTTCAATTGAAAGTAAAGCCAGATTTGTCAATCTTGTCTGACTCATGGTCGAGCGAAAGAAATTTTTTATGAATTTTAATTTGGAAAAACTTCTTTCACATGAAGCAATAGACAGTCAAAAATAATCTCAATTTGTATATTCCTCTCCCAGATAGAACCATACCAAGGAGAGGCAACCGGAATATACTTCCACTTTATGTTTGAATTTTGTATATATAATTGTGTGAGTTCGTTGCTTAACAAGTCGTTGATGACTTGTTCACCAGCCTTGAAATACGTAGCATTGTCAGTCCAAACTGTCTTGGGTACTGAATGTCGTGCACAGAATCTCTTAAAGACAGCAACAAAAGAGTCTGCTGTAAGGTCCTCCACAACATCCAGATAAACAGCTCGTGAGGCAGCACATGTAAACAGTACAATGTACATTTTTTGTTCAGTGTCAACCACCCCTACAGTCAATGCTCCTGTATAGTTAATGCCTACAGTCTCAAAGGGTCTGTTGAGAGTAACTCTCTCCTCTGGCAAAGCAGGAGGATTTGGTTTCCTATAGGGCCTAGCATGAATACGCCTACATGTGACACACTCACTCAGGACTGTTTTAACAGTGACCCTTCCCTTGGGTATCCAATAAGTTTTTCTTAATGTAGTTAGTGTCTGTGGTACCCCCATATGATATACATCATTGTGTGTTTGTCTGATGATTAATGTTGTCAAATAGCTAAATCTAGGTAAAAGGATTGGATATTTGCTTTTGTAAGACAATTTTGATTTGTCTAATCTCCCTTTACACCTTAGAAGGCCTTCCTCATCTCTGAACAAGTTTAGATCCACAACTACTGATGGTACAGGCTCTTTTGTTTGTTTCCCATTAGTCAAGAATTCTAACTCTTTATTGTACTCCTTTTGTTGTGCATGCCCTATCCAGTACTTGGTTGCAACTTCTGTATAATTACACTGGTATGCATCAATTTTGCTGTCAAGGGTTTTGTAAGTGATTCTTATAGAGTTTTTCCTGCTGATTTCGAATCTGCAATCCGTTTTTCTCAAACAGCTCAGGTTATCCGGCTATGGCCTCATAAGTAAAATAGACGTTTTCGTGATTTTGTCAAAGCGGAATTGGAATGAAAAAGAAAGAAAATATACAGACTCCATGACCTATTTCATATCTTACAGACCGCAGCCTTCCCTCACGAGCCGCCACTGTCTGAATGCTTCTTCTATTTCATATGCAAGTTTTATATCCATGTTTCTGTGTTTCTATTTTCAGGAGTTAACAAGAAGAATAAACACATTGTTGTATACCCTGACATTCCTTCTGCTATGAGACCTGTACCCCATGGTCCTGGAATTCCAATACCCGACCCACCTCAAACCCTGGACTTCGATGATTCTGATGATGAATCAATGACCAATGCCAATGACCAGTCCCAGTCGTATATACCTACAAATACCGCTTCAAATGAGCCGAGGCCTCTCAACCAGGCCAAACTTAATGATCTTACCAGGGATTTAGGACTTTCCAAATTAGCTGCCGAGATCTTGGGCTCACGACTTCGAGAGGACAACTTGCTGGCTCCGGGAACAACATTCTCCTGGTATAGGAAACGAGAGGAAGAATTCCGCAAGTTTTTTGCAGTGCACGAAAATACCTCTTCCTTAGTGTACTGCTGCAATGTTGAGGGCCTAATCGAATCCTTGGGCCTGCCAGATAACGCATCAGAATGGAGGCTATTTATAGACTCGTCTAAACGAAGTTTGAAAGCAGTACTTCTCAACATTGGGAATAGGGTTGCATCAATCCCTGTAGCACATTCCGTACAACTTACTGAGAGCTACGATAACATGAAAATTTTACTGGATGCTCTCGTATACGACCAACATAACTGGAGGATCTGTGGAGATTTGAAGGTAATACTAATATCATAAGTAAACTATTGCTATTGACTATGTTGTTTTTCCAAAGGTTATTTGAGAGCGTATAAGAACACTTAACTTCCCCACAGAAGTGATACAGTCCAATGCATAGATTTTTTTATCTGATAGAACAAATTCTCTAAATTCTTTAAATATTTTCATTTTTTTTCAGATTGTGGCATTTGTATTGGGAATGCAAGGGGGATACACGAAATACCCATGTTTCCTCTGCAAATGGGATAGCCGAGCGGATGAGAAGCACTATGCACAGCGTGAATGGGCATCCAGAGAGAATTTTGAACCTGGGTCGCATAATGTCGTTTCAGTGCCCCTTGTACCACCAACAAAAATTTTGCTCCCACCACTTCATATTAAGCTGGGCTTGATGAAAAATTTCATCAAATCAATGAATAAGGAGGGTTCAGCATTCCGATATCTCGAGAGTAAATTTCCTCATATATCTGATGCTAAACTAAATGCTGGGGTTTTTGATGGTCCTCAAATTCGAACTTTGATCAAGGATACTCAGTTCGAAAACGCAATGACTCCAACTGAGAAGAATGCCTGGCAGGCATTCAAATCAGTTGTCACTGATTTTCTTGGTAAGCGTAGAAGTCCAGAATACGAGTCCGTTGTCGAAAACTTGATGGAAGCTTTCAAAGCTCATGGGTCGCGCATGTCCATAAAAATGCACTTTTTGTGGTCCCACTTGGACTATTTTCCTGAAAATTGCGGGGATTATAGTGAGGAACAGGGTGAACGATTTCACCAAGATATCAAAATAATGGAAGAGAGGTACCAGGGAAACTGGGATATCAATATGCTGGCGGACTATTGCTGGTGTTTGAAGCGAGACGTGCCCGAAGAAAAACACAGACGGAAAGCCAAAAAAACTTCATTCCTTCCTCAATAAACTTTTTTCCATATTCATTGTATGAATAAAAGTATTTATTCACACAATGTTTTCATTTTTCACGAGTGTTCTTATAATATTACTCGTATCTACAGTGTTTAAGCTAAACAAATCAATAAATTGGGGGATAAAATTGGACTTATAATAAATGGCCAATAGAGAAAAAACCTGACCTGATTGAGGAAAACCAATGTCATTTTCGAATTCAGCATGGTCGAATTATATAATATGAGTTGAAAAAACCCTCACAGCAGACAAAAGAATTTCATATGCATTGTGAAAAATGCTCTGTATGAATTGGTCCACAATTAACCCACCCCTTATATCTCCAGTGTTACTATAGAGTAGATTAAGTCTAACCTTGTAGGGGTCAGCCTAGAGATTCCGGAAATGGTCCAGAGAGGCAGATAAATTGAGGTCCACAGTAGGATTCCTCATCAAATTAGGTTAGGGCAATCTACCTTCACCTTTGTTAAGCTATGAGTTGATGCTAGGTCTTAGGCCACAATGTAGGCCTAATTTGTCTGACCCAGCTTAATTTAATGCGTTTACTTCTAACTGGGTTAAAACACAATTAGTCACTTACTGCTAGTTATTAGAGTCTCTTTTCCCCTTCTGTCTAATTGTTGAGAACGTACTTGCTGGTGGGGATCTTTTTCCATTGTTTGTTCTTCTCCCTTCTCTCGTTCCGTCTTCTCGCCCCGTTCCTCCTTTTCGTTCTCCCTTGTCTTCCTTTTCGCGGGGCTTTTTCCACCAGCGTCGTCTTGGTTTTTTCTTCGGTTGGTTGATCGGTAATGTATATCTATTACCGAGCACGCTCTTGTCATACAGTATATAAATACTAGTGTGGAGAATAACTCTGGTGAGCAACCAATTGGTTTCATCCACCCAATTATTGACATAAAAGGAATTTAGTAATTGTTAGATTAACTACCTACCTACTCAGTGAACCATTTTCGTTACCTCCCAACTACCCACACATCAGTTTTTCATAGCATACCAGTGTTATGATTCGTCTTATTTAGCTGTTTGTTAATTGTAGTTAAACAGTTGTGAGCAAACCTCAAACAGTAGGCTGTGACCCTGACAAGTTTGCTGAAATCAGAATAATGTTCATAATTAGTGATTGGTTCAACCTTTTCATTTGAAAAGATTAAATTTAATGTCAAGTTAACTTGTTCCACAGGCCATTAATCTGTATAACAGAGCCACTTAGGTCCCATGAACCAAGTTTTGTTTGACTTCAACAACTTGTAGGATAAACCTCTGGTCAGAAAGTCTGCTGGATTTTGTTTAGTTGGAACATAGTGAAAGTTGACTTGTAGGCTTTCATTAGCTTCAGCTATTTCTTTTAGCCTATTTCTTACAAAGATGTTCTTATTATTAATGCTATCATTCCATATCCAGGCAAGACAAATCTGACTGTCAAGCCAGATGTGTATATCAGTTATGTTCACATCATGGTAAGCATCCTTAAGCAATGAAATGGTTTTAATGGCTAATGCAGCAGCCAATAGTTCCAATTGAGGTATAGTTCGGGTAGGTTTGAGAGGTGCAACTTTCCCTTTTGCATAAATTAGATGACTTTCTGTAGGACTTACAAGGTACGCACAGCACCCATAAGCCTGTGTGCTTGCATCAGCAAACACATAAAGTCTCTGGGGCTTATCCCTAAACCCACAGCACCTTTGTATTTTAATGTTCTGCACTTTTGTTAAATCAGCAGCTAACTTCTTCCAAGATTTTTGATCTTCAGTTGTTATTGGATCATCCCACCCAACATTTGTCCTCCAAACTTCTTGGAGGAGAATCTTTGATTTTATTGTTGAAGGCAGGAATAGACGCATGGGGTCAAAAATTTTTGAAGCCTCTGATAATATTTGTCTTTTAGTGTTTGCTTCCTCATCAAGTTTAAAACCTTTAGTACAGATTGAATCATGACTGTTAGAAGTTGCATCCAAATGCCAGTTCATACCTAAAGTTTTAACTCTGTCTGATGGGTCAGTAAGACCATTATTATCCTTTAAAAGTTTTTTGTTTAAATCCTCATCATTTGAAATCCACTCTCTAAGTTCAAAGTTACCTTGTTGCATAATGTTTTGAGAGTGTTCATAGACCTCAGATAATTCAGATTTTGTTGTTGTTGAGCCTATTAGATTGTCTACGTAAAAATGTTCCTTGAGGAAGTTCAGTGTTAAAGAGTTATTAAACTGGTTCAAATGATGTCTAATTGTCAATGCTAATAGGCTAGGTGAGCAATTGGCTCCAAACAACACAACATTAAATCTATAGGTTATGAACCCTTTATTCAAATCAAATGGATCCCTGAACCATAAGAACCTAAGTTGGTTCTTGTCATATTCATTTTTAAGATTTATTCTCAAAAATGCCTTTGAAATGTCACTTTGTACGGCATATTTATCTAACCTGAACCTCAGTAAGATCTTCACAAGGTCAGAAATGAGATTAGGACCCTCAATCAGGCAATCATTGAAACTGTGTTTATCACTGTCTTTGAGGCTACAGTTATATACTACTCTGAGTTTTGTTGTTGGGGCATCTTGTCGATAAACCCCCCTATGGGTTAAATAATGACAACCATTTTTTTTAAAAGGGTTATTTGTTACTTCTTCAATGAAGCCTTTCTGTAGCTGTTTTGAAGACATCACTGTACATTTGAATTGTATTATCTTGTTTGAGTTTTTTCATTACTTTATATAAATGTCCTTTAGCTACTTTGAGATTATCTCTTAAAGTTGGACAATTTATTTTCCAAGGTAACTCAACAAAATAACTATTGTCTTTGCACTGAATGGTGTCTTCAAATCTTTCTACCATTAACTGATCTTTTGAAGTTTGATTTGTGTCATGTATACCCAGAGATTCTAGCAACCATAAAGTTTGAATTGCCTCATCCAGAGTTTCATTTGATAGTGATGAATTAATGTTCTCAGTTGTTATAATATTATTCAAAGTGTTGCTATTCTTACAGGTGTTATGTAGGACTGAGTTGAGGCACATAGTATTTGTTAGTCATGAACTATTTTGGTTTAGGTCTAGGTTGTATCTGGATAGGTCACTCAAAGGGGCTATCCCTGATGGAGTCTGATAAGCTATACCATCACCTATCTTCACTATGCCCTTATGAATAAGATGAATATAATCTGCCCCCATTAACATTTCAATGTTAGCTACTGTGTTGTTTGTGATATGTCTATCAGCTATATTGTACTGTTTTCCCAAATGATTGATGGTTTGTTCTAGTTTGGGTATAACCAGTTTGTTTTGTCCTACTTTTGAAATAATGACTGCTTTAATTTTTTCTAATTCATTTTCTACATGTAGTTCCAGGTCAATTGTCTTATAGCTATTTTTGTTTGAGTTATCCTTAACAAAGGATGTGATATTGAGTTCTTGTTCATTCGGGTTTGGTGTCAAACCCAATTTATTAACTAAATTTTGCGAAACAAAGGTTTGTTGAGAACAAGAGTCTATAAGACATCTCACTGGAGTGGTGCTACCCTCACCATTCACTAAGTCCAAAGTAATAGTTGGTAAAAGAACCTCACTGTTTCTTGTTACGTTGTTTGAACAAACAGAATGTCCCATGAAAGTGGCATTTTCTTGATTACCTTTGTTTGGACACTTCGGTGAATCACACATTGATGAGACATGTCGTAAACTTTTACAAAACTTACAATTGATTCTTGTGATAGCGTGGGTTAGACACCCCAGTTAGGTTACTTAGGTTCTAGCAAACAATCAAAAGCACTTACCGGTGCGTTGAATTAGGTATTCCTTGAAGCCTACCGTTTTATTCCCGTGTCCCACAAACAGCCTACCTAACTCTCTCTTACATTACCAATTTAGAAGCTATAGACATTACCCCTAACTATACTTAAGTACGAACAACTTTCTACCCGATTTGTCACCTTAGAAACATCACCTAATTTTACTCAGCACCAAAGATTAGGTCAGATAGGAAAAAACATGTCTAGGCCAGCCCAAAGCAATACGAACAGCCGCGTTGGTTCGTTTATCACTTGCTCTTGCCATTCAGCTTAGATTTAGTGATATTTACCCTTTAGTGACTTTTAGACTATATACATATATATATATACATACACGTCACCTCACTCCTCCCCTACAAGTTTAGTCTGTCAGGGGGATGAGGGACCCTAGACGACCTGCGGAGCGGGGTTGGTGTAGTATGATTTGGTGCAACCTGTATAGGCGGGCAAGTTGAACCATTTTCCGGAGGGTCAGTTCTCTCTTCCGGAAGACTCTGGTCCTTCTGCACTTCACGTTCCCATATTTGGTCCTGATGGCGTTTAATAGAACGACCATCTTCTAGTTGGCACTTGAAGGAAACAGGGCCCGTTCTCTCCTGCACAGTTGCAGGAACCCATTTTGGTCCAGCCCCATAGTTGCGAATCATAACTGGATCATTAGGTTGCGCTTCTATAACTCTACCTCTTTTAGTGTCGTGGTACAACTTCTGTTTTTCCTGATGGCGTAAAACTCGTTGTTGTAACGTTTCGTTTGGACGTAACAAATAAAAAACAACGAATTCCCCGGCCAATCAGAAGTTTAGAGGGAGACACCCCCGTCGTGGTGTGAGGTGTTATTCGATATTTAAACAAAAATTTATCCAATACCACTTGCATTTCCTCCCCACGAGAATGACGCAAGGCCGACTTGAATGTACGGACCATGTTTTCCGCGAGACCGTTAGTAGATGGGTGGAAAACACTAGACCGGACATGTCTAATGCCATTTAGGTGGACGAAGGAACGAAATTCCTCACTGGTAAAACAAGTACCATTGTCGGAAACCAGGACTACGGGTAAACCCCATCGAGCGAAAACTGAACGGAGTAAGCGAATAGTAACACCCGAAGTCGTGGAAGTGGTTGGAAAAATTTCCACCCACTTAGAGTAGGCGTCCACAATGACTAGGAAATAAGTATTATTTATAGGACCTGCATAGTCAACATGGATCCTATGCCACGGTATAGTAGGCCATTCCCAAGGATGAAGCGGACTTTTTCTTGGGAGATCTCTGTTCTCAAGGCAGCTTTGACAGGAACGAACCAATGATTCGAGTTCTCCATCTAAACCAGGCCACCAGAAATAAGCTCTCGCCAGCTCTTTCATTTTTGTTGCGCCCATGTGTTCAGCGTGAAGTTCCTTCACTAAATTCGACCTGCCTTCATTTGGAATAATCACTCTGTGGCCCCATAAGAGACAGCCATTTTGAATGGAGAGGCCAGACTGACGCTGATAAAAAGGCTGTAATTCACTCTCAACCTTAGTAGGCCAACCAACTGAGCAGAAATGGATGACCCTAGACAGAATAGGGTCTGATTTTGTCCACTGCTCTATTTGTACCGCAGATACTGGAGTGGATTCCAAAAACTCCACCAAGTGAACCCATTCTGTAGGTATAGGTACACAATCATTTGGATTTTCTAAGGGCAACCTACTTAGTGCATCAGCTGTACCTAGAAGTTTACCTGACCGATGTACTAAGTCAAATTTATAGGCTTGTAGAATCAGTGCCCATCGTTGAATCCTACCTGATGCCATAACTGGAATATTTTTATTAGGTGAAAATAAACCTAAAAGAGGCTTATGGTCAGTAATTAGTTTAAATTCATGACCCCATAGATAGAAATGAAATTTTTTTACTGCAAATACTAAGGCTAATGCTTCACGTTCCACTTGTGCATATTGTCTTTCCGTCTCGGTTAGTGTTCTAGAAGCAAAACAGATAGGCCTATCTACACCATCAATGTGGTGAGATAACACTGCCCCAATTCCATAAGAACTGCTGTCTGCTGAAACTACGAGAGGAAGTTTAGGATCATAATGCACTAGGAGAGTGGACTTTAGTAGTACGTCCTTGGAAGCCTCAAATGCTTCCTTTTGAGTTTTCTCCCATCTCCACTGTTCCCCAGATCGTAATAGCTTATTTAGGGGTTCAAGGAAAGTTGATGCATTAGGCAAAAATTTCCTATAAAAGTTTAGGAGACCTAAATAAGCTTGTAACTGTGTGATGTTTTGTGGAGGTGGTGCCTTTTCTATTGCTTCTAGTTTATCCACCGTTGGATGAATGCCTGAGGCATCTATGCGGAACCCTAAATATGAAACCTCGTTAGTGACCCATGAACACTTTTCCCTCTTTAGCTTAAGTCCGGGATCCCGGAGTCTTTTTAGAACCGTGGTTAATCTAGTTAGATGTTCTTTTTTAGTCGAACCTGAAATGAGGACATCATCTAGAAAGCAAAGTACCCCTGGAATGTGACCTAAAACTTGGTCCATTGTCCTCTGAAAAATACCCGGAGCCGATGCTATTCCATAGCATAGCCTATTGTACTTATATAGGCCTCGGTGCGTATTTATGATAGTTAATTCTTTAGAGTTTTCATCTAAACTTAGTTGAGCATAGGCTTGGGACATATCGAGTTTTGTGAAATATTTACCCCCAGCAAGAGAGCTAAATAATTCATCAGGCTTGGGTATAGGATAGCAATCTAGAAGGACGGCTCTATTTGCTGTTAAACGGTAATCCCCACATAACCGCACAGACTTGTCCGGTTTTAGTACAGGAACTACTGGGGCAGCCCACTTAGCGTGTGTGACTGGTTCGATAATTTTATCTTTTAGCAGCCTGTCAATTTCTAAATCTACCTTCTCCCGCAGTGCATGCGCAATTGAACGAGCCTTACAAAATTTCGGAGTTACATTAGGATCTACTTCTATGCAGACCTGATGGCCTTTTAGGTTGCCTACTTCAGGCCCAAAAACAGAAGAAAACTCCTTTAACAATGAGTCTATGTCAGATGGATCTGAGAGTGTATGCACATCTGCCTGACCCCTTGGCAAGATTTTGTCAATCGGTATTTTCAAAGCATCAATCCAATCACGGCCTAGTAGAGTAGGCCCTTGCTCATCCACCACTAACAGGGTTAAGGGATGAGACAAAGTTTTCTGGTTGAGTGTAACTGTGACGTATGCTTCTCCACAAATAGGTATTTGTATGTCTCCATATTTCTTCAAGATAGTTTTAGAGGCATGTAGTTTTAGGTGCATTTCGGAAAGTTCCCTCAAAAACCTTCCTGGACATGACAGTCCGGGCAGCACCTGTATCCAGTTCTAGAGGAACTGTAATTCCATTTAGGCCTACCTCTACAATATATGGGCCTGTATTATTCCCACTTTGTTGCTCATAAAATAGGTACTCCACTCCAATGTTCGAAGTATTTCCCTTTTGAGGATTTACACTAGAAATGTTAAAATTAGAATTTTCACCCTTCGTTTTCTTTGAAAAACATACTTTAGCTATGTGGCCTATTTTGCTACAGTTTCGGCAAACTGCTTCTTTAAAAGGGCAGTCCTTCTTCCAATGGTGTTTTCCACACCCTGTACATGGCTTGGAAGGCTTAGTAGAATTAGTAGGCTTAGTTGTATTCGCCTCATACCTTTTATTTGCCTGTCTAGTAGGCTCATTAGGTCTGCCAGGCCTAGAAGATTGAAAGCTATTTACGTGGTGGGCTTTACTACTATGATTGCCAAACGCTCTAACATCTTTAGCAGCTGCTTCTCTAGCCGTAGCTATTTCTACAGCCTGAGTAAAAGTTAGGTCCTGTATGGCTAATAGGGCTCTCTGGGTAGACTCCTCTTTGAGACCCATTACAAACCTATCTCTTAGCATTTCATCTAATTTGTCCCCAAATTTACACGTACGGCTATGGCTTTTTATTCCTGCAACAAACTCTGCAATGCTTTCATTTCCCGTCTGATACCTTGAATAGAATTTGAAACGTTCATAGATGAGAACTACTCGGGGTTTGTAGTGATCGGTTAGGGCGTGTACCAATTCATTATAGGTGCAGGTTTCCGGTGCTTTAGGAGAAACTAGGTCCATAACTAAACCAAGCGTTTTAGGGCCTATTATAGTTAAAAAGGTAGGTACTTTCTTAGCATCAGGAATGGAATTTGCGTCGAAAAACAACCTCACCCTAGTGGCATAAGCTTCGAAGTCCTCCCCAGAGTCTTCGTAGGGGCTTATATGGCCAATCACCGACATGCTAGAGCAAAACCGAATTAGGCCAAATCACGTGAAGTAGGTTAGATTAGGTTTAAATTTGATCTAGTTACTCCCCAGTTAGGGCTGAATAGTGAATTGTATTAGAGTTAGGGCTGAGTAGGAATTAGTTTTAGAGTTAGGGCTGAGTAGGAATTAGTTTTAGAGTTAGGGCTGAGTAGGAATTAGTTTTAGAGTTAGGGCTGAGTAGGAATTAGTTTTAGAGTTAGGGCTGCGGGACCTACGCTATAGTACGGTAGCTTACCCACACAAACAAACCAAATCGGACGACCCACTAGGCTACATCCAATTTTCCAAACCACCACTTGAACCCAATAAGCCAAATTAAACCAATGAGCCAAATTCAATGAGCTTAATCGAATCCCATGAGCTTAATTGAATCCCATCCTCGTCGCCAAATGTGATAGCGTGGGGTAGACACCCCAGTTAGGTTACTTAGGTTCTAGCAAACAATCAAAAGCACTTACCGGTGCGTTGAATTAGGTATTCCTTGAAGCCTACCGTTTTATTCCCGTGTCCCATAAACAGCCTACCTAACTCTCTCTTACATTACCAATTTAGAAGCTATAGACATTACCCCTAACTATACTTAAGTACGAACAACTTTCTACCCGATTTGTCACCTTAGAAACATCACCTAATTTTACTCAGCACCAAAGATTAGGTCAGATAGGAAAAAACATGTCTAGGCCAGCCCAAAAGCAATACGAACAGCCGCGTTGGTTCGTTTATCACTTGCTCTTGCCATTCAGCTTAGATTTAGTGATATTTACCCTTTAGTGACTTTTAGACTATATACATATATATACATACACGTCACCTCAATTCTTAACCTAGATTTACAGTCTTTCTTATAATGTCCCTGGCCAGCACACTTTTTACATAGGTTCAACTGTTCACATCTTCTAGCTCTTGAGTTAAAGTCTGAATATTTGTCACACCCAGTACTACTGTGTTCATCACTTGCACGAAATTTGTAATGTGGTGTGTAAATTGAGGCAGCAGTTACATTAAAGTTCTGTAATGTAGGTGTTCGTGTATTACAGTTGGTCACATTTGATTCTACAGTATCAAGTTTTGTCTGTTTGGCTGTAGCTAGTTGGTCTCCGGGGAAAGTCTTTGGTTTATCCATAGTCTGGTTCTTATTTTATGTTGAAATATTTCTCAATTTGAAATTAGTTAGGATAGTTGGAAAGTGTTTTCTGATGTTTTCAAGATTAGGATAATTTTCTCCCGTCTTTAGAACTAAAACATCTTTAACCCTCAAAGGAAGGCACCTAAGAACTACGCCTTGTATAAGCCAAGATGAAGCTTTAACATCTATCTCATTGCTAACCAGTTGTCCCATAATAGCTTCTAATTTTGAATAAAATTTTTCCATATCACTATGGTTATCTTTTACGGGTGCAAAATCAATAATTTGTCGAGATAATTCAAATATAATCTCATCTTTATTAATGTAATTACGTTTCAAGAGATCAATAGCTACTTCATATGAATTCCCTACAGCTGGTAAATAGGCTATCATGTTATAGGCTGGACCTTTAAGGAAACTAGTTAAGTAGCTAAACTTATCAACAGTTGGAATATAAGGTTTATTACCTTTAAACTCTCAAATTTTTCAATGAAAGATGGGAATTGTACCGTGTCCCCATCAAATGTTGGTACTAGCAAAGTGGGTAACTTAGCCCTAAATTCTTGTGACTCGGGATTTGGCATGCCACTTAAATTTTGTTGAAGGGTTAGCTCTACTTTGATTAAAATCAGAAATAGGTTTATTTGGTGTTAAGTCGGTCAAACGAGACTGTAGTCCCCTTATGTGCTGTTCAATTGAGATTACCTGATGATCATTATCAGAGTAAAGGTCTGTAAGTTGTTCATCAGCCATTTCGGGTAGGGTTGCCATACGTCCGTATTTTCCAGGACATGTCCTCCATTTAGGTCTCGAAATCTTCATCCGGAAGTATTTTTTAAAATTCTTCAAAAGTCCGGAATTTAATTTCAGCTTCCATCATTTTCTCCACGGAAAAAAATATGAAACTGTCCTGCATTTAAGGCATTTTAGCAATTTTCAACCATAATCTAGCCACTTTCGCTATATTATTTACGTGTGTTGACAACTATGACGGTGACCAGTGGTTGGCCAGTCTTTAACCTGCAGTGACAGTGTTTGATCTTAGTCTTTGTTGTGGGTTTGTCGCTTGTTGCCACAGCTAGTGCTTACGAATGCAAAAAACTTCACTTTTTTTTTCTACGTGAAGGTCAAAATATGAAAATAAAAACCCACTCTAATAGACAGAATTTATTTCCACGACAGTTTCGACGCCCACTGCCGGGGTGGGGCAGGATGTCTTCGGGAACGTCCTCTTTTTTGAATGTTCAGATATGGCAACCCTAATTTCGGGTTCAACTAACTCTGAAATACTCTCATCAATGGCTATTATGTCCTTCTTTTGTTTATCCAATTTAAGAATTACATACTCTAAATCTTCCTTACCTGGTTGTGTAATATTGTTAAAAGTGTTGATAGCCTTAGTAACAGCGCCCAACTTTCCCCTCTTTTTCTTTTTTAATTTTTTCAATTCCTCACTGTCCATGTTTAAGTCAAAATTGTTTAACTGGGGATCGTAATGAAATGTAGGACAAGAAGAAATTACCAGAGACAAGAGATCAAATAAATTGAGTAATCAGACAAAATAGTCAAGTTTTAAATTTAGTTAAATCCCCCCAAGTATTTATGTGTCACTCAAGTCTAAGCTTATAAGTGAGTGGGACTCCTTAAATGTAAATGTTTCCTAGTTAGGCCCTAGGTTGTAGACCTAATTAGGCAAGTTTGTTACTTTAGGTTTGATTAGGTTAGGTTTAGGCTAGACCATTTAGCCTAATTCTGCAATTTTTGTTAAGTAAGGTTAAGCCTAAAATATGTAAATTCCCCCCACACGGGCCACCAATGTGAAAAATGCTCTGTATGAATTGGTCCCCAATTAACCCACCCCTAATATCTCCAGTCTAACTATGAGTAGATTAAGTCTAGCCTTGTAGGGGTCAGCCTAGAGATTCCGGAAATGGTCCAGAGCGGGCAGATAAATTAAGGTCCACAGTAGGATTCCTCACCAAATTAGGTTAGGGCAATCTACCTTCACCTTTGTTAAGCTATGAGTTGATGCTAGATCTTAGGCCACAATGTAGCCAAATTTGCCTGACCCAGCTTAATTTACGGCGTTTACTTCTAACTTGGTTAAAAACACAATTAGTCACTTACTGCTAGTTATTAGAGAGTCTCTTTTCCCCTTTTGTTTGATTGTTGAGAGCGTACTTGCTGTTGGGGATCTTTTTTTTGTTGTTTGTTCTTCTCCCTTCTCTCGTTCCGTCCTTTTGCCCCGTTCCTCGTTTTCGTTCTCCCTTGTCCTCCTTTTCGTGGGTCTTTTTCCACCAGCGTCCTCTTGGTTTTTTTCGGTTGGTTGATCGGTAATGTATATCTATTACCGTAATGTATATCTATTACCGAGCACGCTCTTGTCACACAGTATATAAATACTAGTGTGGAGAATAACTCTGGTGAGAACCAATTGGTTTCATCCACCCAGTTATTGACATAAAAGGAATTTAATAATTGTTAGATTAACTACCTACCTACTCAGTGAACCATTTTCGTTACCTCCCAACTACCCACACATCAGTTTTCCATAGTACCCTTGTTTTGGGAAGCTCCACTAACAACGCTTTAAACCATAGGTTCTTAACCTGTGGTCCACAGAAGGATAAAAATAAAATATATGTTATATTTGTTATATATTTTGCCATTAATACTGTCTCTAGTAAGGGTTTGGGTGCTATTATTTTTTCTTGATTATGATTTCACCCCATATAAACGCTGAAGATGGTCCACAGATACAGCGGGTGTCCCTTAGTGGTCCACGTACATAAAAGGGTTAAGAACCCCTGCTTTAAACAGTATCTTCTTCCGCCAAAAACGAGCAATAAGGTTATTTATCTGATGCTGATTTCCTTGATCAGTCTAGTGCATTATTTAAAGAGTTAAAATTACTAAAGCCCAATGATGTAATCAAAGTGGCACATTTTATTTTTATTTACGAGTGTAAGGACAAAATCATTAATTTACAATGGGTAAATAGATATTTTGTAACTCATGAAGAAATCCACTCATACCACACCAGAAATAAATCAAAGCTTGTTATACCTCAATTTAGGTTGTCTTCATCTCAAAAACTATTCATTTTCATTGGAGTGAAACTATGGAATGATTTAAATGCTGATATAAAAATATTGGGAATGTAAATTCGTTTAAAACCAAGTTGAAATCCGATTAATAATGGAATACTAATAAAAATCTAGGATTAATGTACATTACTATTGTTTATTCATTTCTCGTGTGTAATCTACAATTAAAGATACATTATTTGTGATTGTTCATCTCTTATCTCTCATGCATAATAATTCTTATTCATGATTTATGTATTATTAATAATAACTATCTGTTTAATTTTTAATTAAAAGCCTAGTAAAGCCTAAAAATTAAAGACCAAATAAAATAAATAGTCCAACTTCACAATTATTTATGTCATTGTAAATTGAATTGTAAAAGTAATGTATTTATTTTATTAATAAAGGTTATTCACTTCAATTCATTTCAAAGAAACAATGATATACTGAGGCTGAACAGCTAAGGTGTAATAAAAAAATAACGGGTTTTATTTTTGTATTTATTAGTCATATTATAACTTAGAAAGGAAGTACCAAGGGGACAGGGCCGTGGGAAGAACGGAGGGGGTGCTGTGGGTGCTGCAGCACTCCTAACATTTTTGGTAGGGGTGCTGGAATATGCTTGAGCACCCCCTGGTTTTAGCGTTCCAGTAGCTGTTTACTTTGTAAAACTTATTTTAATATTGTAACTTATTCAGCAAATGAGAAAATAATAAAATTACTCAACCGTCTCAACGCATTTATGGAATCGCTTCAGAGCATATTTCAGCTGGATAGTGTTTACTTTATTGTGAGCAAACATCAATTCGGGTGCAAAGAGTGGCTCTCGCTCCTCAGGTCCTTGAAAATTTAAACAATCTTAAATACAATATTAATGTTTCAGAGTTATGCCATACATATATATATATATAAGCCATAATGCCATAATGCTTCGCGCTTCACACTCGTAATAAGTACCCAAAATATGCAGCACCCCCCCCTGGTAAAACATTGTCCCAGCGTTACTGCAACGGGAATGTAATGAAGCCCATATCACACGGCCGTTTCTTGCCGTTTTTCACGACTAAATCGTGACCCCTTAAAAACGGTTAGAACACTTTACACATTAATGGACAACAATCGGCTTTTGAAAATGTATCGTATATATTAATCATTATTCAGCGACAAGGTGCAAATTTCAGCTAGGCTAAGGTTAACAATAGTGGATAAATAATTTTTTGTTTTATTTAAAAAAAAATAATTGCTTATTAAAGTTTTAATACAGCATACAACCACATGCAAGTGGTTTTTTTTAGATTAGGTTAGAGTAATTACCTTAGAATTTTTTTTTCTCACGCTAAACATGGGACTAGTTCGTGTAGCGTATAGTTATGAACTATGTAGATATTTGGGCGATTAATTATAGTAGCCTAAATCCATATTGGGCTCTAAATAAATCGCATAACAGAGCATACAACCGCATGTAAGTGGTTTTTTGGTAAGTTAGGCTAGGTACATTAAATTATATATTAAATTATACATTACGCATTAAATTTTCATAAAACGGCGAAAAATTGTATTGGATTAAGCCAAAATCAGACAATATGAGTATTGACTCGTAAAAAGCCGAAATGAGTGATTTTGGCTTTTATAACACATTTATAACAAATTTATAACATATTTATAACATGTAACATAATGACCTAAACCTAATCTAACAGTTACTGATTTTGACTGTTAGGTTAGGTTAGGTTTACGTCATTAGGTTACATGTAGGGCCGACGTATATATGTAATAATATGTTATATGTTATAAAGGCCGAAATCAGTCATTTCGGCTTTTTACTAAATACGCATATTGTCTGATTTCGGTTTTGACTGTAATATATAATATATAATATACAGTGGTGGGCACCGTTAACCAAAAAGTTAACTTCGATAACGATAATCGATAATTATAATTTTACTACAAAGTTATTGTTTTTTTCTGTTTAAGGTGCTTTCAACCGCTGGATTATTGACACCATTTTTTTTTTTTTGTAGAGAAAGGTGGTGAAAGAAGTAGTAGAAGGAAATACTACAAAATTAACGGAAGTTAACGATAATCCGTTAAAGATAACTATTTCTTTACTAACATTTAAAAAAGTCAAGGAAAAAAGCTTTAAAACCCATAGAAAATGTTTATTTATGCAAAATCCAAAAATAAATAGGTATTTAAACTATTTTATCAAGTTTTGCAACATTTTTGCTTAATCACTTTTTTTTTTTATTTTAATAAAAATGTACTGATTACATGTTTGAAACCCTTGTCACTAACCATTAACTAAATTTAATTTACCAGAGAATTATTATGGCGGAACTGAAGTATGGCGGTTTGAATTCATTCGCGGAACGGTGATCTTCCGTGAATGACTCCTTGTAGTTAACGCTGTTAGCGGACTTTAACAGACTAAATATCGCGTTATCGGAAGTTAACTGGTCCGATAACGATAAATGGAAATTAACTTTCCGTTAATAGTCCGTTAAAAAAGTTAACTTCGTTAATTAACTGTTAGGTATTAACGCTTTAGTGCCCAACACTGTGTATATATATATATATATATATATATATATATAATATATATATATATATATCTGTTGATGATCAAAAGGAATTTCAAAACTTCACTTAAATGCTTTTTAACATATATTTTGAGTTTATCATCCTACATCATTATCAGACTTAAAAAGTCACTATTATTCATACATTTTAAATGAAAAGTGTCTCGTATCTAAATAAATTTTCTGCCAAATAGCTTTCTTTCATTACATTTAGTAATGACCCACTCGGCTCTAATACTGCGGGTGACATCAATGAGGTACTGTCAATGATGGAAATGTGGGAGGGGGGGGGGACACGCGGGTACATGGCGTGTACCTACTTCTCAATTTACAGTTGTAACTGAGGGAGCATCATTAATGGTAGTACGAAAATCAGGAGTTGCAAAACTATTTCTTGATGACTTATATATATATATATATATATATATATATATATATATATATATATATATATATAGACCGTGCATGGAACAAGGAGCTCTTCTAGGAAAATTAAATCCACTATAGTCCGAATAAGTAATGGTAAATGACAAATACTATAGTTTTTTCTTTTTCATGATGCTAGCCCGACGTGGGCAACGAGTCACTCGCAAAGAGGTCCCAGAAATATAGCTTCCCTCACCAGCTATCTGCAAAGCAGATAGGATCCAGCTTTGGGACAGGATCTAGGGTTTAAAGCAGCCTAGCCCAGCTACATTTAGAACCTCAGTATAAGCAAAAGACTCGCTGCCTTCAATCTGACGTGAAGGCAGCGAGTCTTTTGCTTATATTGAGGTATATCCATCTTCTTATATGGCCATCTTCTTATATGGCCATCTTCTTGACCAACCATCAGATCCCTCAAGGGTTGCTCTTCATTTAGTCCAGGCAATTTGTAGTTAGACCTGGGCAAAATTGCTTCAGAAGCTTTCTAAACTGTTTCCAGCTCAGGAACCATTGCCGAATAACATATCCAAAATCCGACAAAATTGGACCCCGGGAACACACCCAAAAATGAAATTCAAAATGGCGGACTGGATGTTTCCTACGAAAAAAAAAATATATATAATTTACGCTTTTATTTATAGAGATACATTTGATGCTTTTTCTTTCAGTTGTAATGTTTTAAATAATTCAACAATATACAACACAACCAGTTATTACGCAAATATAATGTTATATAGCTTTTTACAGATTTTTATAATCAATAATACAACAATTATTTTTTTCCCAGTTTCAAGTTATGTTCATTACAGAAGAAGTGATACCTGGTCACAAACATACAGAAATTAATCCTCTTCATCACTATCATCGGATAGATTACCGTTACTTGGGTTGTTATCGCAACCACTGATTTGGCACTCGCCACAAGCGGCTGAACAGGGCATTCCATTACACTTGCATCCACATCTTGAAGTAGCACATTTCGTCTTGCAGGAGCAGCGGATCATGTTGAGTAGATAATTTGGAGCTGGTGGCTTGTCGCAGGCTGTAGGGTAGTAGGAATTATTCTTTACATACCAACCCCACTGTTCTGCATCGATCTTCTCTTCTGTAGACTTCCAGATCAGTATTTGAAAGTATGTGCGAAAGCTGTGGTACTTTGTGGACGCATCGGTAGGTGGCAAACGTTCGGGTGTAACAAAAGATTTAGCTGTAGCTACCTTTTCAACTAACATTCGATGACGTAGTGCGTTAGTGGATTCAAGTGTTTTGCAGCCATACAACAGAAGCATTGCCTTTCTTCCAGCGGCTTCAATGTCAGAGTGTTGGCAACAATCAGAACAGAATGTATTTGCAACTGAACGGAGTTCAGCCACCTTCATCAGTGTGTCGAATGCTTTGGCTTTACCGATCGAAAAAATTCTGGATGTGCTATCACAGCCCGTGAAAGCATGCACAAACAGGAGATACTTGCAGATATCATTGCCTAACAATAATTGAATGCTGAGAATATCATACACAGGATTAGGAGATGGTCCCCGTCTTATATCGCTGCGATAGTACAACTTGAAACCACTGTCCTTGGCATGGTACAGAAGGAGAATCAGCAAGTCGGTGTCTTCCCCTATTACTGTTGTAGTTGCATTTTCTGATGAGGAAACTGCTGCACGAACGATGTCCACATCAGCATCCCCATCTGCGTTGTGAACAGTACACCCGTGCTTCTTCAACATCTCACCTACGAGGGAAATAAATGCTTGCTTGTTGTTTTCATTAGCCAAGAAGTGTTCCTTCTGGCCAACAAACTTCATGCTTGGACTGAGATTCACATTTCTGCTTGTCTTGGTGCTGCGTCTTCTGTGGGTCATGTCCTTGATCGTAGGAGAGCTGCTGTAGCCATCAAAAACAATGATTGCTTTTCCATATGTTTTCAGAGTGAAATCGGCATATGAGTTGGCGATGCTGTCATATGTTTCATCTTGACGCCAGGAAACACGATGTAGTAGAGATCCACCATCCAATACGTACTGGTCTGTGCACTGAATTTCTTGAACTTCTTCCATGCGTAAAGTGTCAGTGTATTTGATTATTGCATGAGCTAGCTGAGACTTATCGGGTTTCCTCAAGATACTTCGTGATTCGAACAATGCAGGAGGATATGCACACAGTTCGTAACACATGACATCTTCAAGATTCATGTCTCCGCCAGTGGCAACAGTCATCATTCTCTGAAACAGTAGTGCAGGATCTACTTCTATATCTGAAGCATCAGTGATCACAACGGGGCAGAAGCAGATCCTAGTGTTTTCACTTTGTCAGATCTTTTGGCAGAATATGTAAAGGCTTGTTTCCCAATCATTTTTACAACAATGTTCGTACCGATTGAATGCAATTGATGAACGTTAACTCCAGGATCAGCAGTTAGCCCTGTTACAATGTTGCAGAGACCCGAGGTAGAATGGAATGGGGATAATGATTCCAGACGTTCAAGTACTTTCTTCATGTCATTACTGTCCCTGATTTGTCTACTTCCCCTCATTTCCTTGTGCTGTTCACTACTTTCCAACAAAACTCTGGTGTATTCCTGCATTGCTAAGTTATAAATGGAACACAGAGGCATAGAAAAGAGCCACGTTGTCCTTTGGATGTCTGTAAATCCACTTCCGCGTGTCAGTCCGCCTCTGCTTTTCAGGGAACGCATTAGTACTTGTTCTATCACCAGGTCTGTGCCGAGTCCGGCCCATAATCTGTCGCTTCTTTACCACAAACTTACCTTCCTGGAACATTTTGTTAACGGCTGGATTTTCAGAAGGCAAACTTAACATTTTCTGCAGGTACAGGTATATCGATTTCAGGTAATTGTGATGTCCGGCTGCTGCAATTATGGGGATGGTCTCCAGCATAGCTTGCAAGTGCAAATCCCACGAGCCGGTTCTGTCTGCTGTTATCAAGGAACGTGCAATGTTGATCATTCGCTGATATTCCAACCAGAGTTGACTTGTTTGCGAAGTAGATTGTAAATCAGTTTTCTTCGCATCCAAAGTGGTAGCAATCTGAGACAATGCATTCGAAGATTCCACATCCTCAACTGATTGTTTGGCGGTCATAACATCGTCGAGCAGGTCACAAGCTTCCTTATGGAGGTCATGAGGAGTTCCATCTTCATTACGAGGGAAAACGTCTGCGACTAGTAAGGTACTAAGAGCTGCATCTACTATCATATGACCACGTATCGCTCTTGAAACAGCTTTTCCAGACATCATGTGTTGCACGGCATTTGGTCCGTATATTTCTTGAAGTACTTCAGACAATCCTGAACCATTCATAAGAGTACCGACTGCTCCCAAAAGATTCATCAGAGTGTGAAATGATCCCAGCATTAAAACAATGTCCTGCAGGTCTCTCTGTTCATTGATGATTTGGGAAGCTTTCCAGAACAAAGGCTGATCAAAGGTAATAATGCATGGGACTTTTTGATCGCGTGCTATCTTGCTCAATATAGTAATGTCGAAAATATGCAGGTCATGTCAGTTGGCGACATATCTATGATGGGAAGGAACGTGATCGACGCCACACCTGGATGTGAGACACTTGATCCACCGTGAATTGCCTGCATTGTTCCGGACCAACTTGGACCTGATCTTTCTGCTGAAGATATCTGCCAGAGAAGACTAAGTCGACTTATGGTGGCAGTGGGTACTGGAAGTTCGCGGAATGAGATGTCCCTCAACATGCTTCTCGCGTGTCTATATTCCCTAATGTCAACGGTTGCAATCTTCTTAATGTCATTGTCACCAACATTACGCCTGTGAATAGAAGGGTGGATCTTGATCTTCGGAGTTATTGCGGCAATCATACCCATTCCATGAAAGGTATTCTTCCCATCCAAAGTGCAGACATCATGATCGACGTTATCTGCTGCTAGAAGGACTGCAGTGTTTTCATCAACAGTAAAAGAGCCAGACCCACTTGCCAGCGCCGAGTTTCTTTCGAATCTTGTTACTTCTGCATACGACGAACAGTAACCCAGCTGATGGAGAACGTCAATAAGGTACCTTGACCTAAAGTTGTGGTGTAGCTGAACCGACAAACCGATCTGTAGTGGACATAGTAATCCTCTAGGACGGGTTGCTTGCATAATGATCTGCCCAGTTGCACCTATTTTTCTTGAAGCATCCTGTCCCGCAAATGCTTTTGATAATAGCAATTTCAGACTGTTGGGAATGTAATCAAGAGCACTCTCTGCAGTGATGTCATTTGGAGATGGATACACATCTTTTCTAGGCGAGTCGACAGACTTGATATCACTTCTGATTATTTTTGCAGCAGCTTCTACTAGGTAAATCTTCTGTAGCTCTATATCTATATCACATTCTTTCGACTTTTTGTGATAATCTATAAGAATTTCATTAGCTGTCTCTCGTAGTGTTACTACATCTGCCTTCCCACTTTCACCTGATATTATGATCTTGTCTCCGTAACGTTCTAAAAGCTTTCTCTTCATGTGCCTGCGTTCGTAGACAGAGCTCTGACTTCCTTGAAGATATTCCTCCATTTTGGAAATTAGGTCTCCAATCAACAGTTGTTCATCATCATTCTCTTCCAAGTAAGCACAGGTCTGAAGGAATGCTTGGTGTTGCTCTTCATTAGTTGGTCTCCCTTTCTTCGAATCATGATCGTCGGAGGAGTATGCGCGAGGAATGTTTTTTCCACTTCGAAAATTTACGCTGCAGGTGTGATGGTAGACACAATCTGCAGCAGGAAGATCACGAAGATAATACTCCAGGCGGCCTTTTACATTAAACGACCATTCATCGCAGCGGCTTTCACAGCACCTTTTTATGGTTTCGGAGAACTCTGTAGTTCTTATTTTGACATGCTCTGATTTTGGTTTGTGTTTGGAAAAAAAGTCCACAAAGGTATCACAAAACAAACAGTGAGTAGCACTGGAAAATGCGTATTCATGAAAACGAGCACTTTTCCTTGGTATTGCCTCGGCTGCGGTCTGTCGCTTCTTTATTTCAATGGTCTTTTTATCCGTAAACCTTTTCCTACATACAACGTGAACACTTATTCCAGCTGTTGCAACAACATCGCTTCCACGGCTGCGGCTGGATGCATTTATACCATCTGCTCCTTTTTGCGAGATGTGAGCCACTTCCTGTCCGCTGTCCAATTTCTCCTTACAAATCACGCACAATTCTTCAGGGGTCTGCATTCTTGAAGGCGGACGCACACCGAGTCAGCCGTACACCGAGTCAGTCTGAAACAGAAAACACAAATTAATAAACTGTGTTGCAGTATTTAAAAGGAGTACATAATAACAGTTTTAAAGAAAATGACAAGAACACAATACGCAGATTTGATAGTGGGTAGTAGGAATTAAAGAGTTGTATATAATATAAGTTTATAAAGATGTAGCAATGTCCATTCTCACATACACTCCATACAGTATATTTTATTTACATTACGTGACGTCATAGTTTAATACTAGCCGCCTAATACAATTTTTAGTGTCATATAGGTTAATTTAGAAACGAAAATGTGTTTTAAAACATTTTACTGATCAAGAAAAACGTCATAACTCTCTCTACAAAGCGAAATTAAAATTTATTGTATTTCGTAGGAAACTGCCAGTCCGCCATTTTGAATTTCATTTTTGGGGGTGTTCCCGGGGTCCAATTTTGTCGGATTTTGGATATGTTATTCTGCAATGGTTCCTGAGCTGGAAACAGTTTAGAAAGCTTCTGAAGCAATTTTGCCCAGGTTGAAGCTATTTTTGCTCTAGATTGCCTGGACTAAATATTGCCCGAGAGATCATGGGATATACAGCCACCTCAGCTCCTTCTGAGCGTGTGTTCAGCATAGCTAGAAACTATTTCTCCCTGAATAGAGGTAACTTGGGAAGTGAAACATTTCGTTCGCTTATTTTTATAAAATGGAACCGAGAACTCTTTGACAAACTGCATTTTGTTGAATGGGAAAAAGTAAATAAATGTCTCGTGAATTGTGAATATGAAAACTTGTTACGTCTCCTTCAATGTAATTGTAATTGCCAATTTAGGCTTCATAGTAATTGTAATTGTATTTGTAATTGATGAGACAAAGGGTGTAATTGTAACTGTAATTGACCTCAGAACATGTAATTGCTCCAACCCTGGCTGTAGGTAATAATTTGACCCAGATAATTACATTTTTGTACTTGCTGCATCGGTTCACATCTCATTTTGAAAACAATGGCTGATTCATATCAGCTTTTGGGGTGGAATTATATCACCTTAATTTTAGTAAAATTATAATTAATATCATGATTCTGCGAATAGTGTATAGTTAATTACGTGAAGGGCTTATTCATTGGCATAGACTAAGTTTATTTATCCTCAGGTTATCTACACATCTCATCTTGCCCCATTAAGAGAAGTAATTAATCCATCAATATATTACATTAAACAGCAGAACAGAAAGCAAGGAGCTTGTCTGGTATTATTATAAATAAACATTTGTCTTCTTTTATATTTGGCATGTCAAGAGTTTACAGAACTCTCAAAACTTATAATATATTGTACATATGGATGGTCATTTTCCAAAGCATCGTAAGTACTACATCCCCAATTTTTTATAATGTCATATTGTTACATAATCGTGGAAAAATTCACCTCCAGTTCTGCTTCTTTCCCATCATAACACTTAGGTTTGAAACGTTTGTAAACGTTTCCTACATTAGACATTAGCCAGTGTTTGTCTTCTGTAAAATTGGCTTTTCAGTTTTGGCTAGGCCTATTTAAAAAGATTGGAGATTATCCATATCTAAATCTATAGATCTACAAGCTGTAAATATAAGATGAAAATCCCAAGATTCGAGTGATGTCCAAAACTATAATAATACCCTGATATTAACTATCCCACTGAGTATGTACGACCTATTTTCAAGACAAAATCACGTAATGGTGCATTTCATGACGCTTGACTGTTGTTCATTAATATTTTGCAATAAAAACGAGTTTTCATTACTGCTTAAACTCAATTAATAATCTAACCTCAAAGGCAACTTACATTACATTAGGCTACACTTAGCCTACATTTGAAAGACGTGAAGCCGCTCGGGTCTTTCGAGGTTGTTCAAGTCAGGTAAGTGATCTAAAGTTATATTTATTTTATAATCAGATTTTGCAAAATATCAAAATCAAGTCAGCTAATTATCCTTAAACTATTGACAAAGCTACCTAAGTGGCCTACATTACTTGCATTAAAATATACAGTACTTACACAATTTACAAACCGTTTCTTTCATTCATGAGTGTCCAATTTTTCCTTAAAACTAACAAAGGAGCTACGATTTACCATATCCTATGACGAGTTATTCCAAAAGTCTACTCTGACTAAAAAGTATTTTCGTAGATACAGTCTACAAACCTGTTTTCAATTTTCTTATGCCCCAAGTTCTTCTGTCAGGCTCCAACAAGTAAAAGTGACCCACATCTAAATTGTTCAAACGTAAACATTTTTTGAACATTTGTATTATATTTCCCCTTAAATAATGTCTCGCAAACCTAACCATACCCAGTTCTTTTAATCTTTCATTCTATTCCTCCAACCTTCCCAAGCTAGGGACAAGTTTGGTTGCCTTATGTTGCACACCTTCAACCATATCTGTATCCTATCTATGGTTATGCAGTTATGCCAAATCATCTAACTTATTCCTTGTGACAGATTTTACCTAACTTAGTTACAAAGAAAGGTGATCTGGTTTTCAAATCAAAATATGAGTAAATCAATTTCACCAAGCAACTCCAATTTTAATCAGATCTAAAGACCTACTATATCCTATATTTCACTTGGAAACTGGCACAGCGCTGAGGCCAGCTAATGCAACCCATTGCACTAACTGGTATTATTACTACCAGCATCATCGGAGCTCAAACTGCCGACCACAGGGATATGGTGTTATGATGTTACCCGATGAGCTACGGACGTTGGCTTTCTCTTGGAAACCAATTACGTTTTACGTTTCATTATCATGAAAAAGACTACTTGGCCACAACACAGTCTACCATTGGCATTTGGCGGATCTACAGTAACCCCCACGTTTTGAGGGGGGCCAAATCTAACGCAATTATTTTATATATATATATATATATATATATATATATATATATATATATATATATATATATATATATATATATACAGTATATATATATACATGTCCCGTAGTGTAAAACTCTACGGTTCAAAACGAGTTCGTCTTTGACGAATTGCATTCTAATTGAACCCAAAATTCCTTAGTTCTGACATCACAGAGTGTGCAATCTTTCATACGCGGAGTAACCCCATGTAATCCATAATCCGCAGTAACCCCATGTAATCCGAAGTAACCCCTTGTAATCCGGTGTAACCCCAGTAATCTCATCTTAAATCATTAAATGCGAGATGTATATGAAAATATGCTCATCGCATGAATTCTTCGATCCCCCTCGCCTCCGTTGTTGTCAGCATCACGCGATGCAAGGCAAGCGTCTATAAACACATCAGTCTTTTAATTTTTTATTAGTAAATTTTACTAAAATTTTGTACCATTCCCATAGATAAAGCATAATTGTGTCAACCTACTATATACCGCCCGACTTCTCTTAGCCTAACCCACTTCCACACCAAATTTCAGCTGTCTCTGATCACTATTTATCTTTTCCCAAAAAATCACGCAAATTGCTGGTTTCGAATATGAGATTCATTTGCGGTCTGTAACTTCCTTCCCAATCGATTCCCTTTTGTAGGGGTTCAACCCTACTGTCACGCCGCCCCCCTAGCGCCTCTAGATCCTAAAATTATGCCTTATTATCAAAAGAAAAATGTAAACTCCGCGGAAACTATTTCGATCATGATTGGTTCACCCCGGAACTCTCCCGAATCACAATTTTCCAATCGTAGCTGTAAATCGAATTTACCTCCGCTTAAATTTGAATGTCGAGAACTATCATAGGCGCTCGCTGTTAAACTTCTCCCGTAAGAGGGTGACCCTTAGTTTACCTCGTCTCCGCCTACCTCCAGGTTTGAAAAACCCCGAGAGCGTCGGTAACGAGGTTCTTTGCTTTCTTATTATTCCCAACCACGCAGGCTCTGTGATTAATTCTTTGATTAATTGTGCAGTGGCACTACCTCGTCCTGATCAAATTAACTCCAATTTATAATCAAATTAAATCCAATTTATAAACTTTGTCGCAGATTGCTTTTAAGAAGAAAAAAACAGCATCATAAATTGTACATTGTGCTTCTTACTTAATTTTACGATTTGTTTTGTATTAAACCTCATCTTGAGAATCATATAACCTTCAATTTTCTTTTACACTTAACCAAATTTAACCGTCCTCACCAAAAGGATTGTGTAATCGAAGTGAAATTAATGAAAACTCTGTTAAAGTGAACTTCGTCGTTTCCATTCACCGCGAAATTCAGTATAAACACAGTATTTTCTCCAGTGATTTCGTGAAACGGAATCAGGAAGCACTTGAAGGTAACCTTCCGAAACTTTACAACGAACCGAGGTAAGAGTGTTCAGTGGAACCCACAAACATTTTATTACAAGGCGTGGGAGCCTGGTGCGTCCACTAGTGTCAACGTGAGACGCGACACCTCCAAAGAGTTTTTTTTTTGGAATTCTCGTAACCCGAGAGTGACGTTGTCCATCATCCTTCGGATACAACTCCGACTCAAACCAAGGGGAAATTTAAGGACCTTGGCAAAATTTCCTCACAAAAGATCCTTCATAAATAAAAAATCTCTTTATTTACAGTCCTATCGTTTTCCAGTCCTTAGCACAGGGCTGAGTGTCACTGTGCGCAGCGCCTCGTCGGCAGCAGTGCACGCCATCACTAAAAGTCTCTCCCTTCCTTACCTCCTGCCTCCATTCTCTAATGCCTAGTTCTTTATCCTACGGAATATGGCAAGAATAACCACTGAATAGCTATTATTCCATGCAAATCCGTCAATATTAAAGAGTTTTACATAAAAAGTCAAAAAACGCTCTTCACACATATATATTTTGTTTCAGGTTGATTTTGCACGAGAAACCAGATGGAAAACGTTAAGGAAGGAGAAACCAAATCAGAACTGAGAAGTGACCGAGAACATGGAGAGGACAGAGGAAGGGGAATTGAAGCCCTAAACACGATGGAAACAAAATCTGAACAGAAATTCCCTCAACTAATGAGCGCGAGCAAAGCCTTCGAAGTCATCCTAAATGAAGTTGGAGATTATAATTACTACCAGTGGAAGCTTTTGTTTCTTATTGGAATCGGTGGATTTTTACTGGTTTCCACAATTTGGGAGCAGGTATATTTAATGACATTATTCTTCATCTAAAATACTGTATTTCGTCTGTTTGTGATATTAATGAGACCATTGCCTTTATTTCCCTAAGTGTTTTTGGCTGCTACTCCTGACCACTGGTGTAACATTCCTTACTTTAAAGAAAGGAACCTAACACTTGACAGATCCTCCCTCAACGTCACAGTACCGTGGTAAGTTCAATTCTACCTCTATACAAATTAAAATTCAAACTAAAAAGTAAAGTACAGACGTTAAGGGTCGATTTACGAATACAGAGTTGTCCATAAGTTTTTACTAAGGGGTACAAACCAAAGTAAACAAAGATACAACAGAAAATATTATATCATTTGGAAGTTTTATTCAAACTGAATATTTCCATATATACATATATATAAAATTTTAGGATTCGTGGCAAAAAAGGTTCTTTGGAGCCTTCAAAATGCACATATTATGATCATGAATACTCGTCCATATTGACTCAAGATTACTTGACAGTGAATATTTCTTCTGTCCATTTATCAACAATAGACGATCTACCACCGCCGAATGTGACGTCCTGCGATTCTTGGATTTATGATGATGGGATTTTCACATCGACAATTGTAACTCAGGTAAAGATCTGAAGGCGGCACTGGATTCAGGAAAATAGATTTAATTTACTGAATCCAGGTGTTTTTCAGTTTTACTGGATAGTTATACCTAAAAGCAATTCTCATCCTAGTTTAATTTCTTTTATTGTTTACGTTTGTCCAGTCTAATTTCTAGGACTGGAACTCATCAGCAATGAAAGAGAGGCAGGAAAAAGGTCACCTGCCAAGGATGTATTCTTTTCCTACGAATTTATTTTCGTATCTAAATATGGCTCCTCGCATAAAAAGTAGGAGTTGGAAACACTTAACTGCAGTAGGCTTCTTACAAACGCGGCGCTAATAGAGCTTTTAAATAAGAATCCATTGCTTCCCTCTCGACCATGAAGATAGAGGTCATTATGGACTTTTAGGCTTATGATTAGCTTCACTAGCGAAACTAATGGCTCAAGTAGTAGAACAGTGAAAATGATCCATACCCACTACACCTGCAGCGTATCAGCCTGAAGCTACTGGACTTGGAGTTCTCTTGCAAAATTACTTGTCCAGATAGTCCCAAAAAAGTTCAATTTGGTTGAGATCTAGGCTCTAGGCAAGTCATAGCATCACGTGAATCAGGTAATTGTACTTGTTGCTGCATAGCAAGGGACATTGTGCCGCTGAAAAGAATGCGTCGGACTGTTGGCCGAAAATCTCAATTAGAACTGCTGGCACATGATCCCTAACGATATCACCCTATCTACCGACATTAAGTGACTGGACTGCTTCACCTATGGGTCCAACACCGTCTGCACAGAATGACCCCAGAACATGACTCTAACACTACAGTCCTTTACATTGAGTTTTAGGCTAGCAGCCCGTCATATTCTTCTAGCCATACAACAGCACATGTAATAACTTGGTTTACAAATAATGACATCAGCGTGCTTTGCCTGACCAGATCCTGGATCTCAATCCCATTGAGTATATTTGGAACCATCTCGTAGTAGAACTTTGCAAGAGAACTTCTAAGCCCAGTAGTTTTGAACAATTTGCCTATGTTATGAAAAAGGAGTCGACACGGATCACATCAGACCTCTGCAGAAACCTGATAGAGAAGCTGCCCTGTTGTGTGGAGTCGGTTATACAAGCCAACGGTGGTACGACTAGGTACTATTTAGTCACATAACTTGTTTTACATGCCGACCCAGATACGTTTGGCAAAGGTAACAACATTTCATCGACAAAACATTCTATCGACATGTATTAGTTCAGAATTGGGTCATAAGTTAAGTTAAGCCCATTTAGGCCACGCCAAGTTAGGTTAAGTTAAGGTAATAACAATGTTGACAACGTGTACATACTAAGTTCCAGCATGATATGATAGAACATAATTTATTTTATTGCAGTGGGATCTGGTGTGTGATAAGCGATGGGTGATGTCTTCGACTCAGGCCAGCTACATGATGGGTATTTTGACTGGTGCCGTGATCTTCAGTGCCATCTCTGACAAGTAGGCACTTTCACTTAGTTTTATCCCGGTACTGCTCTCTTTGCCAGGTAACATTCCGGTAAAATTCTAGAATCCAAACACAGTTCGGAGACAGAGTCCATAATTACTAACCGAAGCAAACCTAACCAGTCTAACCTAGCTTAACTAACCTAACCAAACTTAACCAACCTAAGCTGGCTTAATCAGTTAATATTCAGTTTTAGGGCCACTGAATATTAGCCAGTTAGGTTAGATTAAGTTGGTTAGGTTAAGTCAGGTTGGTTGGGTTAGTAATTATGGACTCCGAACTCCGTCTGAATTCTGGAATTTTACCGAAATATTACCCACCCAGCGCCCCAAATCGTCCTGTGTTTTAGAAACCATCTCCTGAACCGTCGTTCAAAGCCATCGAGTAAGAATCAAGTAAGATTAATTTTTGTTCCTTTAAAAATTGCAGTTAAATTAACTATCTTTAGTTAGATCTAATTTTTTCCTTTTTGAGGAAATGTAGTTATTTAATAACACTTGGAAATTCCTCCTCAAAGATGAATCCTTTATCAAGTCGATCTAGCTACGGAGTGAAATAAAGTGAGAATGATAATGTGATTTAAAATTAGAGTTGTCAACTCGCCGGTCTTCGATCAGAGTCTCCAGTTTTCATTGTCAGTCTCCGGTTTAAACCGGAGACTAAATCTCGACTCTCAATTTATATAAAAAGTAAAGTTTTGAAAATTTTGTTTTTAATTCTATTTCATATATTACTTATATTAGTAAGGAGGTCATTCAGGAACCATAACTGTAGCTAATAAATGTTTGGAAATGATGAAATGGTACTGCTTAATTGTTACCAGTCGGATCGACTCGACGGTCAAGCCTACATCTCCGTTTTTTTTAAAACTTAAAAGTTGGCAACCCTGTTTAAAATACCTTGGAAGGTGACAGTTAATTTATCCTCAATCAATATCTTACTTACTGACCCCACTTTGAAGAATATTTTAGGAATAAAACTGAACATAAGCATGATAAAATGTATTTCTGCTATGAACGGTAAATATAACTAACTTGCCTAGAGATGTACAGGGTGTCCGAGAAAGGTCTGAAATTAAAAAAAACTCTCTTATTAATTAATTATTAATTAAACTTAAATATGTAATTAGTATAACCTTGATGAGTTTAGTTATTAGATGTATGAAAGCGTTTGTATTTTAGTCAACTTATTTAAGCGATACGAATTTTTATTTAGGTTCAGATCTTTCTCGGACACCCTGTGTTATTGTTTTGCGTTATTAATGCATGTAAATATTTGATATTTTTTAATATTTAGAGATAATTAATACATATCATGAATGGCTGAAACCATTTCTCAATTTTGTTTAATATAAATGAATGATTTTGAGTATATTCACTCGCTGTATATGAGAGCGAGTATATTCAAAATCATTCGGTTTTTAGTATACTCACTCTATATGACAGCGGATATGTTAAAAAAAATTATTTTGAGTATACTCGCTGCCATATACAAACTGGATACTCTCCCTTACGGAACATTCAGTGGTGAATATGATAATAATAATAATAATAATCTATACTATAATAAGAGAGCTGTCCGTCTGTCCGTCTGTCCGTCACACTTTCAGAAATTGTGAGAAAAAATTGTGAGAAAAATATTCAGAAATTGTAAAAAAAATTCAGAAATTGTATTACGGGCGGCAATGTGAAGCTCAAGATTTTCATGACTGTGTTCTTTTCTGTGGTTTAGCAATGGGGGATGGGTGGGGTAATGGGGAGGGGTGGGGGTAATGGGGGAGGGGTTAGCCCCCAAGTTGTATGAATGGGGGTGAGGAGGTTTTGGGAGATACCAGATTCAGAAATGTTGACAGAATGTGAAGCTCAAAATTTTCACGGCTGGGTTCTTTTTTTGTAGTTTAGCCTCTCTAACCGTCAGCGAAGCGGCGGGAACTGTACTAGTAATAATAATAATAATAATAATAATAATAATAATAATAATAATAAATGTAACGCCATTTTTATTTCTTTCAGAATGGGTCGTCGAGTTTCTTCCTTAATCTGCTGTTCTCTCTTTATCTTGGCTTCAATCTCCACCTCCTTCAGCACCTCCCTCGTAATGTTCCTTGTGCTTAGATTTATAGTAGCAGCATCAGGACAAGGAATGGCTTTGGTGAATTTTACTTTATGTAAGTTTGGTTTGCATTAATTATTTTTAGCACGCATACATACATAAATACTCGTACATTATCAAATATCTCTTGGGGTGAGAAGGCAGAAACAGACCGAATAAGATCCGAGGCTATTTGTACCCCTATCGTAATGTAAAAGAAGGAAGAATGGGTCCCCAGCCCAATCCTTTCCTTCCAATATCGCAGGAGATGCGGAGCTAGCTGCGCCTGTCGGCGGGTGGTGGGGTCACCCCATTCCTAAGCCAGATTTTTTTTAATGTTTAAGTAAAATTATGATAATTTTTCTAGAGGCTAGAAGAGGGAGGCCAATGTTCAAAATAGGTCGGCTCACTCGTCTTGACGGCTTTCTAGTTATAATTTGGCTTAAAATTTGATTTTCACATATTTTGGTTTTAAATTAATGTACTTTGGGAGGAGGTTCAACCTTAGAATTTTTTTGAGGATGAGGAAGATCAAAAGTTAATTGTATATGGGTTTACTCCCAATCAACGTCATTCCCATTTCATTCCGCGCCCAAGAGTGAGAAAGCCGAAAGTGAGATTTTCAAATGAGGCATTTTCAAATCGGTTTATTCCCAATTCATGCCATTCTCACCCACGACTTTCCCACTTTGGTCCGGGTTAGGTTAAGTTAGGTCGGGAAATATTAGCCATTCCCATTCGGTGCCTTTCTCAGATCAAGAACCCTCGCTTACGTAAGTAGTTAAGAATTATTTTGGAGAGTTCGAACAGTGTTTAATTGCTTCTCAACAAAATATTTGGTCTGCTCCTCCATCTTGACAGATTTCTTCTAGTATTCCAGTTTCAAAATAATCTTTTTGTTTATTTGACGCAAAGAAATATTTAAAGAATGCAGTTACTGTATTCTATTTCTAGAAAATTAATTTTATCTGGAAAATGTCGTATTTACTGTATATAAATATTTTCTCAATTAATTTTGGAATTCTCTCCGTTTTCGTGTTTCCTAAAGAGGATACATTTTCAGTCTTCAAACACCACCTTTCAGACCTCGACTGTATATTTGCGTATATAAACTTAACTCATTCCATGATCGAAAGATGATATGGCTTAAATCAAGGCTTAACAATATCTAGTCAGTCCACCCTCACAGTTGTAACATGTAAATGATTTCGTAAGAAAACATTCTGAACAAAATATTTTCACCCAGTGAGAGAAATATATGATATTTTCGTTAGTTTTACGAAAATATCACGACTTAACCTAACCAATCGTTAAGGGCGTACTGTTGACCTAACCGGCCATTCAATTAACCTTAGTTATTTAATTGGTGATAATTATTGTTTTTTCTGCATTATTTGGTGATAATTCTTGTTTTTTCTGCTACTTTTTCGTGCTTTGTGCAGTGGCACTTGTCCATCCAAAACACCTTAAAACTGGTGTTTTTTAATAATTCCACGGTAATTGTATACAATATCCCCCTCACCTCAGTTTCTAATAAAAATTATTGCAATGCGTAGAAAATAATAAATAAAACCTTTCCTTTAAGTAAAAAAAATTTCGGTCGATCATATTTATGGAGATATTTAATTAACAATATCCATTTGACGTGACGTTTTTCTGATTGGGCTATTTTTTCGCTACTCTGCGACTTAATTAGTTGGTTGGTTTCTGTTCTGGCTATTTTTTTTTTCTAATTGGATTCAGTTTGGGTAATACCTCAGTTTGGTCGTGTTTGTGATAGAATTATGACGTGCTGAAAGTGTGGTTTCGACTTTGAGAACTTTATTCGTTATGTGCCCTAGATGAAGACTAAAAAACTGCATAACTTAACATGTTATTACATTATCATTTGTATAATTTAGGTCTCGGGGGTACGGTGGCGGAGCCCCCGTAAAGATCACGCATCACAAATTGATCGGTATAGGGTTCACTTTGTGATGCGTGATCTTTACGGGGGCTCCGCCCCCGTACCCCCGAGACCTAAATTATGCAAATGATAATGTAATAACATGTTAAGTTATGCACTTTAGTCAAAAATACATTTTTCTAGTATACAGTTTTTGGTAATTTTTTACTATCAGTCCGGTCTCTGGAAACTGAAAATAAAGTTTACCATAAGACTACATTTTTTAAACAACTTTTATTAAGTACAATATGAAGGCAAATGCCGATTAAAGCTATAAAATTAATGTTAAGAAATTATTTTTTTGAGCGATAAAATCGCGGATCATGTTTTTGGGAGTGATAAAATGGCTGATCCCACAAAGGTTAGGAAGGTACCGCTAACAAAATTGTGGGGTTTGACCTGAACTCATAAGATTTTAGTGTCACGATGGCGTCGGTTTGCGATGGTTGTAATTATTCAGTGTTTAACTTCATGTAAATTTTTTGATGATGAAGAGGCTGCATTTAATTTTTATGTAGAACACGGTCTATTGCTAAAAGAATTTATTTGCCCTAAGAAAAACAAGGAAGGTATTGTTTGTGGTAATAAGTGTGTGTTCGATAAAAACAAAAGCATTTCGTTGCCATAGGTAAGAGTAGTACCTAAAATTAGGTTAGGTAGGTTAGGTTAGGTTAGGTTAGGTTAGTATAGTTTTACGATATATATAATAGGTAATTATTCGTTTTTTGACCCAGTCTCTCTTTATAATGAGAGCAAACGTTTCTGGTCAATTTGGAGGTGCTCTGCACGAATCTGCCATCCGTTTCCTGTGCAAATGCGTAGTTTTCGAGATATCGTCATCTCGAAAACTACGCATTTGCACAGGAAACGGATGGCAGATTCATGCAAAACACCTCAAAATCGACCAGAAAAGTTTGCATTCGTGCTAAACACAACCTAACCTAACTTAGCCTAACCTAACTTAGCCTAACCTAACTTAGCCTAACCACCTAACCTAACCAGTCACCTTATTTTGGAGAATATAGTTCTGCAATTGCAGTAAGGAAGTGATGCAGAACTGTAGAATCGTCAGGATGTTCTGCCAGGAACAAGTATCGTGCGAAATATTTCCGGTAGTGAGGACGTCTATTCCCAGCACGTAAAACCCACGATTTTACATCCTTCCATTTTTTTTACGGCACCTAAACACCTTCGAGTCTTGTCTTAAAATACAGGCAGTATTACATTTAGGGCAAATCACGGATGTCGGAATTATGCAGTGATTGGGAAAAAAATCTAAACTTTTATCTTCATCGAGGCCAACAAGGCGGATTAGGTCTTCGAAATCAAGTTCACAAGATTGACACGTCATACCAGTAGAACGAAAATTACCCCACTAACCAGAAACAGAAAGAAGTAGCCAAAGCAAGAAAAAGTAGCCAAGAAAAATCTCCAAAAAAGGTAGCCCAAATAAACAAACCAACCGAAATTTATATACATACATATTAGAAAGTAGAAAATATATTTTTTTAAAAAGTACATTTTATACAAATTTGCACAAGATAATATATATATTTTCTTATTCATTTGATTGGTTATTCAATATATATTGCTGTTATAGCTGGGTGTGACTGGGTCAAAAAACGAATATTAACCATATAATATATACAGTGTTCGTTTTACTACATATATATAAATGTATATATACCTTTTAGGTCACTCATGTTGGCTGTTTCTACAACTTCCATAATTTATATATCAATGGATTCGTTTTTACATCGCGAATGCACCCTAGATAGTCTCTACTGAAGGAATTACCCGTATTTTAGGGTATTTTTTCACACACACCCCAAAACAAACTTCGTGTCCTAACTTAGTTTTGGGCCAGTTTCCTCACTTGAGACTATCCAAATCGCATTCTTGGTGTAATAACGAATCCATTGATCTATAAATTATGGTAATTGAAGAGACCGGACTGATAGTAAAAAATTACCCATTTTTTTAGGTTAGGTAAGGTTAGGCTAGGTTGGTTTCCGAAAATAAATAAAGTAATTACATGCTATAAATAAAGGTTTTACATCGATTGTGAAGTCAATTTCATAAAATTGAGGTGAGGGGGATGTTGTATACAATTACCAATTCCACAACTATTGGCAATATCTACTACACAAAGCATCAAAAAACATGCAGAAAAAACAAAAATTATCACTGAACTCGGCGATGCCCCCTTAGCTGCATAATTACCACTATTATAATTGTGTTATAACTTAGATATCTTAATTTCCTATTGATTTATTTTATTGTCAATACTATAGTTTTAAAATATAGAGGAGATATTTAACGTTGGTAATAATTATTTTTACCAACTAACCAACCTGCGCATGCGCGCATCGAGTGGGTGCATAGACTAAAATTTCTCACTTATTTCATTCGTTTCTTTGGTTGTTTGGATGAAGTGCTTTTATAAAATTTTCATTTACTTTTAAGTGTTTCACGCTGTCCACTTTAAATATTGAAATTTTCTGTTGATGAGCTTTATTTTAAGGCATATCCCCTTTCAAGTCTTTAACTGTTCGTCACTTAACCACCCATTTTGGCTTTATTTGGATCATTACTTAAATTTGAAGTTAGGTTCAGGCGCTTATAATTATCTTTTTGTGGAGCTCACCCTAAATTGACTCTCCAACCCATACCCACTAAGTTAAATTTGTGTTGATATTTTATGATTATATTACATGGTTATTCAACAGTTAAGGGCTCGGAAAGATGAAAAGCAGTTAAGTGATCAAAGCTATGATGAACTCTCGTAAATCTATTGCTATATTTAGAGCCTTTCTCACACCGGTTTTTTACATCGGAATAGGGTCGAGAGCAAGACCTTATTACCATTTCTATGAAACGTTAACTGTTAACCCCAAATTCTCTAAAGAGTAAATCAAAGACTGGAAACACGAGGGAAATTTGGAACGAAGATTTAATAGTGATCTCTCTCCACGTCTTCCAAAATGCAATTCCTGTCGAAGCTTGGACAAGAGATGCCTCTGATTGCTGCATCTGGAATAAACAGTGTGACCAACTCGATCCAGGGTATCTTTTATGGCACAGCAAGTACGTGGCGATAGAAGCGCCAGAGACAGCTCGGCAGTTTTTCTTTAAGGTATTCAATGTCATCTTATTTGAAGGGAGTGGGGAGGGGAGAGAAATTAGACTTCATGACGTCACTCCTCTAAAGTGGATGTAAAGGAATTATGAACAAAGAACACCTGTACGTTAAATTCATGGCTGTCTATGATAAAATTAAATAAATGTGTATATATATATATATATGTATATGTATATGTATATAGTGATTATTCACTTTAATGCAGTGGTCGGCGAACAGGGGTAAATTACCCCAAATGGGGTACATTTAAAAATTTTGGGGGTAATGCGTGCGGTATATGAGAGACCATATGCAACAATTTTAAGAGCAATTGGCTTGTTTTTTGTTTACTTTGAAGTCTGGGGGTAATTTCATTTTACTCAAATAGATTTTTGGGTAATACCCAAAAAAGTTCCCCGACCCATCCTTTAATGGAATGATAATTGACTAAATATCAGATTCAAGACAAGGAATTTTACACCTTAGGTAAGTTATTCATATTACATTAGGTCAGGTTAGGTTAGTCATTATTTTGAACTGTTTAAAAAAAATTCATTGTAGTAAGTCTTAAATTTTACCTAATTTTTAATAAGGTTTTTGATGTGTAACGGACTTATTGATGTTACTCGTGGTACAAAAAAGGTCTCGTAAATTAAGAAAATTACTTTCTGGAAGTATTCTTTGTGAAATAGCTTCGATGCATTAATTTTTTAAGCTTTAGTATGATGATAAACGCAATATAGTTTTATATACCCTCAAAAGAAGAAAAAATATAAATTTAAAAAAAAAATTAAAGCCTAACTTATAAATAGAAAAAATTAAATTTAGTTCGTACTAAATGTAAAAATATTTTTGTAGCAGACGGTTCGCGTACATTTGCGTATCGGAGATTAAGTAATATTTTTAACGGGAAAAATTTAATTGGTGGAATTTAAACCTTTCTTTCTACGAGACTTTCTTTGTATCATTATTAAACGCTTCGTCAACGTGTACTAATGTTAAAAATTTGGAGGACAGAGTTGGTCCTATTGTTTTATAACATTCAGAGCATTCATAAACGTTAGTAATTTCGTGTATAGCTATACCCTGCGTACGACATCCTTAAACAGTTTTATACCCTCCTTAACAACTCTCGTATTTCTTTAAAAAAGTGGGGGGCGGGGGGGGAGTAAGTAAATTTCAACATCCCGTTTAAAGTTCGTTTTACTTTTCGCTCCGTTTCTCCATCAGCAAAACAAAAATACTTTTGTTTAGAAATAGCGGAATTTTGCAAATCAGTTAAGTTTGTTGTCTACGCAGAGATGTAACTGGAATAAAAAAGTTTGGGGATAGGGGAGACGAACACAGTCCTATTGTTAGAAGCACGTGTTATCTATGGCAGTGGTAAATATGCAGTTTCACGGCTCCACGAATACCGATATTTTAGTCATAAAAACCATAAATATGTATACTTGGAGACGGTCTGAAGACCATGTCATCGGTAAAGTTTTTGTAAAACCCCGTAAAGTATTTTTTATTAATATTTTTAATAAAGAACATTTTTAATAAGAACTACTTTGTGCCATTCCGCCGCATGATTGCCTATAAAACGTAGCAATGAGGTGGAAATGCGTCAGTTTGGAGTGCAACGTTGATGATGGTGGGTGTGTGCACTGGATATTCCGTCAGTGAGCTTAAACTAGTTACAGAAGATCGTGTTAAATTTAGCCAAAGTAGCAGATCTGTAAAAGTAGCAGAAAAAAAAAAAATCAAAGAATTTTGTTTTCGTTTTCGTGCATAGTAATGGAAAGCGTGAGCTCGAAAGGACGAAACGTTAGAGGAAATTCATATCACATTTTCTTCGCTATTGGAGTGGGTTTTCTCAGTCTCGTTGCCTACCTAGTTACAGACTGGAGAAATCTGCAGCTTGCTTGTAGTGTCCCTATACTCGTACTTGTAGGATATTTCTGGTAAGTGGAGAGTGAGAAGTCTTAAAATGTAGCTATTAAGTGGTAATCCTTAAATATTATAATATATTCAAAACATGCTTAGAAAACTAATTCTATAACTGAAAAAATGACAATGTTGACATGTTTTCATGTTTACATTAATTCTGAAAGACAATTTTGAACTAATGTCACTTGCAACAATGTCAGTACTGATGCTGGAACAATGAACCTGATTTAGAGGTCTGAGCAATTGGCTCCTATGTAGGTGTCTAACTTAATAATAATAATGGCAAATTTTGTTTGGGCTACTTGCAAACATTGATGTTCACAAGTAAGAATGAATACCTTTTTGTAAACCATTTCGGTTATGAAATAAGACCAACTCCAAACAACTTTGTCACAAATGAAGAAGTGTGTGACTTCGTAAAATATAATAGATTTTTTTTTTCAGTTAACACTGACTTAGTTTAATTTTTAAGGTACTTTTATTCTGACATATTACATTTAAAATATGGATATAAAAGATTCCATTACTACCTGGGTTTAACGTCATATTAAATATCTTAAATTTTATTAAGTTGAATGTGGAAACAATATGGTGGATAGCCTAAGATTTAAAGACACTTCCTACACTGACATTAAATTCAAAGGACTAGTCATCTTCTCTATCGTAAAAATTAATAACAAAACCTCTACATTACAGCTCGTAACTCTATACTTTTACCGTTATATATTTCATAATGTTTATATTTTACAGTAATGAGGTTGTTGCAAACTTTGAAGAGTTACTGTACAGCCTATCTCTAATGCTGCCGAGAAATTAAAGCTACCAAATCATTATTAATGTTTCGTGTTAAACAAGAAAAATGATGGCAGATGAAAAGCTCCTTAAAATGAAGGTTTCTTTTATAAAAATAAGTAATTTAACTTGGATGAAAAATGTTAGTTTAGCGACAAACGTGAGTGGATGGTCTTGTAGAATTCTTTTAAAATTGTATTTAGCTTCAGTGCACTTATTTTATTTGTTATTTAAAGGTGAATACGTTAAATTAAGTCCTATTGACATAATTGCCCTTTACAAAGGTTACTGCCTGAGTCTCCTCGTTGGCTCCTCATGCAAAGAAGAGAGACAGAAGCTCTTGAAATACTGAAATCAATCGCAGAAGCAAATGGAAAAAAGCTGCCTTCTGATGAAGAATTGAAACCACTTTTATCCATTATTGCAGACGAGGTCAGTTCAACCATTTACGCCAATTTTGTTTTAAACTGACCCACGAAATAATGCTCAAATTCTGTATTTAAATTAATGAATAAACAGTATTTTAAAGTAAAAACCTTTTCCATTAATGTCCAGCTATATCCATAAAATATCTTTTCAAGATAAAATCGTCTGGCGTTAGCCAAAACTGAATCAATAAGGCAACACGGCATGCTAAAAGGTTAAAAATAGGGGAAAAGCGCTCAACAGTATTTGTAATTACACCTAAAATCAAGATGATAATTCTGGGCTGAGAAAACGTGGCTTTTAGGGATTAGAACACGAAATTTCAAATACGCAATACTTTAGTCAGCGAAGTTAAGCAACGGTGGGTCCAGGTAGAAGTTGGATGGGGGGTACGATGTATATCACGAGTACGTATCAGGTTTCTGCATCAAATGTCAAGGTCTCAAATAGAGATCAAAGGTCAAATGGAGTGTTTTGGCGTTCGATAACTTTGAACCGCCCAACATAAATTAATGAAATCACACACACACGGATCATCACAAGATGTCATAATCAAGAATCGGGTCCCTGCATCAACGGTGAAAGTCGCAAATAAGAGGTGAAATGAAGGTCCACGCCATAATATACAAAGCAAATGAAATAAATGATAAAAACTTGTACAGTACCATGTTTAAACTGTCTAAACATGGTACAAGTTTTTAGTATTTACTTCATTTACTTTTTCTATTTTTATTCTCCTTTCTTTGGCTAATCTAGAGTGGATCTTAGGTCTCTGTTAGACTGTAAGTATAACTTAGCTAAATGGAGGGAAAAGTGTTTAAAATGGTACTCTTAATTAATTGCAATAAATATTTTATTAACGGTTGCAATTGATCAATAAAACAAAAATAAGTTGTATATTTGTATTTCCCGGCGACCCCCAAGAAAATTGCTTAGCGACCTCATTTGGGGGTCATGACTCTTGGCTTAAGAACCACTGTTCTACAGTAGTTTACGTTACGTGTTATATGGCGAAGTGTTTTCTTTATAAATTTGTATTCAATCTGTAATTTTTCTTTTCAGATACAAAGTCAACCAACCACAACCATAAGAGAGAAAATTAAATCTGTCTTAAATATTGTGGTAAGAATAGCAGCGAGAGTATTCTATTAGAGACTCGCTGAATAGGGTGCTCGGTTGCTCAGTGGTTACGATGGCAGACTTTGAGCGGTGAGGCTCTGGTTCGCTTCTAACTGCTTGCTCCTGGGTTGAGTTGAGTTGGCTTATTTACCCATAACATTGCTCGGGTTAAAAGTGGCCCTTGGAGCATACTCATTCCCCATCTTCCTGGTTGTTCCTTTTTACTTTTAAAGATATACTGAATGTTATCGGACTTCTAAGGTAGTAATAAACTTGGATATTAGTTAGTTTGCCACTCTCTTAAGATAATTTGAAGATTTATATTTTGAGTAGCCTAAGGGACATTTATGATTTTATGCAGTTATAGAGAAGACTCTAGGCCTTGAAAATGTTAAGTGAACATGAACACTGTGAAAGTAGACTTTATCTGGAAGCCATTAGCTCATATTTCTTGAAATACTTCACTCGTGAATTTATTTGCTAGAATTAAAATAACTTTTTTTCAATATTTTATCGCATGATAGTTTTAAAATTTTCAACATATCTACATTTCGTTCATTAAAAATAACTGAATGAGAAGTATAAAGGAATTTGAAACAATTTTTATCTTTATTTCTTTGTTGAGGAGACACTCTTGGTGTGTTTAACTTGGGGTTGAAGCAGGTTCTTTATCTCCAATCATGAGGTGCTGACCGAACTACAGTCCTCCATCTTTGTAGGGTTTTGCTGCTTTCTACGTTTATTCTTATTAAGTCCGAGACCCCAAGTTTCGTACATCACGTTGACGTCGTGCTGACGTATGTCTGGCTACGGTGTCTTTAAAATATCTAATCCAAATTTAGGTAATGCTGAAAAAGCTCTGTTGAATCCTCGCTGTGTCCGTCACTGTAATAATTCATTCACCCGCACTTTTGCTACTTGAGAAAGATGTGTTGTAGTTCACCTTGTAATTATCATATTAACTTAATATTCCACACGCTTGTGGTCAGACACTCTTTTGGTAGAAATATTCTTCCTTTTGTGATCTATTTGTTAGTATACTCGAGCACAAGAGTTGCCTTATTCTGGAATTACTCTTCAATGTAAACTTCATTCTAAAGACCTTCCTGGCGTTAGGCTGTTATACCACCGCCTTCCCAATTCTAAGCTCGGTGTCAGTCTTCTTCTACTCCTTGCATGCTCTTATAGTCTATAGTTACTTAATTCTTAAAGTACTGAAATTATGTAGATTCGCGCATTCTGTTTTTATATCGCCTTTCTTTAAAGGTAACCCTCGTTCGTACGCCTAACATGAGAAGGCGCAATGTGATCGTCTTTTATGCATGGTTCGTCACTTCAATGATTTATTATGGACTAACGTTCAGCGGTTCAAACATCAATGCCTCGCTTTACGTATGTCATTGTAATGATCTCTGGTCTCATAGAACTTCCATCTATTGCCGTCGTCATCCTGATGCTGCTTAGGTGAGTTAGTGAAATTACCATATTTTACATAGATTAGTTTTAGAGGAGGAGAGAGTACTGGATTTGCTCTTAGAAAAATTAGGGGTCGGCAACGTTTTTCTATCGAGTGCCACTTATCAATATTCAAACTTTAAGACTCTCCGCGCGTGCCACCCGTCTATTCAAATGTAGGTTACAATATTATAACTTTATAACGTGCGTAATAGGATTACTTTATAGTTTTTATAATAAGTAAATACTGTATATTAACACTGTAATAAAGTAGTAGTCGTAAATTACACTAGGCAACAAAGATTTTGTTACAGAAGACCAAATAGGTGCTCCTAGCTAATTTCGGTATGCTGATTTCAAATCTATAATTAGATTTTTTCTATCACGTCTAGATTTTGTGTAAAATGCAAATCACTTTTAGTAAAATTTTCTACCACGTCCAGATTTTGGTTTTAATCGGCTTAATGCCAGTAATATGAAACTTGCTTTTCAAGGTTAAAGCAATTTTTTTTGCCAACTATATACAAATTCGAACAATTTTGATAAATAAAATTTATCCCGAGTTGGCAACACTGAGTCAAGAGCATAGTAACGGGAAACGGCACATCGTAATAATTACTTTCTACGTTTTTTCAGATATTGTATGGTAATTCAAAATGGCATCAAATAGACGTGCTTGTGTAAATCACCCAGACAACTTCTGCTTTGTCTGTGGACAATATACACCTAAGCCACAACGTAGAAACATAACAACAAAGATTAAACTTGCCTACAAGTGTTATTTTGACTGTAAGTTAGGAGACCAACAGAGGGACTGGGCACCACATATTTGCTGTGCACAGTGCAATGCAATGTTAATAGCTTGGATGAATGGTAAAAGAAAAGCTATGCCGTTCTCAGTCCCCATGGTTTGGCGTGAGCCGAAAAATCACTTCAATGATTGTTATTTTTGTTTGACAAAGATTGCTGGTTTCACAAAGAAAAACAAATCAAAGATCACGTACCCAAACTGCGAATCAGCAATGAAACCAGTACCACATGATGAAACAAATCCACCACCAGTTCCACCAGCAACGATAACAGACAGCAGTTCATCTGAAGATTCTGCTAGTGATATAGAAACAGGGAAAGATGGCATATATGTTCCAGATGCAAATATTTCCCCACATTTGTTAAGTCAAGCGGAGTTAAATGAATTAGTGCGCGATTTGGAATTACCAAAAGAAAAGGCAGAGTTGCTTGGTTCAAGACTTCAAGAATTTAATCTTCTCCAACCAAACACCAAAGTTTCCCATTTCCGCCATCGCCATTTGCAGTTTTCATCATTTTACTTACAGGAAGAAAACGTTTGTTTCTGCCACGATATCAGTGGTCTGATGCAAGGGATTGGCTGTCGCTATGATCCAAAAGAATGGAGACTGTTCATTGACTCTAGTAAAGCTAGCCTTAAAGCTGTATTACTGCACAACGGCAATGAAAAACCTTCAATACCTGTAGCACATGCCACTGGCCTTAATGAGACTTATGAATCGATGAAACTGCTGCTAAGACTCATCAAATATAAGGACCACACATGGAATATTTGTGGCGACCTTAAAGTTGTATCATTACTTCTTGGGTTACAGTTGGGCTACACAAAGCATATGTGCTTTTTGTGTCTATGGAACAGCAGAGATGACAAGAACCACTACAAAAAACATGATTGGCCATCTAGAACTGAACATGTTGTTGGTAAATACAATGTGAAACACCCAGCACTTATTGACCCTCAGAAAGTACATCTTCCACCACTTCACATTAAACTTGGCCTTATGAAAAATTTCGTGAAGGGTATGGATCATCAAGGTAGTGGTTTCCAATATTTAAAGGATAAATTCAAAGGAATATTGACAGATGCTAAGCTAGAAGCTGGTTTTCACTGGACCACAGATCCGCAGTGTCATCCACGACTCATCGTTTCCATCTAACCTAAATGAGAATGAACTAGGAGCATGGACATCTTTCGTTGAAGTTGTCAAAAATTTTCTTGGAAACCACAAAGCTGAAAACCACCGTAAACTCGTAGAAAACATGCTTAAATCTATGAAATAATGGGATGCAGAATGTCTTTGAAAATTCATTTTTTACATTCTCATCTTGACTTCTTCCCGGCCAACCTTGGGGCTGTAAGTGACGAGCATGGTGAGCGCTTCCACCAACAGATCTCAGTTATGGAAAACAGATACCAAGGTAATTTCAACCCAAATATGAGGGAGATTATTGTTGGTTCCTGCAGAAGGAGAGCTCGTCATCCTACAAGCGACAAAGGAAGAGGACACACCAAAGTTTCACTTAAGAACAGGAATTTGCCTTTCAGTAGTAACAACAAAATACTAACGCGCTTTGGGTGGATGGTTGGGCGCAGGGGTGGTAACTCCGCCAGCGGAATTCCGCTGTCTGTCTTAAGCCAGAATAAAGGAGGAAAGACATCCCTGTTCACTAATTATTTAAGTATGCTTAACATAAAACGTGGCACGGAAAAGTAGCTTGGACGGCTTTCGTAATAGAAGCGGGTGAGAAAAAAAATGAAAAATAGGGGTTTTCGGTTACACAAAATCTGGACGTGATAGAGAAATTTTGATATCAGATCTTAAATCAGCATCACCGCTTTAGTAGGAATCAGTAGTTCACGTGTCTGTAACAAAAAAAAAGTTGAAATTTGTTGCCTAGTGTTATACACCGATACAGTTTTTAACTTTTAATCATTATCAAAAACATTTTAATCATCAATAGTTAGAAAAATTACATCAAAAGTCGTAAGAAAATGTCTTCACAAACGCTTTGGTTACAGTGTGAGCAGTAAAGTTGTTGAATTCATTCATCCATCGCCTTTAGGAAAAGTGATTTTTATATGAAAATCAGAGATCAAAAATGATGCGGAATAGATACAGTGGAGGCGATTTTTTTTTTTTTTTTGTGAATTAGAGTGCCGCACAATCTCTCCGCGTGCCCTGGGTTGCCGACCCCTGGGTTAGATGTTCTTGAGTTAAGTGCGTTATAAATGTCATTCCAATTAGGAAAAGTGAGCATTGCTTTAGATAATTTCGTTACTGAATTTTAACATTTCAAACTGCTGTTGTGTTAATTCCATTTGAACTTTAAATTCTCTTATGTTGCTCATTTGTTCTGTTATTATTATTTAATTTTCGCCTATTTTAATTTTATCAGGTTTGAAAGACGAACTGTTTTAAGTCTGAGTTTTATTTTGGGAGGAGCTGCTTGTATCGCAATCATTTTTGTGCCAACAGGTAAATTAGAGATATTCAGATTTTAAACAGGTTTAAACATTCTTAATTATGAACACTTTCTTTTTAGTTTTGATGGCTAATGGGAATATTATGCGTTCTAATTTAATGTGAAAGAACAACAAAATTATTATATATTTTGGGGATTCCTTAATTATTCCACACTTCAAAAGTAATAAATAAGTATTTAAAAAAAAATATATATACAGGGTGTCCATAAAGTTACGCATAGGAAAATAAGCAGTCTATTTATTTAAAGATGAAGTCGGCTCCATGAGGCCAAATATGTTGAACATTCAAAGAAACCTGCTTTTTCATTTACAAACATGTTTTTTGATTGTTGAGAGTCGTTTTGAAGAAATACCATAACTCGTTGTAAATAAATGTATTTTCCTATGCGTGACTTTATGGACACCCTGTATGTTAACTTGCATTCATGGAACTGTACAAACACTGGGAAAATGGGATTTTTAAATTTTTTTACGACCACACAACGGGTTCAGTGTCTTTCCCGTTGAGAATTGTGTGACAAATTCGGAGTGTAATTTTTTATCACTGCTTTTTGCAGAGTTTCGGTAAAAGTGGAGCGGATTTCACGTTCAGTCGCCGCTTTAAGTGCTCCAATATACTGTTCCCCCCCCCCCCCCTCTCCCCAAGAATCTTGCCCTTTAGATATTTCTATAAGAATAAATCGCGGGGATTAAGGTCAGGTGAACAGAGGCGGCCATGCAAGACTATACAGATGGCTTGCGTCGTTTTGCTGAAACTAAAGTTTGCCCATATCAATATCTTGGTTCACAAGGAGCAGTATGAACTGTTCTTGGAAGGTGGTTCACCACTGTATCAAAGACTGGGCCAGACAGTGCAAACTGGAGGTAGTAACAAGAAATTACACTGCTCGGATTTGTCAGGTAATTTTGGAAAGGAGGGGACACTTTGAGCATGCTGTGGTCCTATAATGACGATGATTATGATAACGTTTACTGGCAGGAGACAAACCCCATAAAAAATCCTTCCACAATTGCGCCAACTTTCATGAACGTATATTAAACCATTTATCTTCTATTTTTATGTGTTGCACAATTAACGAATCACCCTGATATGATGTGTGTTAACAGAGATGGTTGGTTGGAATTTAGCTCTGGCTATGTTCGGTAAGTTCACCGTCTCCGGTTCATTTCCTCTGGCGTTCATGTTGTCTGTAGAGTTGGTTCCCACTGATGTTCGCAATATTTCCATCGGAATGGCTTCGATGTTCGCCAGAATAGGGTCTGGAATAGCCCCGTACATCGTCGACTTATTGGTAAGGAACATCTGTTATAGGAAGTGTGTCAGAACATAATGTAACGATACCTCTTCATATGAAGTTGAACTGATGTTGGCGGTAAAGGATTTTTTTTAATAAAAAACAAAAACAAGAGAAACCTTTTATATTTAATGTTTAGTAGAAGAGTTGGTAAAAGTGGTGTTTAAACCACACACATTTCCTGTTGTTCAAAGAAATAGAAAACGCTGAATTATTGGACTTTGTCAAGTTTGACAGCTAAGAGATCATATACTTCCGAGTGTGTTCTTAAAATATTGTGCAAAAAGGGCGTATCTTAAATATTAAATTCAAGGAAGTTGTACCAAATAGCTTCGCAAAATATTAAACTACTATATAGGGAAATGTAACATATTGGGTCTTATATTATAAGTCGTCGTTATAATTTTTAATTTTCAAAATTTCATTGAATATGAACAAAGTAAATTATTTCATATTTAATTTGTTTTCAGAGCCGTAAAGTAATTTATCAAAAGTAATTGAATAGCTGGTAATTTATTACTTTTTTTTACTGCTGTACGAGTAATATGCAACATGGATTCTGTGTACTATAACTAGAGAGTTACAAAACATCACGTACGGCTCGGGTCATAGTAGTACACGAGTTAACACGTGATATGACGTACTCCGTATACGTCATTATAGTGTGTCGAATGGGTTGATCTCTTATTTCAATCTCTCCAAAAATAGGATCACCTGAAGATCAGGGCCCGCAGCCTTCGTTAGTTAGCCTTATAAGGCTAACTAACGAAAATATCACGACTTAACCTAACCAATCGTTAGGTCAACTGTACGCCCTTGACGATTGGTTAGGTTAAGTCGTGATATTTTCGTTAGTTAGTCTTATAAGGCTAACTAACGAAGGCTAGGGGCCATGATCTTCAGGTGATCCCAAAAAGGTAAAGGTGATTCAAATGAAAGTACTTTTTTTAATTAATTTATAAAAACGTAACAGCCAGGAAACTCGTTTCCTCACGCTGTAGGAGGGGGATGCGCCCCAAGGGTCGCTTTAAGCCCGACCAGTGACTGGATAAACAGCCGCCAACATAACCCAACCCACGAGTCAGCAGGTGGAAGCGAACGAGAGCCTAACCGTTCAGTCTGCCACAGTTACTACTAAGCTACTGGCCGCCAAAATTACTTTGCCGGATCAAGTAAAGATAAGCACCCCGAACCTTTTTTAGTTAGCTTTATAAGGCTAACTAACGAAAATATCACGACCTAACCTAACCAATCGTCAAGGGCGTACAGTTGACCTAACGATTGGTTAGGTTAAGTCGTGATATTTTCGTTAGTTAGCTTTATAAAGCTAACTAAAAAAGGTTGGGGGTGCTTATCTTTACTTGATCCACTTTGCCTTTAAATTTGTGTATGGTATTACTTAACTTTACATTAAAATGTAAAAGTACCTTTTTATTTATGGCCCAATCATAAAATATAATGTAACCAACTATATATTTCACTTCATTGACTGAATAAATATTTTTACTAATAGAATCAATGGATATAATGAAGAATAATTAGTGAAGAGAGCCAGAAACAGGCACACACCGCTCAGGTCAAACAAATGCGGCCCATATTGCGTAACCTTCCAGATTATTATTACGAGCGTTATCGGGAGTCGAACTCTCGATCTCTGTCTTCATTTCGCTTATAAGGAAACGAAAATGATTGCTATTAATTTATAATGTGAAAACCATTTTCTATTCCGATTAAGGGTGATGTCTACTACGCCATACCATCTACCATCTTCGGCGTTTTGGCCCTCCTTGCTGGTCTCCTCTCCCTGCTGTTACCGGAAACTGGGAACAAACGTTTACCGGAATCCATTCAAGAGATTGAGGCCATTCCCCGGTAACAATTATGTATTTATCCCAAGAGAAAGTTCAAAGAAGTATTTCATATATAAGGTCGGTCGAAGATGTTCTGTTGTAAAGTTCCATGTTTCGTTATTGCTTATATGTACTCGTAGTGCCGAGATAAATAATCAGGAGAAATATTCATTTTAATTTTTAGTTATAAAGGTTTCATTTTTTCGTTAAAATTAAAATGTGAACGTTTTGAAATAATTGGTCATAAGCAAAGGTGGGCAGTTGCGGCGCAACATTTTTGGTTGCGCTTGCGGCGCAACTTTTTGAAAAGGGTTGCGCTTGCGCGTGCGGCGCAACTATTTCAGCAGAGTTGCGGTTGCGGCTGCGGCGCTACAAAAATCGTTGCGCGTGCCCACCACTGGTCATAAGTGTAAATTAGAAGATATTTTCATAAACACACTACAAATGAAAGTACTGTACTTAAATTTTACAACCCATCATTTTAGGCTAATCGGCCCCAATTCCTAAAATCAGTGTTGAATTTCAATAAGTCTTCGATTTTTAACATAATTTGCGCAGTAGCTATGCACTCTGAAGGCAGAAACTAAAATGGAAGGCGAAATTTTTAGAGCACTTCCGTTGGTAAAGGTTTACGACCATAGATATGAATAATAATTGACTTCACATACTCTTATTTAATATCGAGTGAAATGGTCCTGTTCGTTCGCCATACTTGTACAGGCAAATCCAAAAATAATTATACGATGAAAATTAGCTCCGAATGCATTTTTTAAATATTAAATGCTTTTATTTGCAATTTCAACATGTTAATAATCTGAGACAGACCTAAACTGCAAAATCATCGTGCAGTACGAAAAATACTTGTACATAATATTTTCATACTGCCGAGTCTCGCGCTAAAAGAAATCAGTATCACCTGAAGACCAGGGCCCCCCGCCTTCTTTAGCCTTATAAGGCTAACTAACGAATATATCACGATCTAATCTAACCAGTCGTTAGGTCAACTGTACGCCCTTGACAATTAGTTAGGTTAGGTCGTGATATTTGTTAGCCTTATAAAGCTAACTAAAGAAGGCTGGGGACCCTGATCTTCAGGTGATCCGAAAATTATACAGTAGTGTTAATTTCAGTCAGAACTTAAATTGTTTAAAATTTCGTCCTACATGTTGAGCTCAAGTTGGTAAAATTTGAGCAAATTGTGCAGTCTGGTCTAAGACTATATGGACTCCTCCCTAAAGCTATATATAGTGTGACTACAGTTTGTTTAATGTTTATATATGAGAGCCTATGTTAATGTATATGAAAACCTATATTTCCTTGTATGATTTTTACATAGATATATATAAAACTAAGATAAAGGAGTTACTCTGAGAAAGTCGGTTTTCTATTATCCGTTTTCTTTGAATATTGAGCAGAATAAAAAACTAGCATTGGAAGGGTAAACTTAAATGCATGTCTAATCCTAACTTGGGAGGACATATGCAAGGAATTTTTTGCTTGTTTATTCCACCAATTTATGCAGAAATTAAAGCTAAATACAAAATTAGAAATATTGTAGAGCCATTTTCTTGCAAATATAAAAGCCTGTCTGTGTCGAGGTGTAATAAGTTTCCACTTTTAATGTATGAAACAATTCATTTGACAACCGATTTTTAAATTATTAGTTGGTACGAAGAATCAAAATACATCTAAGTTTTTGCTGATAACAAATACTGATGTCTTAAAGTACGTTAATTACTCATTTTATTAAAATGTTATATAGAGGTTTACTTATTGTAGAGAGACTGACCCCATTCATGAAATCGGTTCGAATGTGATATGCGGGCATATGCCTGATGATGATCTACAGAAGCTAAGGCTAACAAAGACCCTAAGATCCACTCTAAGGCTAGCCCGAGAGAAAGGAGAGAGTAGGGGGTTAAGAGAAGAGAGGAGAATAAGGGGTTAAGTAAGGAGCAACACCTATCATTCGTGGGTTAACATTCATTCAGAAAAAGAGGGAAAAAGTCTCACCATCATCATCCGCCGGCCACTGCCGACAAGTCAGAAAAATAGTCGGAGAATATAGGAGAGGGGTGAAAGATGAAAAGAAGTAAAATAAGAACGCTTACAAACCATGCAAACACAGTCTTAACTCACTGTCATACCATGCAAACTACAAACATGCAAGAAAAGAGTTAGAGACATGCAAAGTAAGGAGGATAAGAAAAAAAAAAAAGTAGGTAAAGTTAAACAAAAAGTGGGTTAGTTTACGCTATGAGCTACATTCGTGTTAGTCTATTTTTTTTTTTTTTTTTTTTTTATTGCTGGCATCACGCTGGCATGTCACAAGCTGGCATTCATCGTCAACAGACTCATCCTCGAGCACCACCACCAGAGCTCCTGTTGTTAACTTTCTTTTTTAATTTTAAACAACGTTAATATTTTTAAAATGTCTGTCAAGACGGTTCTTAAACACATTAACGCTGGTAGAATGAACGACTGACGCGGGAAGATTATTCCATTTATCAATTACTTTAAACGTAAAGAAGTTTTTAGCGATATTAGTAATGAAACGTCTGCCACGCAACTTGAATCCGTTATTGCGAGTATTACTATTATCGAAAGTGAACAATTTGTCAAAATTTACGTTATCGATGTTATTAACGATTTTGAAAACTTCAATAAGCTCCCCCCTTAATCTCCTAGTTTCGAGTGAATACAAGTCTAACACTTTAATCCTATCTTCATAAGGCTTATTGCGCAATGCCGGAATAAGTTTCGTGGCACGACGCTGAACCCTTTCTAACCTATCAATATCCTCACGCAAGTACGGGCACCAAAACTGAACGGCATATTCCAAATGAGGCCTGACTAGGGACTTGTAAAGGGGCAATATAATATCCTTCGCTTTAAATTCGAAATTACGCGCTATGAAGCCTAACATCCTATTAGCTTTTGCGCAAGACTCCAGGCACTGGTTCCTAACCTTTAAATCTTTAGTTACGCGTACGCCTAAATCTACTTCCTCGTAGATGATGATGATGATGATGATGCACGAGAAATTGAACATTGCAGAACTACCAACCTTCCAGCCACGACCACGTGGAATGCCTGTTCAAAGGAAATCCTAAAACTTTAATAACCAAACTGGTTCTCCATCGACTTTAGAGCTTTCATGACAATAAAATAAGAGTTCGATACAAATTTATTTGTAACTTAAGTGTAACTTAACATAAGTGTTAGTTTAACTGAAAACATTAAAACATGTCTTCAAGAATGTAATGCATTGAGTTTTAATGACTTAAAATGTTAGGGTAAGTTTAGCATACAAGCTTTAACAGGCACAAACATTATACTGTACTTACTAAAATCTCAAACTAATTTTTAACTACAAATTCTACGTATCAAGAAACCATTCAACCAGTCTGAGCAATTTATAGGTTCACAAATTCAGCTCTAACTTGGCACCTAACTCATATTTCTATGGGCTTAATCTATACTTACTGTAAGTGTCTCGAACTTAATGTTAATATACCAAAGTATAATATGTATGTATTAGCTAAAAACTATATAATAGTCCTAATTAGCGATAAAACTGTTCACTAAAGTACACTAACTCATTTCAAGTTCTTAAGCTGCATTCTTCAATCTGGAAAAAGCAAAACAAAACTATTTATATCTTTAAATAGTGTTAATAAATATATTTTATAACTTAAGAGATGAATGAAATTACAATTCATAATCCAAAATTTATTAGATTTAATAAAATACCAAGGAGGCTTAAGTTTTTTTAATCCTCCCTTTTAGCCTCGAAATACAATTGGTGGACTTGGAAAACGCTTTCCGCCCACCCTGTTCATGATCGACGCCGAAGATAAGGCGTTTAAGTAGTTTGTACGAGTGGTCATAAAACTACATATCCACCCACGCCTGCGTACGACCTTAGTGGCCGTAAGTCTAACCAATAAAGTCGCACGCAATTGGCATCAATTAGCTTCTCGCTCGTGTGCAGCCTACTAAGTTATAATGTATCGTACAATACCTGACAATCTCTAATACTTTGACTTGCGTATTATCAATTCTTTCGGTAAACCTATTTTGCTACGCTAAATTTCAGACTCCAAAATATCTACCAGGTTATCCTAATTAGACTTACGAAGTTTATTTTCTCACCTTTGCTGTAACTGATCATACTTGGAAAAGGCCTCGTCGATGTCGGCGTAGCAACCTTGAAGGTGTCTGGAATACAGTAAATTGTTTAGCATTAAAACCGATTTTGTAATGTACAAAATCTCTCTTCATTAAGCTACTGTATTTACAAAGATTACAGAAAATTCTCTGCAACTCTGCTGCAAACACACCAAGGATAGAGCATTTGCATTTAATTTTTGCTTTTGTTAACACGTTAGTAGGGAAATCTGACTTCGCCTTTCACAATCAAATTCACAAATTGTGTGTTGGGGCAATAAAACTACAAACCCTCAAGTTGCTGCCCACAGTAAACGCTACTTCATGAGAAATACAATGAATGAATGAATGCCTTTGGCCCACATAAACTGTTTTACGCCTGCCACATTGTTACATATTAATGTGCGACATCTGACGAGGTACTTATTAATTAATTATATAAGTCAACTATTGTCGACATATATGGACAAATTACCAGTGAGACAACAAAGTGAAATACTAATATTTTTCACCTGTCATAGCCAGCAGGATCGAAAGCGGTCCTTCCATGCAAAACCCTCCTGTTATTGAATGCTACCAAGTCTCCAGGAAGCATCTGGAATTCCAATCCATATGAAGGCTCACGAAGTTTTTGAGAAAACATCTGAAAATGTTGAGAATTATTTACTAAAATCAGAATTGCATCATGTAAGAAAAATGTAACATCCAAAATGTCCCATATCCACGGAAGTGGTGGGATTAGGGGACTCGAGCCAGAGATAAGGTTTGGGGTGGGGTGGCCGACCCGCCGTGACATAAGATAGAGAAAAGCGAACCGCCTACCTCTGGGGATCGGACTCGCGACTCAGAGGAGTCTCAGCACTGCCGAGCGGCACCTTAACTGATCGAGCCACCGGACGCTCTTGTAACGTAAGAACAGTAGAAAATTATCCCGACACGTTCCTCAATCTTCAGCTCAAATTTTTTCTTCAAGGCGCGTTCACTATCAATCATCGCTATTCTTAAGCTATTAATACGCGCACTACGGAAGGGACCTATCTAATAAAACTTCGTGCTACACGCGTCGAATAAATTCGGAACCAAACGTACAAAACAAGCTTTTACAGAGACTTTTTATAAGAATACGATGTAGAAATTGGTACTTTCCTGTTATCCCGGACCCCAGACTTTTTGCCAGTTTCAGACTTCAATTTTGACAGAATATTTTCGTTAAAACTAACCAAAATATCACGACTTAACCTAACCCTACCAACTAATTAAGTTAATTGAATGCCCAGTTGATAATTGGTTAGTAAGTCGTGATATTTTCATTAGTTTTAACGAAAATGTGTCAAAATTGAAGTGTGGCAATTGGCAAAAAGTCTGGGGTCCGGGATAACAAGAAAGTACCTAAAAATTTTTTGTTTAACTGGTTTGCAAATATTTCACTTTTTTGGTTTGTTTTACAAATTTCTTAAAGCGTCTTTAAACTTTATCTTCCAGTGGACTTTACCTTGTAGGCGTGGTAGAAGGGCGTTACTACGTGAACGGGAGCCTGCAACGGCTGCATGGTTCTGTTGTTACAATGAATCTCACAGACATCTCCTTCGGTATCGAGACAAATAACTGGCCAAAGGGCGGAGTACCTCATTCCATCATGCTTAATAGAAAACCTGAAAAGTGTTAATTCAATCACACTCATTTCTGTCATGGTACTTTGACGAAACAATAAATTTCAAGTCATGATTTCTCTCCATATTATTTAAACTAAAAAAGATCCTTACTCTATATGAGGGGTCGTGCGTCTTAAGATACCTAAGCGCCACCACGGGCGAAAACGTGTTTTTGATAGATATCACTATTTTCACCCTTCCTCTATCGCGTGGTTTGGGTTATAATGACCTTACGACACGAAGTATGGTTGAAAACCTTATTACGCGAACTACTTTTTTCACCTCTATCGCCAGCCAAAAGTTCACCCAAAGTTCGGCATAATAAGAAAATAAAAAAAAAATATATATATATAAAATATGAAAATCTCTTCCAAAAACTCATCATCTTCATTAGCATACTTAGAACTCTAATTTAGCCGAAAATGAACGTTCTAGCTCAATTGCGAGAATATTGCTGAGCTTTGGAGGCGATTTCTGGCGAATTTTAATTTTGGCGCTTAGGTACCTGGAAAGATCACATATACTCTCTTTCTAAAACAGCTTCTAATAGGTTAGGTGTGTTGTACCACATCCACAGTAAAGACGCGGGACCCCTCATATTATTCCTTCATCCATCCATTTATTATAATGCATTACAGCATAGGGTATCTCAAAGAAATATATAAAACATCCTTTGGAAGCAATTCATAAAAAATGTCTGCGAACACACTCGAAAAATGGCAACATACAAGGTCACAATTCCCCAGTATTTAAAGAGCTAAATACTTTAAAACTAAATTACTTGTACAAATTCAGTATTGCTGTCAATATGTTAAAAAATATCAATAAAAATCAGCAATCATCCTCCATCAAATACACCACTGTATTGTAATCCCCAGGGATTTTATACACAAACCTAACTATACAATAGAAACTACAGGAAATGCACTCTTTCAAAAGAGCAGATGTATGTAATGCAATTCCCATGTATCCAATTCTAATTCTTCTCCCTCTTTCTGGCATCCAGCTAAGAGACTCTCCAACAACTTTACTTCCTCCTCTTTCCCATTCCGACGGCTCAGTTGCCGTCTCTTCTACTGACAAAGATGAACTCTTCGCTCAAACTTTCGCCTCCAACTCAACCATGGACGATTCCGGTGCTGTTCCTCCATCTCCTCCCTCCGACTTAATTATGTCGGAATTAGAATTTCTTCTAAAGATGTTCTTTCTGCCCTATATGGACTCAACTCTAGGAAAGTGTACGGTCCTGATGGTATTCCTCTGTTGTGTTCTCAAGAACTATGCTACTGTGCTGACACCCTGCCAAGGCAAACCTCTTTCGCCTTTGCCTTTTATCTGATACTTTTCCTTCTTGCTGGAAGTTCGCTTTCATTCAGCCTGTCCCAGAGGAGGGTGACCGCTCTCAACACCAACTATCGTCCAATTGCTTTGATTTCTTTCCCTTCTAAAGTGTTTCAATCTATCCTTAATAGGAAGATTCTTAAACACCTCTCTTCTCACAAACTTCTCTCAAATCGTCAGTATGGGTTCCGCAAGGGACCTCGACTGGCGATCTTCTTGCATATATCTCTGACTCTTGGTCATCCTCCTTTCGAGATTTTGGTGTAACTTTTGCTACTGTGCTAGACATATCAAAAGCTTTTGATAGAGTCTGACACAAATCTTTAATTTCCAAACTGCTCTCTTTCGGTTTCAATCTTTCTATTTGTGCCTTCATCTCTAATTTCCTTTCTAGCCGACCTATAGCTGCAATTGTAGATGGCCACTGTTCTACTCCTAAAGCTATTAACAGTGGTATTTCTCAGGGTTCTGTCCTGTCACTCACTCTTTTCTTTTTACGAGGGGCGGTCAGAAAATAAGTTTACACGGCTTATAATTTCGTAACTAAAGGACCTTTTTTTTTTTTTTTTCTTTTCCAGATTTACCGCCGATTCGCACCTAAAGAGACGGTACATATCTCGGCGAGGCAGTGAGTGGGTGATGTCACTGTGCTAGGGGCGGTAGACTAGGGGAATGAGTAAGGGTCAGTCGATGGATAATGGGTAGGAGGGGTACGGTTTCAGATACGATGGAGCAGATGGGAGTGAGTAAGGAAGAGGAGAACGGCTTCTGCTGAAAAGTGGGGGCCGTCGGCGAGTATAGATCGTAGGCAGTTGGGTATGGGGTTTTCGGCCGAGAGAGGGAAACACCTGCGACGGAGAGCGGCCAACTTTGAGCATTCCACCAGAAGGTGTAAGACAGTGATAGGGGTATGGCAGGTAGAGCAAAGCGGGGCTGGCGATTTCGCCATAAGGTGTCCGTGGGTGATGCGGGTGTGACCTATGCGGAGACGGGCTAGGATTACTTCTTTATGGCGGGACCGGTGGAATGAAGAAGCCCAGTGTCCTATGTGCGGTTTGATCGTGTGGAGTTTATTTTGTGTGGCCAGGTCCCATTCCCGCTGCCATATGGAGCGGAAGTGGGAGCGGAAAGCCGGGAAGAAGTCGGAGAAGGGGAGGGGTCGGGAGGAGGCCGGCAGCAAGCAGGCCGTCTTTGCTGTGCGGTCCGCCGCCCTCGTTACCCGGGATGCCGACATGAGCCGGGACCCAACAGAATGCGATTGTCTTATGTTGGAAGATCGTCAAAGAGTGGAAGGTCTGCTGGATGGTACAGACGAGCGGGTGAGGGGAGTTAAATCTTTCTAGGGAGAGAAGTGCACTTTGGGAATCCGAATAAATGACAAAAGAGCTGGCAGAGTGGGTGCGCACAATATCGAGGGCCTCCGTTATGGCGAAAAGTTCCGCCGAAAAAACGGAGGCCTCGCGGGGCAGGCCGACGCTCCGGGAGAGCGGCTGGGACAGAATCACCGCTGAGGAGGCCACACCAGCTTCCGAGCGGGAACCATCCGTGTAAATGGCGATTGCGTCCGGGTGTTGGGTTGCGTGTTCGCGGAAAAGTGACCTGTATATCATGGCGCTCGTGGTAGTCTTCGGTAGGGAACACAGATCTTTGCAGAACTTGATAGGGGTTAGGATCCAGGGGGGGTAGATGCTGAATGAAATGGGGATAACTGAGGGGGCGGGCATGTTGAAAAGATCAAGGAAAGAGCGGACCGCTTCAGTGAAGTGCCAGCTCCGTCCCTGAGGTGGTAGTTCTAAAACCGCCGTGCCCAGAAGCGAAGAAGGTAGCCTCTGTGCACGGAGGTATGTCCGCATGAGTAGTAGACCCCGTCGGAGGGCGAGAGGGAGATGATCACATTCCACATAGGGGCTGGAGGCTGGGGAGGAGCGGAAAGCACCGGTGGCGAGGCGGAGGCCTCTATTAAGTACGGGTCCAGGATACGGAGGCGGGCGTTGGAGGCTGAACCATAAACTGCGCTACCATAGTCCAGCTTCGACTGTACTATGGAAGTATAAAGGCGAAGAAGAGAGCGTCGATCTGCACCCCATGTGGTGTGAGAGAGGTGATCCAGGAGAGCGAGGGGGCGTCGAAGGGATTGCTTTAGTGCTTGAGATGGGGAACCCAATTGAGCCGTCGGTCTAGGGTCATGCCCAGAAAACGCGTGGAGGGTACCACCTCAAGAGGACTGCCATATAATGTAACAGAGGGTAGAGGAAGGGTTGTGGGTCTTCTTCTACTGAAGACCATACACTTGGACTTAGGGATGGAGAGGCGGAAACCCACCGACGTCGCCCACCTCTCCACCCGGTAGATGGCGAGCTGCATTTGCCGCTGAACGACAGACGGTTCTCGCCCTGCGAAGTAGATTGCAAGGTCATCCGCGTAGATGGAAGAGCGGATTGTAGGTGGAAGGCATTGTGAGACCGTGTTCATCACGACAGAGAAGCAGAGAACACTGAGGATGCTTCCCTGTGGGACCCCGTCCTCCTGCACAAAGGTGTCAGAGAGGACTGAGCCCACCCGGACTTTAAAGGTCCGAGAAGTAAGGAAGCCCCTGATGAAGGTAGGCATGGCTCCGACAAGGCCCAGATGTCGGAGCTGACCGAGGATCATTGCTCGACGGGTGGTGTCATAGGCCTTCTGGATGTCGAAGAAAACTGACAGTACGAACTGTCTATTGTCGAAGGCATCCTGTATGTCTCGGCTGAGAAGCAGGAGGGGATCAGTGGTGGAGCGGAATTGTCTGAAGCCGGACTGGGTAGACGGGAAGGAATTGGTACGTTCAAGGACGAACGATAATCGCGTAGCGCCATTTTTTCGAGGATCTTGCAGGCACAACATGTCAGGGCGATTGGTCTGTAGTTTGTGGGGTCCAGGGATCTTTGCCGGGCTTGGGGATAGGGATGACGTGGGCCTCCTTCCACCTAAAGGGGAAGGCACCCTCTATCCATATGCGATTGTATAAGTCTAGCAGGAAAATTTGTAAGGTAGAGTGGAGGTGTTGGATCATGCCGTACGGAATACCGTCCGGGCCGGGGCAAGGGGATCGCCGAGAGGCCAGTGCCGTCTGTAGTTCACGCATGGTAAACAATCGGTTGTAGGTGCTGTCTATGGACGGTGGGGAGGGGCTATCGTCAGGGGCGGGTACGGGATTGGCTGCAGAGGAAGAAACGGCGGCGAAGGTAGAAGCAAGGTGGTCTGCCACCGACTTGGGCTCACATAGGAGTCCGTGTTTGTCCGGAGGACCGGGGGTCGGGAGGGGACATGTCGCCTCTCGACGCCCCGCACCTTCTTCCAGATGGTAGCCGAAGGTGTGTTGACGGTAATGCCGGACACAAAGGCACGCCAAGAGGCTCGGCGCGCTGTCTTCATTGTGCGGCGGGCGATGGCCCTGACCCGCTGCATTTCCGTGCGATGGATGGGGAGTCGCGTCCGGTAAAAGCGCCGAGTTGCCTTCTTCTTGGCGCGCACGGCCTCCGCGCACTCCGGGGTCCACCAAGGAACCCGTCGGGCGCGGGGGTAGGCGGAGGATTGTGGTACGCTTGTGCTTGCGGCCGTTAGAACGACGGACTCGAAGTATGCGACGCACCCGTCGATGGATGGGAAGTGGGCAGTTGTAAGGTGGTATATGTGTTGTCGCGGAAGCGGGCCCAATTCGCGTGGTGGTAACCCACCTTACCGGTACCCGTACGGTCTGGTCGGGTCGATTGAGGGTGAGTAGAATGGGGAGATGGTCACTGCCATAGTCCTCTTGGAGGACTTGCCACGTGAAGTCTAGGAGGGCATCAGTTGATACGAGGGACAGGTCTATACAGGATGGAGTGCAGGTGGTGGCATGGTAGAATGTGGAGAGCCATCGTTGAGGCACTCGAAGGAGAGCTCGGTCATGACGGATATCAGGGTTGGGGCCATATAGGTGGTGTGTGTGTCGCCCCACAAGGGGTGACGACTATTGAAATCGCCCAGTAGTAGGAAGGGCCTGGGGAGTTGTTCCACGACTTCCACCAGGTCGTCGCGGGAGACTTGAGCGTGGGGGGGAAGGTAGATTGAACAAATGGTGTACTGTCTATCCAGGGAGAGCCGGACGGCAGTCACCTGTAGCGGGGACCGGATGGAGAGATTGTAGAAGGGGACTGCGTGGTGGACGAGGATGGCAGCTCCCCTTCGAGTGCAGGTAGGAGGCGGGGTGGCGACGCAGAAATAACCAGTGGGGCAGGGCATGGACCTGGTCCCCAGGATTAGCTCCTGGAGACAGACACACACCGGACGGGAAGTGGCAATCAAGGAGTTAAGGCCTTCATTGTTTGCAAGATTCCTCGACAGTTCCAGTGGACTATCGTGGTTTTCGGGGGATCCATTAGTTGATGAAGGGGGATGGGTAAAGGTATAGGCGCTAGGAGTTGGAGTGTGAAGGGGGATCTGGAGTTCGCGAAACTGAAGGCTGGGTCGGGAGCATGGCTGGCTATCTACCGTTCACCAGGGAAGGAATCGGTCGGCCTGTCGAACCCTGCGGAGGTTGCGGGGTCGAGTCGGCCGAGCGAGACCGGAGGCGTGGATCACGGCAGGCAGAGGAACATCGTGGGCTGAGCGGGTCGGAAGTGCCTTGTCGGGCTTCTATGGTCGGGCCAGGGGGGGGCAGGTTAACCCTAAAAGGGGCGCTACCCCGCCTGTCCGGGGTCTCACGGCGGACCCTAGGTGGTGACAGGGGGTACCAAAAAGACCGGGCGGGTGGGAGGGAGGGCGTACTCAGGGTAGCTGATAAGGGGGGGGTCGGGGATGTTGGGGGGGTAGGTACGATGGGGGTGGAAGGAGGTGAACCAGAGTGGTCTCGTGGAGGGGTGGAGAAAATGGCACCAGAGGCAAGGGCAGATCCAGGAGACTCATGGGCGTGGGCGCAGCCGAGCTTCCCTCGGTCACACCGTGCAGCCGCGCCAGAGCCGCATCCACTGGATCCACTGGGCTGGGTCTCGTCGTACAGGGCGGGTCGTGGATTTCGGCCACTATTGTCAGAGTCTGTGGGGGTAGAACGGTGGGACTCTACGATGGGGAGAGATGGACATAGTGGGCGTGGTGGGCGGTGTAAGGGTCCGAGCCGTCTTCTTGGTCTTAGGGGAAGAGGGAGAGAGACGTTGGGAGGCCGGAGGGTCTGGTGACACGCTCCGGCGTCTCCGCCTCGACGGCTTGCTCCGGGCGGCAGGTTCGGGCGTGTACAGGGAGTACTGGGAAGGCAGGGTTTGAGGTGGCTGGGACCTGGAAACCCTGGTCCCAGACTCCTGGGGGATTCGTGGCAGGTGAGGTGGGAAGAAGAGGAACGGTGGGGGGACAGGGGACCGTCGGGTCCTGCGAGGATTTGCTATGTGGGGAACAGGAAGCAGTGGCTGGGGGGGGTTTCGCGGCAGGCCAGGGCGGCGTGCCGAGATGATAGAGCCGAGAGCAGCGGCATAGGACACCCCCGGCCTCACCTCCCGACTCCGCACCCTGTCGCGTGCCTCACGGGGGCTAAGGAAGTCCGTCACCTGTAGGCATCGGACCTCCTTCTCGAACCTGAAGAAAAGGCATTCTCGGGATGAAGAGGGATGTGCGCCTTCACAGTTCGAGCATTTGGGTGTGTTGGGGCACCTGTCGGGTGGGCGAGTCGTCCACAGTGAACACATAATGGATGCGGCTGTCGACAAGCGGAGCTGACGTGTCCGAATTTATTGCATTTGAAGCAACGGGTCGGGTCTGGGACGTATGGGCGGATAGAAAACTCGCATGAGGCGCGGTCTCCCATACCCCATACAATACGGTCAGGGGGGATTAGTGAGTTAAAAGTAAGGAGCAGACGTGGGGTGGGGGAGGGGGTGCCTCCCTGTCGGGATGTGAAACGATAGATCTTATAACTCCTTGGGGTGCGAGATCCTCCAGGAGCTCGTTCTCTGCGACCGACAGTAGGCGGGTGGCGTAAATAGTGCCCTGACTCTGGTTCAGGCGAGGGTGTGGGGAAACGGACACCGAGCATCCAAGGACCTCAGTGATGGAGAGTAGGGCTTTCGTCTCTGCGGCTGAGCGTGATTTTACGAGGAGGGAGCCATCCCTCTGTGGGCGTACGTCATAGCGGCTGGAGTTGCTGTGGGTTCGGATCGCCTGGAACGTCCGTTCAGAGTTGTTCGGGAGGGACCCAGATGTAGGCCGAATCACCAGGAATTTGTGGATACTTGGAAGGGAGAGGGAGGCTGTAGAGTCGAAATGTACTGGAATATTCAACGGTCGGTAGGACGGCCGTGAATGCCGGCTCCCCCGTCCGCCGCGAGGCTCTCTCCGCGGGGAGGTGGGCTGGCGGCGGGTGAGGGGGGCATATGGGGAGAGCAAGAAGCCGGGTTGTGGGGGCAAGTCCTCGGTGGAACTTGACTTGCCCGAAGGTGGCTGAAGTGGGCTGGGGCGAGGCCCCTGCTCTAGAGAGTGTAGGTCCAAGGGCGTAATCGAGGGACGGACTGGGGTCGGCAACGGAAAAGGAGAGTGCAAGCGTTCCGCTTCCACAGGGGGGTCAACCCCATTAGGTTGCGGTCTTCCAGTGGTAAAGGACTCGAGGGCCTGGTTGCCCACCACCCGAGTGTTGAGAGAAAGAGTAGTCCGGGAATGAGAAGCAGTAGTCGTAAGCCGGGGGGGAGAAGTGTCCATAGCTAAACAAAAAAGAACTTCATCCCCCGCGCGCATCCAGCCACCACCGACTCCAACAAGGGAAAGGCGAAGTGTGGGCACACTTGGTCCCACCGCCGATGGATGTCACGCAGGGGGAGATACACCCGCACCCAGTCCCTGTGCCTGAAAGGCGGCCACTCTCATCCAACGCGCGGTGAAAAGTGGCAGGGACAGGGTTTGGGTTTGGTTGGAAAGCGACAAGGGTGCAGGGCAACCACCTCCCACAAGGGCCAAGGAAAGGGTCAAAATCAAGGTCCAAAGAACAACGCCAAAAAAAAAACAGGGAGAAGCCAGAAAGAATGGGTTAAAGGAGAAAGAAAGAAAAAGAAGCAGGAGATCAGCCGGGTCCCCAAACGGGCCCAATGGTCCACGAGGGCAGAGAAAGCCCTTACACCGAAGAAAGGTGTATTCCCACATTCGCCACAGAGGGACGCGCCCTATAGCTCCGGACAAAGCAAAGGGAACTAAAGGACCTACATTGATTATGTTTGTATCAGGTGAATTCGTTAATTATTGTTGGCAACAGTGCACGTCGATTCGGCTGCCATCTACGTACATTGATTATATGAGTCAACTGAACAGGGCGGCTCGAGTGGAACAGTGCCCTGTCATTTCTGCAACGACATTCCGAGTCTGTCAGTGGTCAAGAATTTCTCGAGCGCATTGTCACAGGAGACGAGACATGGGTTCATCACCGTACTCCGGAAACAAAACGTGCCAGCATGGAATGGAAATACCCTGGGTCCCCGCGACCAAAGAAGTTTAAGATTGCGAGGTCCGCTGGCAAAGTGATGGTTACCGTGTTTTGGGACCACAAAGGCGTTTTGCTCGCAGCCTTCATGCAAAAAGGCACAACACTCAATGCAGCTGCATATTGTTCAACACTGGAATGTATACGAGCGGCCATTAAACGTAAACGTCCTGGACTACTCCGTAGGGCAGGGCACTGTTCCAGTCGAGCCGCCATGTTCAACTGACTCGTATAACCAATGTACGGTAGATGGCAGCCGAATCGACGTGCAGTGTTGCCAACAATGATTAACGAATTCACCTGATACAAACATGATCAATGTAGGTCCTTTAGTTACGAAATTATACGCCGAGTAAACTTGTTTTCTGACCGCCCCTCATATTTATCAATGAGCTATTAAGTCACATTTCCTGTCCTACTCACTCCTATGCTGATGATTCCACTCTCCACTTCTCAGTTTTTTAATTCGAGTTTTGAATGATAAACAATCATTTATTTCAAGAGTGAATGACAAGCCTATTGTGAATTTAAAGTATACAGTTCCTCAATTAATTCAGTTTTAGGTAGCATAAGATGAACTGGTTTAAACTTCTATGTAGCAAAAAATCCTATATTTAAAATGCGATTTTCACTGAAGACACTGTTTCATCCATTATCGTACATTTACAATGACTCTTCGAATAACGAATGTTTAACCTACCTGACGGGTGTTGAAGTGAGGACATGAAATGCGGATGGCTCATTGTCTTCCATCCACTTGGCCACTCTGAAACCATCGACAAAGAAAGATCTTCCGCCTGGATCTGAACCCGATAGCTTATAATCACCTGCCTAGGTAGAAAATGAGACGCTTTAAAATAATTTTTATCTGTTACAGAGCTTTAAAAATGTGGACATAAGCTTTTTATACGTTATCATAGTCTTTCAAATGATGTAGATCACTGGCCTGCGATACAAAATATTAAGTTTAGGCATGAATCCATGGCTGGAAAGAGTTTGGTACGATTATTTGAAAAAAAGCCTGGTTTTCAGAGGCAGCATTTGGATTTATTAGCTGGGGTGCCACAAGGAGGATGTCGGTTTCTCACACTGTACTTTCCACTTTGATTTTGGATACTCCGGAAACATTGTTAATCATTATGGAAGTAAACGAAAAATTTGTAAAACAAAATTATCTAATTATTCCAACTGTAAGGAGAAAAACAGGAAGCATCACTGCTGAAAGCTGTGTAAAACGAGTAAAAAGGAACAAATACTTAGCTAAAGTAGCTTAAAGATGATGTTTAAAGATTTAATTTCAAGAAATAAAAGTAAACTTTACCTGATTTTAACGGGCCCAATTTTAATGTATTTCACAGTATCAGTTCGCACTGAAAGTAAAGGAGAGGTGAAAAGTGTAGAATAATTCGGCAGCATTCTTTAATTATAAAAGACCGCTAGACCTAAAGAGCAAATACACCTACACAGAAGAATCAAATTAAAGTCCACCAATTCTGTGCTGCACCCACAGCCATTTATTCAGCTTTGAGAGAAGACGCACAAGGCGCGAGGTACCTGAAATAATTGAAATACTTTTAATGAAAAACAATGATGAAATCTTAAACAGTTGTTTAAAAGTACAATGAAGAAAATCAAGTTCACCTTTTTTGTCTATTGATTCTAAAAGTTTAAATATATTAGTGTTCATGAATTTGTAATACTTTGCAATTTAAGAACATTAAAAATAACTCTGTCTATTTCTGTCAAGTATTTTTAAATTACAGCGGAGTCTCTTTTATATTTCCCTAAATCAATTAAAATTGTCCCTTAAAGAATTTCCAATCCTGTCTCAATTAACTTCAGTACCTTCAAGGCAGTGGCAAAATATCTGCTATTGCCTCGTTTTATTTGTTACAAGCCAATGGTAGCTATTTTGCCTACCTACTTTAAGATGTATTACCGCTGCCATCTAGTGGAGAATAATAAAATTTGTTCCGACTGTTCATTTTTCTTGTCCCAAACGGGTAAATGACGAAAGCCGACACGCGTGCATACAGATGAATAGCGACCACATTGCCATCAATGTGTGCGATGTTGCCATAATTATCATTTTTAATATTTTGGAAGCAGTTCATTGTCCCTTCGATGACAAAATACATCTTTGTAAGCAGTTCATCGTCCCTTCGATTACAAAATACATCCAAACCACAATTTTACTGCTATTACTAGAGGTCCTCTGCCTTAGAAAGAGTTAAATAATTTACAGTGCGATTTCATAGTCGAACGTATAGTCGGATACCAAAATCAGAATACGCCGGGCCGTAAGGTAAGTGTGACTGTGTATCCTGACTCTGATAACCAATGGTACAGTTAGGATAAAAATTCGCCAAAAAGAAAAATATATGGAAAAAATACTGAAAATTTCAAAACGCCAACAAAAATTAATAATTGGATGAGAAATAGCATTATCCCATGCCTTTGGTTTTGTATGATTTTTTCGTATATCAGCGGCAGTGGGTAAGTGAGTGAGGGGTGGATAAAGGGAAACTTTTTTTTTCTTTTTGTATAAATCAGTGCTCTTCAACCTTTTTATGCTTACCGCCCACTTTTGTAACTTTTGAATCTCCGTATCGCCCACCAAAATTAAAAATGCAAAAACTCAAACTAAAAGTTATATACCCTGCATAAAACAATAAAATTAATTGCAATTACCTTTAGATTAACGAGATCCTTCGCCCACTAGTGGGCGGTACCACCAGGTTGAAGAGCACTGGTATAAATGAACGTGTTTAGGAAAGACCATATTCAGCATCTAATTATAAAATAAAAACGAAGGCCTGGTGTAAACCTAATTCTCAATCAAATGTTAATTCTTACTCTGTTTTTTTTTTTTGAAATTTTAAGTAATTTCCGTATTGATTTACTCAGGCAAAAATTTTTTCTCCTCACTGTACCCAAGAGTTTTAGCTTCAGATTCTTGTAAATCCTTTCCAATTCATTTTACCATCGTACAGTTCTAGTGAGATTTTTTTTTTTTCAAAAAGATAACTTATTATAGTGACTATACGTTACTTACATAAATGCCCCCCCGGCCCCCATTAGGAAAAAAAGAGAGCCAAAATCAAGGCCAGGGTTTATGAGATGCCTGGACACACTGCGTTTCAAAAATTGGAGGACATAGACAGGGGGAAAGATGGATTGAGGAAGAGTGTTCCAGAGTTCACCGGTTGAGTAGATGAAAGATTGAAAATACCGATTAACTCTCGCGTTAGAGAGTTGGACAGAAAAGGAATGAGAATGTGTCGAAAGTCTGGTACTGCGTGCTCTACTTAAAGGAGGAGGCATGCAGTTAGAGTTCAGAAGGGCAGTGTCCATTATAATAACGACAGGAGAGAGAGGCAACATTGCGGCGAAGAGGGATTGATGACAGTGAGTAAGAGGCAGGAAATTGACGAAATAAAAAGCCTTTGATTCCACCCGGTCAAGTAGAGCTGAAGCATACTCCATATAGGGGGCAGAAAAGAACCCTGTACAGAGAGAGCAACTGAGCGGAGGGGAAGAACCTGTGGAGCCGGTAACAACACACGTAACCTCTTAGAATCTGATTTGGAAAGAGTATATGTGATCTTTCCAGGAAAGATCACGAGGAAAGAAAACTCCAAGAATGTTAAGAGAAGAGGAAGGATTCAGTTATGTATTGTTGAAGGTAATTGGATAGTCGTGTGGAAGATTATCACGAGTAGACAGATGGAGAAACTGAGTTTTTGGGGCATTGAAAGAAATGGCAGAAAGATCAGAGGTCAGGTGTACCACGAAGTGAGACGTAATAGCTCATTGATAAATAAAAAGAAAATAGTGGGTGACAGGACAGAACCTTGAGGAACACCACTGTTAAAAGCTTTAGCAGAAGAACAGTGGCCATCTACAACTGCAGCTATAGGTCAGCCAGAAAGGAAATTAGAGATGAAGGCACAGATAGAAGGATAGAAACCGAAGGAAGGCAGTTTCGAAATTAAAAGATTTGTGCCAGACTATCAAAAGCTTTGGTATGTCTAGCGCAATAGCAAAAGTTACACCGAAATCCCGAAAGAAGGATGACCAAGAATCGGAGAGATGCAAGAATATCGCCAGTAGAGCGTCCCCTGCGGAACCCATACTGACGATCTGAAAGAAGATTGTGAGAAGAGGTGTTTAAGAATCTTCCTATTAAGGATAGACTGAAAACTTTAGAAGGGCAAGAAATCAAAGCAATTGGACGATAGTTGGAGGGTTGAGAGCGGTCACCTTTCTTTGAGACTGAATGAAAGTGAACTTCCAGCAGGAAGGAAAAGTACCAGATGAAAGACAAAGACAAAAAAGTTTGCCTAGGCAAAGTGTCAGCACAGAAGCACAGTTCTTGAGAACAGCAGGAGGAACACCATCAGGACCGTACGCCTTCCTGGAGTTGAGCCTAGATAGGGCAGAAAGAGCATCTTTGGAAGAGATTTTAACTTTAGATATAAAGTCAGAGGGAGGAGGAGATGGAGGAACAGCACCGGAATCGTCCATGGTTGAGTTGGAGGCGAAAGTTTGAGCGAAGAGTTCAGCTTTGTCAGGAGAAGAGATGGCAACTGAGCCGTCAGAATGGAAAAGAGGAGAGAAAGAAGAGGAAGTAAATTGTATGCCTATATCTGAAATTGAGGTTTATGTCAGTTTGAAAGAACAAATAGGTTTGGCTTCGGAAAACTGAATAGAGCAAGTTTGAATTACCATTCAAGGAACAAATTACTTTTAACTTAAAACCAAGCATAACCCAATAAAATAAATGCATCTAAATTCTGCACACCACCACTCAATCTAGTGAAATAAAAATTTACTTTTAGGCAATGAAGAAGCTGCATTCCTGGGGACTTTTCTCTGTAATTCATATCAGTGTGGTGAGCAAGAGGAAGTCCGGTGTAGGCCAAGTGCACACCCTTCTGCGGCAGGTTAATCACGTCGAAGAACGACCCATACTGAGTCTCTTTGACGTAGGTGAACCGCTTCACGACCTCCATCACTTGTTTTGATTCGACAGGAACACCCCTGAGCATGGCCACGCCGAACTGGAAGCAAATTCATTTTCAGATAAACGGTTATAAGCATTTGGAAAGGTATGAAATACAGCGTATGAGAGTTCATTATATAACTTATAATGCCAGTAAATAACTAAGAATAATTTTAAACCTTGTAAAACATCTCCAGCCAAGTCCTCAATCCTTCGTCGCTTTCCATAAATTCGTTGTAGGATAATTCTGGAAAACTGGACCACACTTCAGCTCTGTTCCACAGGTTCAAAGGGGGTCTCATTGACAAATTTTCCATGTCAACAACGTCAGATCCAAAGTTGTTGTGGATAAAAGATTGACCGTATTTGTACAGCCTTTTAGGAAAAAATCTGCAGTTACATTCACTTCTAATGATAAAATATTTATATTTTAGTCTTTTAATCATAGTGACATTTTGTAACAAGTAATTTTCAATATTTGTTTTAAAGGAAATTTCCTTTTGAGTTCTATCACTATCCTTAACGGAATAGTACGAGAAACATCTCCGATAATATTTTGTAACTTTCACAGATAGATTATGAGTGGTTCAATGGTTAGATTAAGAACTGTCCAATCAGGGATCAGAAAAGTGAGTTACATATTATGAACTGTCCAGTCAGGGAACGTGTTTCATTTCTTCCAAAGGCTGACCAATCAGAGGAAGAAAAATATTTTCACACCTGGAATCCGATACTACTGTATATAAAAATGTACAATGGTTCCATATTCCGACATACTAAAGAAAATATACAATCAATCAATGAAAGTTAAAATATTAATAAAATTTTAATTTAAAAATCACGTGAAAACGATAAAACGTATAACTGCCACAAAAATAAGTTTTATTTAAATGAAAATCTTAATTAGATTCGGCACCAAAACGTAATCAGATGAGCTAAAATGGAGCAGACTGAAAACATAGAAATTAACACGCATTCAATACTACATTCTATAACGCCTTATTAATGTCGAAGTTAGTTTTTAATGTTAGTTAGATATTTCAACCAAATCTTTATAGAGGAATCACAAAAATTATAAAAAAGTTTTCAAGTGTATGCAAGGCCAACTCTAATATGGCGATTTTTAATCTCTTATTTTTTATATTTGCCATTTGTAGGAAATCTAATAATTTCTTAAATAAGGTCCCTGTGAAAAAATGAACCAGCTTGTTAAACTAAATAACGAACTACAGAATGTGGCTTTGAATGTAGGTTGATTTCAACATTTTCATAATCATCTTTGTTTATGGTCATCAGCTGATTCGATGACGTAAAAGCCCCAGAGTCCTATCAGGAATATTTGAAACATAATAATTAATTGCTCAAACACAAAATTCGTCCAAACTGTGGAATACGAATGAGGGGACTTTATAATTGTTACTCTTGCTGTATACAAATATTTCCCACAATTCATCTGGACGTCGTGATACACTAGTTACTAATCGAATTTATTTTATATATATATATATATTTATATACACAAACTCAGAATGGTCCCCTGAGAAATTTATATGTTAAACACAGACCGTGCATGGAACAAGGAACTCTTCTGGGAAAATCCACTATAGTCCGAATAAGTAATGGTAAATGACAAATACCATAGTTTTTTTTTTTTTTTCTTTTTCATGATGCTAGCCCGACGTGGGCCCACGTCGGGCTAGCATCATGAAAAAGAAAAACTATGGTATTTGTCATTTACCATTACTTATTCGGACTATAGTGGATTTTCCCAGAAGAGTTCCTTGTTCCATGCACGGTCTGTGTTTAACATATATATATATATATATATATATATATATATATATATATATATATATATATATCACAAATTGAGTCAAAGTAAACCGTCTCTGACACCTTGTTACATTCTCATTGTGAGCCCGAGAAAAAGCTTAAAAGCCTTCAATCAACAACTGGAGTGTAAATTCTCTCTTCAAATGTTTGTGTATCATTAAATGTAACTTTTTTGTACCCAATTTGTATGTTTAATCAACAAAGTTGATTAAGTGATTGTTTGATGATTGTGAATGATTAATATTTATGAATGAGGTCTACACCAGGTAAAGTGGGGAGAAAAAGTGTTTTTAGTTACCATTTTGAATCAAACTTTGATAGATGGATACCACCTTCTTCTAACCACTTCATCTCCAACTGCCCTTCCGAATTGATGACCAAAGATTTTGGTCGTAGGTTGACATCCATGGAAGGTGTATCAACCAATTTTTGCTTCGTGTTGACGTCTATACATTTCTCACAGCGACAATTGTCCCTCAGCTGTATGAAGTAAAATATATATATATATATATATATACATATACTCAATACCCAACAGTGCCAAAGTTCGTGGGTTACGTCGTAGGTACGTCGCAACAACATTTCCTGTCAGATCAGCGAAGTTAAGTGACGTTGGGTCTGGGTGGTGGTGGTGGTGGTGTGGGTGGTATGGGCAACCGTCCTATGCGTTTAGATGACGTATTGACCAATGGTTCGGATTCCACGTAAATGTAGGCCTCCTCCGTCGCGTGAACTTCCTCTTTACGAAGGAGGTTAAACAATCTCGAATATTCATTTATTCATTCCAAAGTTAATGAATATCTGGAAATTTAGGCCGACTGCACACAGGATCGTCTTGCGACTCACTACTGACGACTTGGGTCGTAACGACAAGTCGCGTGTAATTTTACATTAACAGAATGGGAGCCCCGCACACTGCGGCGAATGGGCTCCCATTCTGGCAATGTAAAATCGCGCGCGACTCGAGTCATCAGTAGCGAGTCACAAGACGATCCTGCGCGCGGTCGGCCTTACTGGAGTTTTTAAACTGATCAACGATGAGAAACTTTTACGGTAGAAGCTCCACAAACAGAAATTAAATACACTTCACGTCTTTCGACGAATGAAAATATAATCTCAACTTAAAATGTGTATCCTCCATTTATGCAGAATTAGACCAATGTCGTTTAACTGTAGTTTACGGGTCATTAAACCAATTAAACGTTAAACCAATATTCAGTGAACTCACCCAAATATATTTGAAATCGGCTGTTTGGTGGTTGTCGAAAATTACTTTGGCAGTCGAATGGGGGGCAGGAAGGACTGATGTGATGGCGGGATTCAAAGCCTGAATGGTTTCCGTTACCAAAGTTGCTTTCCCTAAAACGAGGCAAAATTAACGAGTTATTAACTGTTACAAATCCATATTAAAAAAACTTTAGTTCCGACACTTCTCCCTCTATTTTTCACTACACATACATGCATTGTACACACTGCACAATCTTTTCAAAATTTCTAAAAAAAGGGGGTCATCGTGGGCCTCAGACATTTATTTTGGCTCGCTCCTTATATAGGAGGGGCATTTATACGATTGCTCACCCTTGCCCCGCTCCTTCCTGCACAAAAAAAACATTACAATTACTGTCTCCAGTGTTGATAAGCCACGTACGGAAGTCTCGTTATAACGTTTACCCTCTATATGATGATTGGCAATGATGCTGCGTGTTGCTCGTATCTTGAATGGGTGTATGGGTAGAATGGTGCTTTGTGAAAAGCAGCGAAACATTTTTTCTATCCCGCCTTTGGGGCGGGACTTCTGGGACACCCTGTGTGTGTGTGTGTGTGTGTGTGTGTGTGTGTGTGTGTGTTAGTGATGTACGTCACATCCGCATCCGCATAACATCCGCACATTTTCTCGCATCCGCACTTTGGACTGCGGATGTCGTGCGGATGTGGACCGTTGAGATAAAACGTCATTAATAAGCGGAAATTATCAAATTCTACTATATTAATAGAACTAGTTCATTGTGCGCAAAAGTGATGCAAGCGACAAGACGAGAGGCTGTTCTTGTATGAAGTTACTCTCTTGCAACCTACTTAGATCCACGTTACAAAGCTAAGTTATTTTCACCTAGTAAATTAGAACGAGTTAAATCATCACTTGGCAAAGCAGTTGAAGAGCTTCAATCTCTTGAATCTGTCGCTTCGCCACCCACCAAAAGAATAAAAGTTTCAGTGACAGAACCAACACCTTCAACAAGCAAATCTATCACAGAATCTGTCTCTCAGTTTCTTGAGTCAAGCAGCAATGACGAGACCTACGCGATGTCAAATGTAGTAAAAATGATCGAGAGCTATCACCAAGAAAAACGCCTGGCTGCATGTGACAATCCTATTAGTTGGTGGAAAAATACGCAGTATATCTATCCATACTTGAGTAAACTTGCAAGGAAACATTTAGCCTGTCCTCCAACAAACGTACCAAGCGAGAGATTATTTAGCAGTGCTGGATTAATATATGATGAAAGAGAAACAGACTGGCAGCAGAAAAGGCAGAAAAATTAATGTTCCTTAAGCATAACCTTCCTATAATTAAGTTTGAACATTAAACGATGAACATCTTAGTTTACTTTATTTTAATTACTCATTTATAAATATGCTTAATAAAACTTTAAACTTAATATAAATAGTTATCAAGCTAATTAAAGATCTCTTTCTATAAGGGTGGAGGTTGGGGAAGAGGTCGGTGGGGTGCATTTGAGTTGGGTTCACGTCCCGCATTCCTGGTAACACAATTATGGTTTCTAATTGTGGCTGAAACTCAACAAAATATAACGAATTTATTTGCAGACGAATTCACTAATTGATTTCTATATTAGTTAGATGCTTGATATTATTTTATATGTTCAGAGAAAAGTACAGCAATTATTGTACAATTAATCAATTATACTACATTATAGCTACAGCTCTCTATATATAGGGTGAACCAAATGTAGGTGGACAGTAAATGATAACGTTTATTTTGAGAATACATATTTAATTTTTTTGTATACTATAATACAAAATAAAATTTAAATAAATTTAGTTATAATATTTAATATAATATAACACAAACACCATAGTTATAATGAACACCATAGTTATAATATAATATAACACAAACCGTATTCAACTTACTGTCCACCTACTTTTGGTTCACCGTGTATAATAACTTATTATATACGTTAAACACAACAAATCTCGAATATATCCTAAAAAATAACGAAAATGTAGACATCCGCATCCGCGGATGTTGAAATCAAACATCCTCATCCGCATCCGCGGATGCGAAAAAAATGACATCCGCTACATCACTAATATATATATATATATATATATATATATATATAGTTAACGCTGTGGTGTGCTCATAAAACGTCTTCAATCATTTCCTTAAAATTATTTGCTAACTGAATATGTAAAACATATTCAGTTGTCAGTAATGCAGAAATTAAGGCTTTATTGAAAAACTTCGATCATCATGATTCGCTCATGAAGATTTCTTAAGTGAACGAAGGATTTTTATGTCCGAGAGAGAGGAAACGAAAGATGAGGACGGCTGATCTCGATTACAATCCCTGAAACTCGACTCCCTCAAAAAATGAGGTGAACGATACACAATAATATACATATGGAAAATACTCGAGGGACGTATCCCAAGTTTTAGAAATTAAATAAAAACACACTGGAATGAGAGTAGTAGTAGCTTCTGTACCATCCCAGCTGCGGCGGGACAGGGGAAGGGGGGTCATGAAAAAGAGAATGGAAAATACCCTCCAAATACGAAACCCAACCTCTTCAACTTGCTGCCGAAAGAAATGAGGAATCTCCAGCACACCTGCCTGAATAATTTCAAGAATTAACTGGACAGGTTCTTGCGCAAAGTCCCTGACCAGCCATGCGTAGCTGGCTTCAATGGCGGGAAAAGAGTGGAAACTAACTCTGTCCTCCACCAAATCTCGCAAATGTGACGGGATACTGCAGAGGGGTCGATCATAAATCGATCCTGAACAGTCGTTCGAAGACATCTAAGACCAAAAATGTGCTTCTGGATTCACTCACTCACTCTCATATGGTGATTCACTCGCTGGTAGCCCCAGAGTATCGCTAATACGATACTCTGGGGCTACCAGCGAGTGAATCACCCTGTACAACAATCTATAAAACAATAGTCATCTTTGTGCATAGAAACTTTAAATAAATAAAATGCTTTAAATAAATGTTTGTTTTTTATCGTCAGTTGATGTTGGTAAGGCGACTGAACACCAATCGACTAGGGAAGTACTCCCGGGGGGGGGGGACACTAGGCAGGAGGCAGGGTGTTGAAACTCTCGTTTCCCCGTCACTGTCCTCCTTAGCTGATCTTTTTTTCGTGTCTCATCTGCCCTCTTATTTTTCACCACACATACATGCATCTTACACACTACACCAGAGCTTTCCAAACTGTGTGTCGCCAATACCTCCCAGGTGTGTCGCCAAATTTAGTTAATTATTTTCAATTTTTTTGTATTTTGAAAATTTTGATTTTTGTATCAAGAAAATCGGCTACAAGATAAACCACCTACTGAAAAATTATCTCATATTTGATATTTGATAAAAATTAATTAATGTGTCGTGAAAATTTTTATGCTTAAATAGTGTGTCGCCAACGTGAAAAGTTTGGAAAGCTCTGCACTACACAATCTTTTCAAAATTTAAAACAAAAAAGGCATCATTCTGGATCTTGATTTCAGCCCTCTTCTTCGCTTTTATGGGAGGGGCGTTTTTACAGGCATTCGGCCTTGGCCCCTCCTTTCTGCATAAAAAAAAAAAAAATTTAAACTCTGAATAATTTTGTTACATACTGTATCTGAATTTGCAAATTTTGTTGAACTTCAAAGCTCATTTATCCAACCAACGACCCGTTTACAATTATACATTAATTAATAATACCAGTCTGAAATATAATCAATTTTAAAGCAAAACTTAGATTTTGTTACATCTGCTAAATAATTAGTGCGCTCGAGTTCATCTTTACCATCCTTGACCTTGAATTAAAATATATCTATTATAAATGCTCTTCATACGCAGGACAAAAATAGGAAATACTTTGCGAGGTTACGGCACAGACTATTAGTAAGAGAGTAACGTATTTCTACCCTTATCAGTCAATCTTTCTACTTCCCTTATCATTAATACGACCTTGAAGTTGAGCACGCTATTCTGAAATATGACGCTACGCACTCGCATTTGACATCTGCAACGAGGGTAAATTTTCTACAAAACTTTGCATTTTTTCACAAAATGTATTGCATGTAAATATTGTAAATATTGGAATGTAAATATTGAAGCATTTTTAAACGTATCTTCTTCCGAACCGAGGTACAATTTTGTCAAATTCCTCAAATCCATTTGTAAAGTAAAAATTGAACGGAATTAAATGTATACCTTATTTCGGCGAAATGAATGGTGCTACTGTAGTATGCGGTCTACCTACGATTCGGCGGTCTACCTTTTAATTATAGCTTCTTATCTTCTTATTATTAGGTTAATTGTACGCCCTTGACGATTGGTTAGGTTAAGTCGTGATATTTTCGTTAAAACTAACGAAAATATCACGACTTAACCTAACCAATCATCAAGGGCGTACTGTAGTATGCGGTAGTAGTATGTTTAACTTCTTTAATAATTCCTTTTAAATATTTTGAACGGTAGACCGCAATACTACAGTAGAAACTTAACGGTAGACCGCATACTACAGTAGAAACTTAACGGTAGACCGCATACTACAGTAAAACTTAACGGTAGACCGCATACTACAGTAGAAACTTAACGGTAGACCGCATACTACAGTAGAAACTTACGGTAGAACCGCATACTACAGTAGAAACTTAACGGTAGACCGCATACTACAGTAGAAACTTAACGGTAGACCGCATACTACAGTAGAAACTTAACGGTAGACCGCATACTACAGTAGCACCAAATGAATTTTGTTGAAAGTAATGAAAAATTGTTATTGGACAAAATACATTTATGTTGAAGCTATTTCGACCTAATGCTTTTTGTTACTACATTTTATTCCCAAAGTATTTAAAAATATATAATAAAAAGTAGCCACGAAACAACGGGTTTATAGAACAGGTTAAATGACTTGATAAAAATGCCTTTACAAAAATACAAAAGGACCTTTCCTCACAGGAATTATTTTAACGAGATCAATGATTTATTATTATTATTATTGATGTGATTTAAACAAATTTTGGCATCCAAAAAGGGCGTTTCCAATCTTTGAAGGTTTTGACAGAAAACAGTAAATCGTTATACGATTTCTTTAACTCAGTAGTGCCAGTGACACTTCATTGATTTTGGTCTGGTTGTATGTTACAAGAGGCGTAAATTTGGAAAAAATATATCATTGTGGTTTCTAAAAATAAGTTCGCCTAGAAACAAATTTTCTGAAAAAAAGCATAAAAAATTACTAACCAGTTAAAAATGATTGGGTTTAGTGTCGCCGAAAGATATAAAATAGCCGAAAAAATAAAAAAGTTACCAATTAGTCATTTTTTCAGAAAATTTTGTTTCTAGACGAACTTTGTTTTGAAACTGTACACACACACACCACACACACACACAGCGTGAATTAAGATAGACCCAGTAGCTTCATGTTTTCCAAATGTAATTTAACTGGGTTTGACAAATGCTTTAAATTGACAGTCACCTACATTAATTATTTCTACAATAAACAAAACAAACAAAAAAAAAAATGGTTGAAAGTGTTCTGTCGAATAAGACGAGTTTAAACAGAAGGGCGGAGCGAATTCGATCGAAGTCGATCTTAACCGAAACATCAGCCGTGGTTTCATCGCTTAGAGACCAATCGAAATAAAAAACGATTGAGGAAAATTTTTAGCATCTCCTGGTCACGTGTGTATAGTAAATATGTAGATAGGGTGCCCATTGCAGAGCGCATGTCCAGACACGTGACCACTTATATATATATATATATATATATATAATATATATATATATATATATATATATATATATAAATTATTTCACGAAAGTAACACGTGAAAAATATTTATGATGAATAAAACCACGAAGGAAAAGAAACAAAGTGGTGCTCAAGCGCTTTCGTCTAATGACATCCCATCCTCAGGAACACTGTTCCTGAGGATGTCATTAGACGAAAGCGCTTGAGCACCACTTTGTGTTTCTTTTCCCTTCGTGGTTTTAATATATATATATTAATATATATATATATATATATATATATATATATAGTGGCAGCTCGTGATAAAATAAAATGGAGGGATTGCAAGCTTCACACAACAGTAGGGTACACAAATTTGACCTACCTCAGGTATGAGTTGATGTCCAAGGATTTCCAGGGCATAGTAGTAGTGGTGGTGGTAGAAGGGGTGGTAGTGGTGGCGGTAGGGATGGCTGAGGTGGTGATGGTAGTATTACTTGAAAATAAAATCGGTGCGTCGGCTCTTCGATGTACCAAATGGTTTATTACTTTTTCATTAAAATCCTTCATTTCTGTTATAATTTTATTTTCAATGGATATCATTGCTAAAGCAGACAGTCTGTCATTCACCATGGTACTGCGCAAAAAAGTTTTAATTCTCTTCAAAGTTGAAAAGCACCTTTCTGCTTCTGCCGTTGTCATTGGAGTTATTAAAATTTTCAGCAACTTGACAATGTCTGAAAATGTTGACTGTAGATGATTGTCGTTCATCATCTCCAACAAGTCTATGAGACTTTCTGATTTACGCAAATCTTCTCTTGTGTACAGTACAGTAAGTTCAGTTCTCAATTTGTCTTTTTCAAGCAAGGGATAGGCTGCAACTGCTTGTGCAAGTTCATTACTAGGGAAATTTTTGGCATATTCACTAAAAATAACTTGCTCGCTTCCAAATGATTAGTAAAGCTGAATCTATCTCTGCACTGCAGCAAAATTACGTCACAGACCTCCTTTGCAGCAGCTGATCTATCTGTATTAAATTTTCTTCTCTTCTGCTCAGGAGGCGACACTATGGCATCACATTCATCTCTTAACTTCTGAACTGCGGAATTAAAAACTTTTAAAGAGGCGTTAGCCTTAGCTGCATCAATATTTCTAAGACTGAAGCTGAGAGAACATGATGTCAACATGAAACATGACTTTGGAGAAAAATTCCAACCAAAATTCGAACTCAGGATCATTCACAATTCTTTTGATACCAGCTGCTGCAGATCCAGTCTCTCTTGAGTTGATGCTTCCAGTGTGCTGCAACATTCAATTAGTGCATCTTTCATTTCATGCACAGCATTGACTGTTCTGCTCTTGAAATTCCAACGTGTTGCAGATGGCCTTGGAATTCGATGGCCAGCAACATTCTCCAATGTATCCATTCTTTGTGGAGACTTAGAAAAAATGCTGGTATTCCTGACAAGCTATTGAAAAATACTCGAACATTAGTATTCTGTGATGTTGCCTTTTCCAAAATCAAGTTCAGTTGGTGTGCATAACAGTGGATAAAGTGGGCATTGCTATACACTTCTTTTATTCTGGTTTGCACACCTTTATTGACTCCACTTAGAGCAGCTGCACCATCGTAAGTTTGGGCAATGAGCTTGTGTGGACAATCACCAATTAAAGTCTGGAGCTCTTTAAGTAACATACTTGATAAGGCTTCTGCTGTCTGGTTGATAGGGTTAAAAAGTCCCCAGAATCTCTCAACAGGCTTCCCTTGTAGCTCATACCTTAGAACAATTATTACAATCTGTGTTTTATCGTAAATATCCGTTGTCTCATCACACATAACTGCCAAATATTCTGCATTCTTTACTTCTTCCTTGATCTTATTTTTGCAGATTTCCAACATAGATTCTAAAAGTTCATTCTGTATTGATTTAGATGTTCCTTTAAAAACTGTAGCGGTCTTTAAATGAGCATCTAAGCTAGAATCCAGTTCACAGGCAAAATCAACTAATCCACGAAATACTCCCGGATTCTTGGAGCTCGTAGTTTCATCATGTCCTCTAAGAGGGAGTTCAAATTTTCCACAAAATTTTACAGTTTATGATTTTGGATAACATCTGTTTTTTCTCACCTATTCATTGTGTTTTGCAACTGAGAGCTTGTATGCTGTGTCAATTTGAGCTGCAATGTTCACTTTACCCAGCAACGATAAATCAATCATGTTATTCATGTGTTTGGCTGACCGCTCATGTTTCATTATTTTCTGTGGCAAATGCCTCAAGTCAGTCATACCACTTTTCGTCCATGACGAGTCCCCACCAAATAATAAGCATGGAAAGCAGAATAAAGCATTTGCCTCGTCACAACCAAAGAGCCATTCACATTTCTGATAAACACTGATGTTAAACTGGCGTGTATATTCTTTGTTCCTGCTCGTACTATTCTGTTGAATGGATAAAACTGGTGTAGGTCTTCCTCTTGCTTTGATTTCAGTCTTTTCATTTAATGTCAGCTGGGAAAAGTTGATGCTTTGCAAATACTTTACTCTATTTTCCATCGTCAAAGGGTAATTAAAGAAAGCACGACTTAACCGCACCGTCCGCACTAGGGATGAAAACCGATATTTGATACCGGTATTAAAACCGATATTGTTTCAAAAAAGTAATACCGATCTCAGGGCTTTCAATACCGGTTTTTCGGTATTATTAACCACACGTTCTTTAGTCTATTTATAACTGATTGATGGTCGCGAGTTGTTGTTAAGTGAAGGAAAAACATCAATTAAAACCTTTTTAAAGGTTTCGTTGGCCCTTTTATCAGATTATTACGAAAATGTCAATAAAATCAAAGGTTTGGAAGTATTTTGAAAAGGAGAATAAAGATGAAGCACAATGCACTAAATGTGAAAATGTTATTGTGGTGGAAGTTCAACCACTGGAATGGTCGTTCATTTAAGAGAAATTTGTAAAATTGCCGTTAAGAATACAGAAAATGATCCAAATAAAAGTAAAAACAACTTTGGATGGTTTTATCACCGAGAAATCTATGGAGAAAGAAATTTCAAAACTTGTCTGTGTCGATCGATTTAGTTTCAATATTCTATTGCCAAAAGTGGATTTATTCAAGATAATTTAAAAATGAATAAATATGACAAACCACATCCAACTGTTGAATCTGAAAGAGCATTTTCTGCTGCTGGCTTATTTCTTACAAATTTGAGATCCAATCTAGCTGAAGAATCCTTAAATGCTCTCTTTCTTTAAAAGTTACTTCCAAAATTATCATAAGAAATGTGTGTGTGTGTGTGTGTGTGTGTGTGTGTGTGTGTGTGTGTGTGTGTGAGATGCAAACCCACAAGGAAAAGAAAAATGTATTTACAACAGGACAGAAAAACAAAAAGATTAGCACATGATTAACAAGAGTTTATTAGAGGCAAAAGGTATTTTAACAGGATATTGTCAATTTTTTACATTCCCGCAGTTATTGAAATTATTTTTAAAATGGATAAATGCACATTTTAGGATATTCCTTTCAATTATATCTGTTTTTAACGAGCGCTTTAGAACTATCCCACTTGATACTATTATTACATCTATACATGGTTAAACAATACATTAGAATTATTTGCTGTTCTACACGCATATTTATGCTGTTTTATCCTAATATCTAACGTTTTACCCGTTTGGCCTTTATATACTGAGTTACATTGTGTACATCCGATCGAATACACACAACCAACCACATTATCCGGACTATTTTTTATTAGACGTGATTTAACAGTATTATTATACTTAGACTACATTGATACCAATTGCTTTAAAGTAAAGTCGGAAGATATTGAAAATTAACATGTTAAGGTAGGCTAAGGATATTTTGACGCTCAAATTCCTTTACAGTTACACTATTACAATACCTATTCTCGGCTTTCCTAAGGCAATCTAAAAATGAAATAGGATAACATAATTTAGTACCAATATTCATGATATTGCATAACTCAGAATCTAAAAATTCAGGACTGACAACTCTCAATGCTCTAAGAAACATAGCGGAGAAAATAGAAGATTTAATCAAGGGATAATGGTCAGAATAAAAATGCACATAAGAGTTATTATTAGTAGGCTTACGATAAACTTCAATTTTGAGCTGATTAAAGCTTCTCCGAATTTTTAGATCTAGAAAAGATAAGCTTCCATCATTTTCTTTTTCAACCGTTTTTCACGGAATATTCTAGAATGTGCATTTATCCATTTTAAAATAATTTTAATAACAGTGCAGGGAAATGTATAAAATTGACAATATCCTGTTAAAATACCTTTTGCCTCTCATTAACTCTTGTTAATCATGTGCTAATCTTTTTGTTATTCTGTCGCGTTGTATATATTTTGGTCATCTCGCCTTCTCCCTTCATTCCCTGACGAGGTGTACTTCTGAATACACGAAAGTCTTGGAATCTTTTTTCTTTTTCCTTGTTGGTTTGCATCATTCATTCATTTTACGCGTTTAAGTGTGAAATTCATCCCATATATATATATATATATATATATATATATATATATATATGCCTACGACTCCGAACACATTTTGGTTTAAACTATTTTACACACTCGAAGCCTACCTCTCACACGAAGGTTACGTCGTAGCCAATGTCGTAGCCAATGTCATAACACCGCTTCCCGTTGATCAGCGAAGTTAAGCGACATTGGGTCTGGGTAGTAGTTGGATGGGAAACCGTCCTCCGAGTCCTATGTAGCGACTCGTGGCTCGGATCCCACTTAAAGCTATAGGTCCCCTCCGTCATTATGGTCTTAGATGTTGCGAAGGAAGTTCGGCAACCCCCATCATTACATTACCTCTCACATGATAAAACCGAGCTTGAGCGAAAGTTGTTGGACGAACAATTTTGAGAAGGGACGAAAGATTTCGAAGAGACATTTTTCTTCTCGTTACAACCTACAAATGGAAAAAATACAATATTTATATTATATTATATTATATTATATATATATATATATATATATATATATATATATATATATACGAAATAATAAAAGGTTATTCGACAATAATTATATAATTTATGATAAATGAAATCATAAACTTTAAAATTTTAATTTCTTTTTACACACACACTAGATTTATTATTGTCGTATGTTTGCGATCCTCTTGAGTTTCCTTAGTTTCTCTTTCACCTTGAATTAAATAGCCTGAATTTTTTTTTTTTTTTTTACAATATGGGAACTTTTGTTTCAACCAATTCTGAAGGATTTCTTTAAGGTTTTGCAAACAAAAATACAGGGTGATTCAAAAAAGTGTTCTCCCCCTAAAGTTATTTCTGGGAACTCCTTTTCGGATCACACTGTATTTATTATTTAAGCTTTCGGTACGCAGTTCCTCCCTACGTATAGACGACATTCGTGAAAGAATAAGAGCCCTGGTACGTGTACAGCAAGTCAGTATTACACCGAATCATTTTGAAGGGGTGGGGGTGTGGGGGGCGAAGAATCTGATGAAGATAAAATAATGGTGATAAACCGTAATCATCTCCTCTTTTCTTCAATAGAAATTTATACCAGATTCTAATCACACTGTACTTTCAATTAGGGTTACCCGCATTTCATCAAAGAATTGAAGAAACGTTTCATCAGTAAATAAAATTTCGATTTTTGTTTCCTTTAAACGAGCAGATAGATAAGATAGATAATTGTCCTATTTAACATACTCTTCAATTTCAATAACTTTTTTCATCCCATTTCGTTCGCATAAACTTACCCTAAACCATTATCGTTGGGATTCATACACAAAGATTCGACGTTTCATAATTCATATTGTACGGAGGGTCGACAAAAATAAAGGGACACCTTCGGTTTATCCATAGATTTGATACTAAAAGTCAATAAATCATAACAGATTTATCGAATAAATATATTTAGAATCGTGGTACTTTTCCATTAAGTAAAGGTCACACACGTTCTGGCATTCCATTCATGAGTTTTGCAATTTGTTCTTGAGGATAATCATCGTGTAGTGTCTATGTACTTTTGTCAACCCTCTGTATAGGGAGAACACTCCAAAAAAAGCAATTCCCTCCTCCACCATGCCAATCTAGAGGTAGGATCACGAGCCTGACTTCCGTGTGACATGGAATCGATACGCATATATATATATATATATATATATTATATACCTCCTCGTTACCTCGTTGGGGTTTGGGGTTCCGTGCGTCGGTCTTTCTTCATACGAAGGTCTAGCTGGTTGCCCCGCCTCTAGTCCTGGCTTGGTGGAGGAGCGAGTTGCTCTGTTGCGCTCTCCACCGTACATAGCCAGGTACACCCGGCTCATCTGGTACTGTCCTCAGCCAGGCATCTAGTCTTCTCTTGAAGACTTCAACTTTGACCCCTGTAACGTTTCTGAGGTCCTTTGGAAGCTGGTTGAAAATTCTTGGCCCCCTGACTACGAAGCTATTTTCCTTCAGAGTTGAGGAAGTCCTTTGTCTGGCCTTTAATTTGGGAACACTACACATTCTGCCTTTCCTATTTTCCAGCGTTGTTTGGATGGTAATTGGGTTTAGTTTGAGGTTTGGTACCAGTTTTTCGATAATTTTCCATATGTAGATTATGGTATACCTCTCTTCTTCTTCTTCACATAATATATTATACACGTAATAATAATATATATTATAATATATTATTATCAAGGCTTTGAAATGAGTGGCTGAAATGCGCATTAATGTGTACAACTTTTGCATGTCCTTTCGTCCTTTCAATCTTTGGTGAAAGAAATTACGCACAACTTTTTTTTACGAACAAAGACTAATACGTTGTTTGCAGCTAAACAAACGACACGAGCAGAAAGTGTGTACACACACACACACACACTTAAAAATGGAAAATCTATAACTAAGAGTGTCAGTACGGTAGTTGTAGTTAGAAATTATAGACTAACAGCACATAGTCTCAGTAACTGCAAAGGGCATGCAGTAAGGGGGACCTACAGCTCTACATGGTATCCGAACCATCCATCTAAACACAGGGGAGACGTAGTCATGCAACTACTGAACAGACCCAAAGTCTTTTAGCCCCGTTGATCGAATGGGAAGCGGTTGCAACGCGGTTCCCTTAGAACAGTGGTTCCCAACTTTTTCTGCTAAAGGCATCTCACTGCCATTCTTTCGCGACAACTAGGATTGCCAACCGTCAAAGATTGCCATGGACAGTTCAGGAACAACAGTGTTATTCATGAAACATTTGAACTACGTCCTGGATGCTCAATGTTCAGAATTTTATACTCTTATATCACTGGGATTTCGCTTAGTGCGAAAGGATATTTAGTTCAATGGCGATACTGCGATACCTAAACAAATGAGAAGAATTAGTGAATTCAGAGTTGCAAGTTCTCTCTCATTCTATCAGTTGCTCGGACACTAGCACCGGATACTTTCATAACTATAACTAAAAACTTCGGTCTTCTAGGTGTGTCAGCAAATACAGCATTAAAAACACTTGTGCAGAGTTACAACAGGCTTCTGCTGGACCAGTGATGTAGTCGAGACCATCATGGTCAAGACTGAGTGAGACCTAAGCACCCACCCGAGACAGAAACCATAAAAAAAAAGTATCGAAACCGGTCTCGAATCCTACATCACTGCGCTGAACCTTCATATTTATTCCTGTCCAGGAATTCTAATTTGCAGAATTGGCAATCCTAGAATGAAAACCCGGAAGATTTTCATCTCCCACTATTTAACATCTGGTTTTCCCACCCCTACACACACAGTGTAGTTTCTATAAACGTAATAAATGGCGAATATTTTGTTTCGTGTGAAATTACAATGCTTACGCAGTTATCCGTGATTCACTCAACCGTAAATAGTTAACTGTGATTTACTAATTGTGACCATTTTGCACTTATTCTCGATCATGACTGAGTTAACCGTGATTTCGCGCGGTGTTTACATCCGCGGTTGGCTTCCCGCCAACCCACCACAACGCTCGCGGATAATCTTCGTCTTGTGGTGAATACAAACTGTTTAATTGTATATCATAGTGTACTAGGATATTATCATGCGTAATGGCACGCGATGTGGCATAGTAGTCAGTGGCAGCAGCAGCCGCCATTGTTGTAACCTAATGATAAAACCTTTGACTGTTAATTTGAAGATTCTGAGTTCGGAGTCCAATAGGGCTAGAGATTTCAGAGATTAGGATGCCTTTTTTCGCCTTCCTTAGGTGGGGTTGTGGTTTGGATCCCAGGTACAACTGTAAATCAATCCCCGCGTTTCATGACCTTAGATGTTATGAAGGATATTGAACGACTCCAAACGACTCCTCCAGCAAAATGACCTTTTTAAAGAATTTCAATAAACTAGAAATTATTACCTAAATTAGTTTTATCGTTGAACTACTGAGGGAAAGTTCTTAATGGCCAAGTATTATACATGATTTTGCGAGTAATATATATATATATATTTTATTTTTTAATTGGGGTTGTTTAACCTCCTTCGCAACATCTAAGGTCATATGACGGAGGGGACCTCCAGCTTTACGTGGGATCCGAACCACGGGTCGCTACATAATCTGAGCGCGGAGGACGGTCTCCCATCCAACTACTACCCAGACTCAATGTCGCTTTAACTTCGCTGCTCTCCGGGAAGCGGTGTTACGACATTGCCCACGACGTAGCCCCTATATTTCCGAGGCATATATATATATATATATATATATATATATAGCAAGAGTGTGATAGTAAATTTTTAGTTTACCTGGCCAATTATTGGAAAAAAATGGCTAAATATCAGACTCATGGCAATGAATTTTACACCTTAGGTAAGGTAAGGTAAGGTAAGAAGGTAAAGGTCAGGCCAGGTTAGGTTAAGTCGTTATTTTGAACTCTAAAAAAAAATTGTCACGAATCTTAAATTTTATCGAAAATATAAGTAAATAACGCTATTGTGCGAGGTTGCATCACTTGCATGTAAATGACGATAAAAATTATTTAGTCAATAAACAACAACCAAAAAATTATTTAGTCAATAAACAACAACGAATAAAAACAAATTTCAGTTTGGTGAAAGCTGGTAACTGAGAAGACTTAGTCCCTTTATCATAAACAGTCAAGTCTGTTATGAAGCTGCTACACGAACGAAGCTGATATACAAATAAGAATAATATAAGGCTTCACTACAATGTTATGGATATGCATTTTGCAATATATTAATAACTTACCCTAAGAGGTTGAGATAAGCCTATAACATCAAATATATTATCTTCCTGAAAAGGTTAAAAACGACTATTTTACTTCGAGCAATGATGTTCGTGTTAGCAACGCTACACCTACTTCTTACTAAACCTCTCTTTTCCATGTTCTTTAGTGTTTACTCCCAAAGCTGGGTTGCCAGATACTTTAGCCAAAATAACAAGAGCTAAAAAATAGCAGAAATATGAGTGCTGAAGCGCGTGATATAAATTTATATCGTTTCTGATTAGTTTAAGTTGTATTTATTATATTGAATAATATTTAAGAGTGATAAATTAATTGAAAATTAATATTTAATTCAAGTTTCGTATGATATTTGAATGTGGTCAAAGTTCCCCAAACAGTAGCAGGGTGCTGAAAGAGGAATTCAGTAGCAGAAATTTGCTCAAAGTAGCCCAATCTGCTATAAATAGCTGAGTTTTATCAACAACTGGTAGAATTTTTTTCAATTTTGTTTATTTTGAATAGTCAACACATTAATGTGAAAGAAAAGTTGCATTTGTCTTCAGATGCTTCAATTTATTACTTCATTAATTAGAACATTTTTAAAACTTATTAATGAAGTATAAATTAATGATAAATTTCATCTTAAATAAAATAATATGTAGTTTAAATTAAGAGATGCACCATGATAAATAAAAATTCAAATGTTAATCGCAACTGAAGATACTAGAAAATAAGTTCTTGGCAAATCTTTGTGACGTCATGGAATATTATGCTCTCTCAGAAATTTCCAGCTGAGGCCTGAGGTACCTCCCATATTTTAACCGAGATCAGCTGTGGCTGTATAGTGTGGAGATTTCAGTGGGTTTTAAGAAAAATTGTATTGACGTAATAAATTTAACATATGGTATGTTCTCCTCTCCAAAAATCAATGAATATGACATGATTTCGAACCTTATATTATACAAAAATATCGTCAGAATTTTATCCTCAGTATTTCAAAATCAATAATGAAACATATTTCTAATCTAACTTACCATCTTTTCTACTTATTCCATACACTAAAATAGATTCATGGTCATAATTTCAATTCCTAACAGCTAATGCTAGTCCTTTGTCGTAATATTTAGCATTTTAAAGCTAGAATGAATATATTAAATACAAAATTATACTTATTCATATTTTTAGGAGTTTCAAAAGGTCAAATAGTATGAAAGAGAGACAGACAATGTTTATAAACAAGATGACCTTCCTGAAGTTCAACCAGTAGGTCCTATTCCAACTGGTTTTACTTTTAATTAAAAGAAAAATCAATGCGGATACATTGAATTCATTATCACTAAATGTTTAATAAACAAAGATGCAAGGGAGAATATCCGAGAGTAAATATCTAATCTGAATGACCTTCTAATGCTTCGGATCCCACGTAAAGCTGTGGACCCCTCCGTCATATGACCTTAGATGTTGCGAAGGAGGTTAAACAAACCCAATAATTATTATCATTACATCACACATTGTATCGAAATTACAGTTCAATTTTTATTGTATCTAATTAATGCTTCTTCATGAGTTGTTATTGTGAGACACTGTTATGGTGTCGTTAAATTTTATTTTCCAATCACTAGGCCTTACTCAACGAATATATAATATTACATATACGGGGCTCCAATAAACCTTAGCCCCCACCCCCCCACCCCCCACCCATGGCCTAAACCATTAGAGGTACAGTAAAACTAAACATACCTTATAAAAGAGAATTTAATCCTGCATTTAATGAGAAAATTAAAACTTGGTGTTCCCGCCATGGCTTCCAAGCCAGCCTGAATTCGCTTTGGGTAGCTTGCCAAAAGTGACGTGAATAGGTCTTGATCGTTACGCAAATTTGCTAAAACAGTTTCAATGTGTTGCGTCATTGTATCCTTCGAAAATCGATTTGCTACAGGTTCTTGAAACAAGAGACATTCAACCTTGTCCTTTATAACTGATCCAATGTGTTCACAGACGTTCAGGTCAGGAGAATTTCCTGGCCATTTTTCATTTCCAAAGAAATCGATCTCATGGTTCCGCAACAACTGTTGAGTGGCTAGTGCCTTAAAGCAGGGGGGCCTTATCGTGAGAAGTGTGACCTGATCGACATCCATAACATTGTTTGGGTTTCTTAGAAAAGGAATGACATGCTGGGATAGAATAATATCACGAAAATACTGTCCATCCCAACTCTGACCATTTGGCTTCAACACTCACATGAGCTTCTTTGCAATGAACAAAACAAACACACCAACACAGTCTGGACTTTTTAATAATTCGCGATAATGTTCATTGTCATCGATTTCATCTGGTGTTGTGGCCAACACTCGATCATTTTGGTAGTTAGGCCGACGTGTTACGTAAACAAAAACTTCATCGGAGACAGCTAAATGCATGAAATCATCCACATCCCAATCTTCAAGATAATGGGCAAACCACATTCTGTCATCGATGTTAAGTTGAGTTTTTCTTGGCTTTGGAAGTTCATGCCAAGGCTTTAAACCTTGCCTATGACGGTACAGTCGAATGATCTCATCACTAACGATCTTTCCTCTCAACACTTCGATCTCTCTAGAAAGTTTAGCACAGCTGTTTTTCCGCTTACGCGTACCGCTTTCAATGATGTATTTTGTGTCCTGAGAGAGTGGCAAATTTGGGCGCCCAGATTTGGTTGTATCCATTTCACATTCATCCAGTTTTATTCCAATTTCTTTTGACGAAGTCCTCACTTCTTCGCAACTTTTTGGCAACCCATGAACGTGTTATAAAGGTGGCTCCAGCATCACGAGCTTCCCAAAATGTTATTGCTCGTATGCGATCTATCACACGTTGCCTCTCCGAATCACCAATTAATTGAGAAGCCATTATATTATCACTTTATCAGTTAAAGTAATTTTAATACCTGCAATAAATAAAGAATTTTATATATTTTTATGATCACTAAAAACTATTTCGATATAAGTAAACATGTAAGCTGCAAATGGGGGAGCTAAGGTTTTTTGAAACCCCTTATATATATAAAAGCTTGACCTTCGTGAAATGAGGAAATCATCGCACGGACCACTTGAAAGGTGTGTGTATATATATATATATATATGCAAATAACTGCAATGACCGCGCAGTATATAAATGAATAGAAACGTTCCTTAATACTTATGTCGTTTCTATTCATATATAATATATATATATATATATATATATATATATATAAATATATAATATAAATATATATATATAAATATAAATATATAAATATATATATATATAAATATATATAAATATATATATATTATATATATATATATATATATATATATATATATATATATATATATATATATATATATAAGGGTGGGTCAAAAGTCTGGCCCCATAGGAGGTTTATGTTCACATAGACTAAAATTTTTGTCTATAATTATATTTATTTTTTCAGATTGGTAGATCGTCGTAGGGAGTATTGTCAGTGGTTTATGCAACATAGGCAGTTGGAAAAGCGTATCATGTTCACTGTTCAGTGACGAAGCAATTTTTTACCTAAACGGTTCAGTCAACAGACATAATGCACGATATTGGGCTAAAGAAAATCCACATTGGATTGAGGACGGACGCTCGCAGTACAACCCAAGAGTTATGGTATGGGCTGCTATGTGGGGAGATACGATAATTGGCCCATACTTTTTCCCCGACAAACTGGTGAATCATACCTTCATTTGTTAGCAAATTTCCTTACGCCTCGATTGTATGAACTACCATTACGGCATCGGAGAGCTATGTGGTTTCAGCATGATGGGGCTCCGCCGCATTTCGCAAGGGCCGTTCGCGAATTTTTGCAAGAAACATTTCAAGGGAAATGGATTGGTCGACGTGGGCCAATTGAATGGCCGCCCAGATCTCCGGACCTGACTCCTTTGGATTACTTCTTATGGGGACACCTTAAACCAGTTGTGTACGTTAACAGGCCAAAAACAATACAGGCGCTAAAGGATACCATAACAGCAGAATTTGAAGCCATAAGAACGAATATTACAATCCTCAGGAATGTGCAAACGTCTTGCGTCAACCGGGTTACAAAATGTTTAGAAGAAGGTGGACGTCAATTTGAACAACTATTGTAATTTCTGAATTAAAACATTAAGGTAGGCCGAAATTTTCTTTTCCATTATAAACTTCCTATGGGGCCAGACTTTTGCCCCACCCTTTATATATATATATATATATATATATATATATATATATATATATATATATATAATATATATATATATATATATTAATATATATACATATAATATATATATATATATAATATATATACATATAATATATATATATATATATATTATATATATATATATTATATATATATATATATATATATACAACTGCAAAGAACACGCAGTATAAATAACGTAAAGAACGACGCTTGTATAGGAGATATTCCGCGCAAGACGAGAGAGAGAGAACGGAACAAATGAAAAAATGAGGTAACCACCTGGGAATCGAACCCGGGATCTTCCGATTGCCGGGTTCGATTCCCAGGTGGTTACCTCATTTTTTCATTTGTTCCGTTCTCTCTCTCTCGTCTTGCGCGGAATATCTCCTATACAAGCGTCGTTCTTTACGTTATATATATATATATAACGAAGGCTTCTTGTTTAAAAATGAATAGGTTACGCTTACTGAAAGAATTCTGCATTATTCTGCGAAATGTATATTATAATTTTTAATAATAATTAGAATTATGCGCTCATACGTACTGTTTGTACCTTGCTTTTCATGTTTTTTTATATATAAAAAGATGAAATCACACGAGGAGGTGGTTACTTTTTTCACATGACCTTGTATCGAAATAAAGATTTTCACAGACATAGTAACGTTGAATTGCTTTCAGTTAATTTTATCTAATCTACAATAATGTCGAAACGAACTACACGCAAACGACCATTATGAAAACGAACTTTTTATTCAAGAAAGTCTATGACAAAGCGCAAAGGTGAAAAGAAACAACCTTGGACTTAGATATTCTGCGTCATAACTCTCGCACATAAATTACAAAGTTGCATTAATCACCTTCAACATTCAATGTGAGATGAAAGGTTTCTAAGCCGTTTTTAGTCTTTTCTGTACAGGAATTCGTGTGTGACTTAGTGACAAGTTTTTTTTTAGAGGAATTTTTAGAACTGCACATTTTATAGGCCACAGAGATATGGAAAATAACAGATCTTCGATCTTTTAAACTATTTCCCCCACCAACATACTCTTTTCAAGAATCACCACCCCAATGTTGATCTTTTCAACTATATCCCCCTCCAAAGTTTAAACTCTGCAAATTAACCAAAATAAGATAAGGAAACAATAACGACAAATTTATTATTTATTGCAAACATATAATAAATAGAGAACCATTATTTACATAGGATAAAATTTTAATGCCCGGTTAGGTCAACTGTACGCCCTTGACGATTGGTTAGGTTTAGTCGTGATATTTTCGTTAGTTTTAACGAAAATATCACGACTAAACCTAACCAATCATCAAGGGCGTACAGTTGACCTAACCGGGCATTCAATGAACCTAACTGGGTATTCAGTTGACCTAACTGGGCATTCAGTTATTTTTGCTACCCTTCGTGCGGGTAGCAAAAATATCCCGCGTTTTAACGAAACTATCACGATTTAACCTAACCAATCATCAAGGGTGTACAGTTGACCTAACCTGGCATTTAATTAACCTAACTGGGCATTCAATAATTTTACCGTAGGTATGGAAAAACCACAACATGGTATCATATGTGGTACCTTTATTTCATAATTAAATATAAATTATTAATTAATTGAATTAAATATCTATACAAAATTGGCTCGGGATTGGCGACATAGCCTAATGGGAATGAAATGATTGCCATACATACATAGAAACCGTATGTAGGCGTCGGGTCTGTACAACCACGAGAAACCTTCATTTATATCACGTGAACCTTCATTTATATCACGTGAACCAAATTTTCCATTTGCTAACCCATGCAAAATACAAGGGAGAAAGAGTCAACAACCTTTGCCAAATCAGCAATTTATACGAAAATATGAAGATATATTAAAGGAACGGCTCTCAGGGCTGTTTATGTTACAGCGAACGCTTTAAACAGGGAAGATGTGTTTTAGTCTTTTCCCCCAAGTTCTGAGTGAATTCCTTATAATAAAATTAATACATAAAATAGGATAGGCCTATCCCCAGAAGTGTCTATATTGTGACAGCCCATATTTATTACAAGACGTTAACTCATTGCGTAACTCCATCGTGGCGGCCCTACCACGAAAAAGATCGTAACGCCCTGCATCGAAGCAAACTAAGATCCATCAAAATTAAGGCGAGGCAATTTCATTTTCATTCTAATATTAGGCGTCTAAAATCCCGACGCTAAAATTACCATAAACAATTAAATATAAAGAGGTCCTTTAAAGACCTACATATTCATAACTCTCTAACGAAAAAATATAGGGCTTTTGTCGTTCACTCTCCACTGAAATCTGCTGGACATTTCCAACGGATGAGGGTAACAGGCAATCAACCCATAGCTCTATATATTGCCATACCTGTTTTGCCTCAATCCCAGATTAAGCACCTAAAAATGATTTCAGGTGCCTATTCTGGGATTGATCCAATAATTTTACCGTAGATTTCGATATATATATATATATATACACACACACCGTAGATTTCGATATATATATATATATATATATATATATATATATATATATATATATATCGAAATCTACGGTAAAATTATTGGATCAATCCCAGAATAGGCACCTGAAATCATTTTAGGTGCTTAATCTGGGATTGAGGCAAAACACAGGTGCTTAATCTGGGATTGAGGAGAAAAAATATAAACAGTTTTTAGAGATATAATTTCATTGTTTTTATCCATTTTAAACAATTTAAATCTAACATACTTTTTCGTAATTTCATAATTATTAGTAAATGATTTACATTAAACATTATCTTATTTAATTAAACAGAAATTAATATTCTTAACTAAGCATTACTACACCAATTTATGTGGCAAGATAGATTTGCTTCAGATGGATTCAGAAACATTCGGGCTCATATTGCAGGAATTTATAATATCTAAAATTTTTCTTTATTCATTAAACCACTTTAAACCTTTTATAACTTTGCCTTTATTACATTTGTAATAAACTTTGTATAAACAATAAATTTTGTAATCATCAGGTTTTTTTTATTTAATTCCTTGCAAGGTGCCTATTCTGGGATTGAGGTTGAACGCAGGTGCTTCATCTGGGATTGAGGTACATCAGGTGCCTATTCTGGGATTGACCCAAATTATTGAATGCCGGGTTAGGTTAATTGAATGCCAGGTTAGGTCAAATGTATGCCCTTGATGATTGGTTAGGTTAAGTCGGCGGCGACTATATGATACGTTATTGCTGGAATAACATTCTACATAATAACTGGAAAGGGCCGATTTAACTTTAATTTATGGTAACTGCTCCATTTGTAATTTAGTAAAGTATACAAAATACATCTTTGAACTGCACACATTTGCCTACAGAATTACAATTTTTTTTTAGAACTGCACATTAACCCCCCTTGCTCAATGGCTCTTCGGTTGAAACTTTGAAATTTTAGTATTTTACATCGCATAACGTTGATTTTTGTACCTAAATCTTTTCTCTCGATCCAGTTCAGTATTTGATAAAATACTGATGGTCATCCCTCGTTAATACGCTGTTATACGTAATCTTTTAACCATCTTATAGGAAGAGTTGGTCACATAATATTAATATTGTATAACCGCGGCAGCTCGTGACTTAAAACAGTTGTGTGCTACAACAAAAAAAATTTTATATATATATATATAAACAACTGATAAATTATAAAATAGAACTAATTCATCGTGAATTATAGTAAATGTTCTGCGCAGCTAACAGTAGATAGATAGATAGATAGATATAGTACTTACTTATTTACAAAAAATTAAATTCATGCGACGCTCTTTCTTACTGCAGAACTTGTCAATCACCTTTGACCTTCCGGGTTGAAAAATCCCCAAAATCTTTCAGTAGGCACGCCATTGATTACATAACGAAATACTATTACCAACTGTGAATGTTCAGAAATGTCTGTAGTTTCATCTGCCATTAAAGCGACAAAATCAGCCGCTTTCATTTCTTCGATTATCTTTTCACGGCAAACTTCTGACATACAATCTAGCAGTTCATTCTGGATGGTTTTAGAAGTTCCCTTGAAAACATGATTCGATCCTATGTGTTCTTTTACCGCACTATCTAAACTACTAACAAAATCAACGAGTCCCAAGAAAATATCCGGATTTTCAGATGTTTCACTCTCATCATGTCCTCTTAAGGCGAGTTCAAAGGCACCGCAAAACTTAATGCAGTCAATTACCTTTGATAATATATATCTGTTCTTTTCTACTTCTTGATTGTGTTTTTTGATGGCGTCATGGTACGCCCGACTTAACTGTATTGCAATATTCACACTACCGAGAATACTAAGATCCAACACATTGTTTATATGTTTCTTGTTTTCATTATGCTTTCTAATCAGTGCTTTAAGATGGCCAAGATCTTTCACTCCCGTGTTACTGAATGAATCACTGTTACCAAAAAGAAGGCATGGAAAGCAGAAAAGAGCATCCCTAACATCACACCCACAAATCCAACTATAATCATCATAAATCTTTCTGTGAAATTGTCTTAAATATTCTCGATTGTTGCTTCCCTTGGCTTTCTGACAAATTTAAATCGGGAGTTGGCCTACCTGTTTTATTTGAGCTTTTTCATTTAATTTCTAGATGAAAAAGGTACTTTTAATAAATTGTCCACTGAATTCATATGTGTATAAAAATTAATGGTACTTGTGGGTTATCTGTCGCCACTTTTTAATTTAATTTTCCAACTTTTTCACAAATACAGATGTGTGTTATCATGTTGCCATTTTTACAAAAATGTTTTTACGCCTCGTGAACAGGCTCTCATCGATCCCAACCACTATTCCTTCTAACCTAACCTAAGGGGTCATTTATTTTTTAGTTAGGTTAGGTTAGGTTAGGTTAGTGTGTGGTTAGGTTAGTGTGAGGTTAGGTTAGGTTAGATTAGGTTAGGTTAGGTTAGGTTAGAAGGAATAGTGGTTGAGATCGATGAGAGCCTGTTCACGAGGCGTAAAAACATTTTTGTAAAAATGGCAACATGATAACACACATCTGTATTTGTGAAAAAGTTGGAAAATTAAATTAAAAAGTGGCGACAGATAACCCACAAGTACCAAATTAATAATTTATATACAACACTTGAGTAAACAAAAACACATACATACGCATAAAAAGTTTAAAAATCAAACGCAATCGATCGAGCGTCCATCACATTAACAAGTGCTGCAGCGACTGGTAGCACATTCACGCCTTATCCGAAACTGGACCGAAAGACACGTCTGCGCATGCGCTTTGTCTGATTTCACTCGATTTGGGTGCTATACTGATGACAGCACATAAGTATGAAAATAGAAATGCAGAGAATGCGCAGTTAATTCGTTTTTTCATAAATCGGAAAACAATTTAGATCAGATTGGAAATTACAGAAGATATTATAAGTAATTTTATTGATTTATTATTTAGCTATTTACGTATTTTAAAAACTGATGTGCTGTAGCACGTAAGCACAAAATGAGCGGCCGCCACTTGTATAACATAACCCGGCAAGAAAATGTTCGTTTAATCAGTACTATAAAAGTTTATTCTTCTTCTTCTTCCGCAGCTTATTATCTCATCTTTACATGGGGTCGCTGTTTTTGGTTCATCTTCTCCACTCTCCTCTGTCGTATACCACGTCCTCCTCCAAGTCCTTCTCCCTGATGTCCACCACCACACAGTCCCTCCATCTCGTCTTCGGTCTTCCTCTTCTTCTCCGTCCCGGCAACTCCATCTCCAGCACTCTGCGCCCCACATACTCCTCCTCTCTTCTCCTGACGTGTCCATACCACCTCAGCCTGGCCTCCTGCACCTTCTTAGATGCTTCCGCCACCTTCACTGTTCCTCTTATATGCTCATTTCTGACCCTATCCCTCCTCGTCACTCCACACATCCATCTCAACATCTTCATTTCAGCCACATCGATTTTTCTTTCATTGCTCTTCTTCATTGGCACAGTCTCCATTCCCTACAACATTGCCGGCCTCACCACTGTTTTGAATACCTTTCCCTTCAGTTTCACTGGGACCCTCTTATCACAGAGCACCCCTGATACGTCTCTCCAGTTCTTCCACCCCGACTGTATTCTACAGTTTATCTCTCTCTCTGCTCCCCCCTCTGCATCCACTGTTGACCCCAAGTATTTAAAATAAAAAAAAATAAAAACTTTTATAGTATTATTATTATAGTACTATAAAAGTTTATAAAACGTGAAAAAAAGTTTCTCACGTTTACCAAATGTCCCATTTCTTGCTGGGAACCTTACTCGTACCTTGATTGATTATGATTACAGACATAACCCGGATCACCTGAAGATCAAGGCCCCCAGCCTTCTTTAGTTAGCCTTATAAGGCTAACTAACAAAAATATCACGACCTAACCTAACCAATCGTCAAGGGCGTACAGTTGACCTAACGATTGGTTAGGTTAGGGCGTGATATTTTCGTTAGTTAGGCTACTAAAGAAGGCTGGGGGCCTGATCTTCAGGTGATCCTTACTAGCTAATTAGTCGTGAAATCACCTTTTCGAGACATGGCCGCAGGGAAGAGGGATGAACATTTAACATCGTTCAACTAGTTACCGTTTACCGTTGGTCACACATTTAATTAAGAGTAAAAGAGCTTCTCATATGGAACATTATATATATATATATATATATATATATATATATATATATATATATATGTGTGTGTGTGTACGTTGTGTGTGTGCGTGTGTGTAAATATACAGGGTGGCGCAAAAGTCGCGCATCATAGGAATTTTTAGTGTTGACTATAATATATTATAGTCATCCTCTATCAGTCTATCTGATAGAGGATGGCTGCGAAATTAACAATACACAAGAGGGTGAGTTTGGTTTTAATGCATGGAATACCAGGTACTACAAATCGATGAAGTGGTACAAATTCTGTACCGATTCATTGATTTGTTGTACCTGGTATTCCATACATTAAAACCAAGCTCACCTTCTGGTCTATTATTAATTTCGCAGCCATCCCCTCCTAAAAGAAAAAATAATATATTATAGTCAACACTAAAAATTCCTATGATGCGCTACTTTTTCGCCACCCTGTATACAGTATATATATATGTGTGTGTTCTGTGAGGTTTAGAGTTATACTGTATATTATTTATTAAAGTGAAAATACCCTCTTAAAATTAGTATCCCTTCTTATTATAGTTTTCTTTGAAGAACATTTAAAATAAAAGACTACGATAATAAGGTTGACAATTATAAAGTTGAGTATTACAACATTTTATTTTAGTTTTTTTTTTTTTATGCAGAAAGTAGGGGCCAAGGGCGAACGCCAGCAAACACACCCACCCCCATATAGGAAGAAGAGAACCAAAATCAAGGTCCAAGGTTTTTTGAGATGCCTGGACATTCTGCGTTTGAAAGATTGAAGGTCATAGACGGAAAAAGATGGACTGAGGAAGGATTGTTCCAAGATTGACCGGTTGAGTAGATAAAAGACTGAAAATACCGGTTAACCCTTGCGTTAGAGAGTTTGACAGAAAAGGAATATGAATGTGTCGAAAGTCTGGTACTGCGTGCTCTCCTTAAAGGAGGAGGTATGCAGTTAGAGAGTTCAGAAGAGCAGTGTCCGTTATAATAGCGACAGTAAAAAGAGAGTGAGGCAACATTGCGGCGAAGAGAGAGGGACTGAAGAGTCCTTGTTCTTTCGTAACATTATTCATAGTCGTATTTATAGTGTATTCATAGGCAGCGGTGCTAACCACTACACCACTAAAGCGCATATATATATATATATATATATATATAAAATATATATTGAATTCCACCAAGGTCATTCTTACTGAGTTCTTGAGAAACACGAATAGAAGATAAATACAATTTGTTTACTACAGTGGATTCCCGCTGTACTGAGATGATGTTACCTTGGACATGTGGAGACACATCAGAAAGGCCTAATACAAACTTATTAAAAAGGAAGTCTATGGAGTAAGTGCCACCGTTCCCCTATAAGTGAGTAAAGACATTGAAGTCGGGGGTTCGACTCCTGGTAGTACTGGTAATAATATAATCCGGGATTTAGAGCAAGGAGACACATTAGCTGGCCTGATCACTGTGCCAGTTTCTAGTCCTCCTCGCTAATTATGGAGTAGTTACAGGGAACTTGTATTCTGTATAATTTCAGAAATAAAGTGGTAATTTATACGTTGTTAAGAGTTAAATCTTAACTTCGACACCGATACAGTATTGTTGGTACATCCTGTCAAGAGAATCAATTCGTGGGTGGTTACGTAAAAATAATTAATCAACGAATCAACCAAATTTATCAAATGTGGTGATGTTTTTAATTTGATTTAATTATTACGAATCTCATGATTTTATTAGCACTGAAACATTGAAAACGACAGTAAACGTAATAAGGAAAATATAGAATATTCTTGTTTTACGTATTGTAATTTTGTTCGCCATTTGTAAATTGTAGTTTAAGTCTCTTTTAAAACAAACAAAGAAACAAAACATCTTTATTGCGGATCATTCACAATCCATAGCCACTTAAGCTAACGTACAAGTACAATCTTACGTATTATGCACTGAATGTAATACAAAAATAAAGCCAACATAGCCACTTAACCTAACATACAAGTACAAAAATAACTCCAGCATAACCATTTAACTCAATATACAAGTACAATCTTATTATAACACAACTTAATAATCTTTGCTACATTACAAAAATAAGGTATTGTAAACCAGCAGTTGTCTGAACCAAGACTGCCATATAGATAGGTGAGAGGTACACAGTATCTGAAGACAGGACATTGCACAATAACACATTAGAGCTGTTTTGGATCCTAGTAATGAAATTTTATATATTCTTCCGGATTAACATTTGGCTGATAGGTAGTTTACGCGTAGTAAACATAAAACTGGCACTGCACCATTTTGGTTCCCTACATAGCATACGAAAAATATTGTTGTAAGCACCAGAGAGTTTATTCATAATAGTTTTTGTATAGTTCCACCACAGATAGAATGTATACAATGCAGTACAAATGTACAAACGTTCTTTGTTCATCAAACTCTTTAATTTCCAATGAACGTCAAATTTTAATTATTTTCAACTGAATTTTGAGTTAAATTAATTACTTTATTAAAACCGACATTCAAAATGGACGCTAATGCAACGGATAAAGTATGGTAGTTACAACTTTCGTAAGTTACCCGTGGAATTGAAGAAGAACTGGTTTTTTCCTACTGTTGTTTTGTTTGGGTTGTTTAACCTCTTTCGAAGCACCTTAGGTTATATGATGGAGGTGTCCTACAGTTTTACGTGGGACTCGATCGACCCACTAGTCGCTCATAATCTGGATGCGAAGGACGGTCTCCCATCCAACTACTCTCCAGACTCAATGTCGTTTAACTTCGCTGATCGACGGGAAGCGGTGATACGACATGGCCACGAAGTAACCCTGAGAAACATGATCTACCAAATATTTGGGGGAAGAAGGTATACCGCAAGGATTTCTTAGAACCTACAGAAGGAATGGAAACCACTATACTTCACAGTTTATTTAAAAGAGAGAAATAATCTAACGAATAATGAAGGTTTCCCAACTGATAGGTGCAAGAAAAAATAAGGGCGTATTCGAATATCAGACATAGCACGATTGCTGTTTCCCTCTATAGCACTTAAATCATTACTGGCAGCAAAGAAAAAGAAGGTCAGTCAGTCCTGCATCATCGTCGAAGGAACCGTTGGGGTCAATTCGGGTCTGGAGTCCGCAGATGAAGAATCCTGCTGAACAGTACGTCATCAGACCCCAGTAATTTTCTGTTACAGAAAGAATGTATTTGATAATAAAAAGGGATATAATATTCTGGATATATTATCAAATAATAATAATAATAATAATATACTCTCAGGTAAAACAGTTGGTCCATGCACTGCTGATGCATGGTTGGTATCAACCGTATCAACCATGCGTCAACAGTCCATCGACCAACTGTACTAAATGTAGAATAGATGTAATGAATTAAGTTGATATCCAATGGCTGGTTTGGTTGGAGACTAGATTTGGGTTGCGAAGGCATGGGTTCGACCCCGACTGTCGCCACCGCGGTTGGAGTTGGGTCGGCCACCTGTTCTGTAATTGCCCGAGCTCAGGTGACTCTCCGGGTTAACGCCCACACTCCTTCGTGGCAGTAATTAGGATCCAGATATTACCTCTTCTCTGATATATTTCAATTCTAGTCATAGTTTATACTAACCCTTTCTTTCATGGAGGTTTCTCCTGAAATTGAGTAAAACCGTCTGGCGTTAACCAAAATAAAATCAGTAAACTGGAAACTATGCAATAAAAAAGATTATTATTATTATTGTTGTTGTTGTTTAATTCCCATGTATATTTAGAAAATCTAAAATAAATTATACAAAATAGAGTTTTGACTAAGAGAAAATGTCTGGTCTTAATCGATTTACGCATTATTTGAAGGCAAAGTTAACTTTAAAATAATATATAGACAACATTGTATAAATTTAGGACAAATAACTTTTCCGTTAAAAAAGTTTAGTTACGCTCGACTGAAGATAACAACGAATTTATTTTAAATGTAAAAAAACTTCACTTTTTTATTCGGAGGTAGGTCGAAATATGACGATAAAACCCACACTAATAGACGAGTTTATTTCCACGACAGTTTCGATGCCCACTGCCATCCTCTTCGGGTGGATACAGAAAAACGGGTGTATCCACCCGAAGATGATGCCAGTGGGCGTCGAAACTGTTATGGAAATAAACTGTCTATTAGTGCGGGTTTTATTGTCGAATTTATTTTAATTAATAACTGATAGATTGACTGCAAAAAATGCTTCCAAAACTTTCTCATCTCAATCTTTGAGAAAATATTTTTTTCCCTTTTTTATCATAGCAAACATCAACAGATAGCTCAGCCCTAAACTTACTCTCTAGCCAAATTATTACAACCTCTTTAAAAATCATTTAGATGTGATAGAACGCTCATTGTACTAAATATCCATATTTTTTATGCAGAAAGGAGGGGCCAAGGGCGAACGCCCGCAAAAATGTCCCCCACCCATAGAAGGAGGAGAGAACCGAAATCAAGATCCAGAATGATGTGTAAGATGCATGTATGTGTGTGTAGTGAGAAATAGAAGGAGAAATGTGTGTTTGAGAGCATGCTGGACTGCTCACAGGGTAGATGAAATACGAAAAAAAATTAGCTAAGGAGGACAGTAACAGGAGAAACACCAGTTCCAACATTCCTTGGCTCCTGCCTAACGTCCCCTGGGAGTACTTCCTTAGTCGATTGGTGTCTACAATCTCCTCCTCCAAATATTTCCACTATATACCATACTTTCACCTATAATATATCCATATTAAGAAATGCTTAACAAACCTATAAAAACAGATACATAAAAGAGGTACCATTTAATTGGGGATCCACAACAACTGTTCTGGACTCAATTACTTTTCTTGGGTGGAATTCTTTCAAGTCTTTTAAATCTTCAGATTTTTCTTCCATTAATTTCGTCATTTCTTCGTTGAAACTTATCTGATTATGAAATAGTCATTATTATTTTTTTTTATATTTTAGCAAAGCTGGGCACAAACCGTTAATCCGTTAATCGTTAATTAACGAAGTTAACTTTTTCGTTAACGATTTAACTTAACTTTGAAAATCATTATCGGACTAATTAACTTCCGTTACATTTAACTTCCGTTAACTCAAGTCCGTTAACCCAAAAAATTCATAAATAAACGTTTAAAAGTTTATATTATTTTCAGTGCTGAGCAGGTGCGCAATTAATCCGCCACTGTTAATAGTGATGAACGAATTTCCATTTCCGCAGTGCAAAATCAGGCGATATATTTGTTTCCGTCGCCACAATTTGTGACTTACCAAATATGGTAGTTATTTATGGCATTGGTTTGAGCAAAACATGGTCGACTGTAAAATCAGGCGGAAAGATTTGCCATTTGAGTTGAATGTTTCAACTTCTTTCAAGAAATATCACGAGCATTTTAAGGCACTTTCAATAATATATATGTAACAATTACAACAAATAACTACATTCGTTTCATTTGCAGTCTGTCTCTTGCGCAACATGTTTGTGCTAGTGAATATTTAAAAATAATCGTTGTCAAGTAAGTCATGTATATTTATAATATGTCTGTGAGTACCTTTATTAGTAGTCTCCTTGATACATTTCAAGAACCATAAAACTGATATGCTAATTTTCATGAAGGGCAACATGCATCTCATGGACAAAATGGAGAACGAGAAGAAGAGGGAAAATTAAATTATATATATATTGTGTTTTTCATTTTTTTTATAATAAAAGTTAACGTTAACGGTTTATCGGTAACTTCCGTTACATGTTTAACGAATTAACGGATTAACGGTTAACGAAACTTTTTGGTTAACGGATTAGCGGTTAACGAAGTTAACTTTTTGGTTAACGATGCCCACCACTGTATTTTAGTATTGTGATATTCTTAATATGAAATAATCTATAAATACAATTATTTCCAAGTTAAAACTATTGAACCTCTTATAGAATCGAAATAATTAATCAAAAAGGAATTTAACTTATATACATACAGTATATAGGTTAGGCAGATATCGACGTACAGGGTCTAGGTATAAGTAAATGGCTGTTGTCTTTTCGTCTAAAGTGTTTGAATGGATTATTGACACCACACATTCATAATGAAAAAAAAAATCAATAGTAAGACCCGAAATCTATAGGGGGAAATTCTGAAAGGTTTTGATTTTTTGGAGAAATTTAGAAGTGAAAGGACCATCGTTATTCAAAAGTGTCGCGAAGACTAAGTACAGTCATTCCTGGTAAGAAATCTATACTACTACTACTGTAATATACGTCGTAGCCGATGTCATAACACCGCTTCCCGTTGATCAGCGAAGCTAAGCGACATTGGGCAGGATAGTAGTTGTATGGGAGACCGTTCGCTGCGTCCAGAGTCCAGACTATGTAGCGACCCGTGGTTCGGATCCCGCGTAAAATTGTAGGTCCTCTCCGTCATGTGATCTTAGATGTTGCGGAGGAGGTTAAACAACCTCATCATTAAATTTACTCTGATATATAGTTTGAGTTGCCTATTTCAGTCTGGTTACGAGAAGTAGAATCGAAACTAAACAATGAACTTGGGTCTGGTCTGTGAAGAGAAAAATAATTTCTTTTTCTATTTTTGTAAATGATTTGCTATTTGCGTTTAGTCTTGTACGTTAATTATTTCATGAGTTTACCCTGCAATGAAGCGACAGCAACCTCAGGTGAATTGTTTTGAGTTTGCAGTTCTCTATTTAGGTTAAAGACGACCAATTTTATATAGCTAAGACAACGGTAAGACAGAAATTTTTTGAGCGTAATTGTGGGCCTCAAAAACTGACCGATCATAGGAAATTTCAAAAGTCGATATCATACAATTTTTGTTGGTAATTTCGTTGCTTTTTATATATATACTTTGTTATATCACTTTAAAGTGTAAATAGTTGGCTCTGAAAATCTCAAAACTTCATTTAAGAATCCACTTACGATGCCATTAAAACCATCCACAAACGATCCATCTAGACAGGCGACTCTCACGTCTTCTACTCCTAATTCGTCGTCCAAATTCAAGTAATTAGGCTTGACGTTCAGTTGAAGTCCTATCATGGGTACATTACCGGGACACGTACGGACTTCTGAATTAAAGACATGATTTTCTAAATTGATGTATAGTACCAATATAATTTATTTCTAATTTATATTTCACAAATCATTTTGGCCCCAAAACCAACCCAGCCTAATCTAATTTACCCTAGCGATAACGCTTGATAGTAGCCTAAACCGTTCGAGTTGCTAAACAAAATTGAACAGCCTGGGTTGGGCTGAGTTGTTTTTGGACCGAAACGGCTGTGCACTAGATTATATATCGATGCCATTATTTAGTTTATAATAAATGTTTAAACTAATATTTAACGAATCAACTACCAAACCATGTTCCAGATGGACCAAAGCTGCTTGTAATTCCGACTGTGTTTCCCGTGCAGAAGAACCGAAGCCCTGTGGCGCCCTTTTTGTCAGTTGTTAAAGGGGCTGCAGATCTACTGGTTGTTCCGTCAGACTTAAAGAAACAATGTATTATAAGATCTTTGAGCACTGGATATTATTATACGAAACACATTTATCCTATTACATCTAATTAAATTCAGAATTAAATTCAAGTAGATGAATCTGTGCGCTGTCATGCATACTTTCCATACGCTACAAACGATTCATAGTAGAAAAATAAACAAATATCAGTATACATAGTTAATTCGCAATGCAAAATCTTACCCGACACAATCTCCAACCCTAAATGACATTTGGGCTCCATTTCACCATTGACAGTATCTTAGTTACTGTAAACGGATTCAAAAGTTCTTTTTTTCTTACCCTGATTTGAAACGATAATGCAAAGGTCAAGTCCGCACACATTTCCACTGGTCCCCAGAAACCCTTGTTTAGCCCATTTGGAGGCTGCTTCGATTCAATAGACATAAAGGCATCACCGTTTGGAAGAAAGAAACCTGCACACAAAGAATATTCTAAATTTCCTTACAAACAAATAAGCAGATACAATAGATACTTCCACTATGACGTCATATGATGTACTTTCGCTAAATTATTTTATTGTTTGGAATGGCATAGAATAGTTTCTCTTTGTTGCAAAGGATGAATACTAGCTGATGGCACATGCCTTGTTAAGTTAAATAAAGGTATACTTAGCCTAGTATATTAAGGAATAATACAGACTACAATCTACAGTAACCGATTAATGTATGATAAGAATATTAAGATCACTACCAACTTCCACGAGCGCAACTCATTGACTGATGTAAGTGATGTTGTATAAAATATGAGGCCTGCTTATATATGTTCTCGACAAGTGACGACAAAAGCCGTGTTGAAACATGTTAAAACCGCGGGATAGAAGATGAAACCTGAGTACGTCTGTGCCGAGACTGTGCGCGCAGCGCAACGGTAGTATTCATGTACAAACATGTAACAGCAATCGCCGGCCTGCTTCAACGTGCGTCAGATATGATCATATTTCATGAATAGTTATTAGTAGTAGTATAGCCGAAAAAGGGGAGAGTGCAAGAATGTTGCAAGTGATTACGTAATGTTTCAAAAAGGGGGGAAAATACCCCAAAGGGCCCTTTGTTGCCAACCGGGGTTGCAAGGGGCATGCAACTTGGGGGCGGAGTTCTCCCCAAGCTATTCCACCCAAAGGGCCAGAAAGGAGAGAAAGGAGGAGAGGTGTTCACCTGGTAGGAGCCAAGTGCTGCTGTTGAAGTGCATATTAAGACTTCAGCCGAGTAGGCGTTGTTTTATAGGCTCCTAATCAGCCAGTTGGCTGAGCCAAGGGGGGGAGGGGTACACCTGAAGGAGAGAGAGAGAGTAGTTGCCTTTGATTGCAAGGCATGCAATTTGGAGGCGGAGTTCTCCCCCAAGCTATTTTCGTTTACCTAACCTAAGAGGCCTCTAAGGGGTTTTCCCAAAGGGCCAGAAAGAGAAGGACCAGAGGTCCTTGCTCGGCTGGGAGCCGAGCTTGTAATGACTCCGTCAGTCGTCTCTCGGTCTTTTATAAACCTCTATTCTGAGTTGCCATAGCGCCATGTATTCAGTGCCAGATAGCGCCATGTATTCAGTTGCCAGATAGCAATATTTAAAACCATATATTAATCATCCATTTAAATAGTGTACCACAATATATATTTATATAGTTAATCAATTGAAAGATTCAACCATATAAAATACCACAATATATTTATATAGTTAATCAATTGGAAGATTCATTTAAACACACGTTCCAATAAATCATTTAATTCCTATTTAAATACCGAAAAACGAAAGGAGAAGAAACGAAGAAAATTGCAAAAAAAACGAATTCTAAAGAAATTAATCAATTGAAATTAGCCAAAACACAATCCGCTATAACGGGGTCGGACGACTAATGATATCTTTATCTTTATATTTTCGAAGAACACCTGCTGGTTGAGAGACCTTCCTTCCAGTCCGCTCTTGATAAGTCTCCCTTCACTCCAAATGAAAAGAAAATTTACGGAAAAAAATCAAAACACACGATTGTCATTCCCCAAACCAGTATATATATATATATATATTAGTGATGGATCGAGTGGTCGGTTTTTCACAACCGCGGTTGCGGTTGTGTTTGCGGTTGTCGAATTTTTTCCAACCGCGGTTGCGGTTGCGGTTATCATATACTAGGAAAAATGCGTAATTATTAACTGGATTTAGACACTATAGTGCGATTTAGCCACACTTGGTACATAATATATACTAAATAATATTTATTTAGTAAATACCTTATGTTAAACACAAGTTTTGCAATACACCGCTACCGCTATTTGTGGTTGCAAAACTTGTGTTCAACATAAGGTATTTACTAAATAAATACTATTTAAATGAAGTATATTCTAAACTTATATAGCTATTATGAAAGAATACGTAGGTCAAATTAATTAAAACCATATTTTGCACTAAGTGTGTTACCAGGATGAGGGACGAGGACCCATCGCACTGTTCATCCCACCTACCACTTTCCCCAGCCTCCACCCATTGGAAAGTTATGGATTATTATTCATTTGAAAAACTGATGTCAAACTTAATGACAGGCAGTGTGAATTTCAAGAATAATATTTTTGCTGCATTTTCACCTTACAACCGCAACCGCACTTATGGAACGGCGGTTGCGGTTACGGTTGCGGTTGTGAATTTTTGTGCGGTTGTAGTGCGGTTGCGGTTGCGGTTATTCGATCCATCACTAATATAATATATATATATATATATATATATTATATATATAATATATATATATATAATAAACGAATAAACAACACACACACACACACACACACACACACACACACACACACGAGGAAAGGCAGAAACTAGGTCATTTCGAATCGTCCCCCTAGAGACCTTTTTCTGACCGAGAGTCAACCTTTCTTCATCTACTTGAACAAAAACCACCTTTCACAACAATTCTTATTATTATCATTATTATTATTATTTCTACAATGAAAATATTTTATATTTACGCGTAATTTGTATGGTGTCATATTCTTATAACTACATCTTAAGCAGTTAAGATGTAGTTATAAGAATATGACACCATACAAATTACTCGTAAATATAAAATATTTTCATTGTAGAAATAATAATAATAATGATAATTATAAGAATTGTTGTGAAAGGTGGTTTTTGTTCAAGTAGACGAAGAAAGGTTGACTCTCGGTCAGAAAAAGGTCTCTAGGGGGACGATTCGAAATGACCTAGTTTCTGCCTTTCCTCGTGTGCGTGCGTGCGTGTGTGTGTGTGTGTGCACGAGTTGTTTATTCGTTTATTATATATAATATATATATTATATATATATATATATATATATATATATACGGGTTTGGGGAATGACAATCGTGTGTTTTGATTTTTTCCGTAAATTTTCTTTTCATTTGGAGTGAAGGGAGACTTATCAAGAGCGGACTGGAAGGAAGGTCTCTCAACCAGCAGGTGTTCTTCGAAAATATAAAGATGTCATTAGTCGTCCGACCCCGTTATAGCGGATTGTGTTTTGGCTAATTTCAATTGATTAATTTCTTTAGAATTCGTCTTTTTTTGCAATTTTCTTCGTTTCTTCTCCTTTCGTTTTTCGGTATTTAAATAGGAATTAAATGATTTATTGGAATGTGTGTTTAAATGAATCTTCCAATTGATTAACTATATAAATATATTGTGGTATTTTATATGGTTGAATCTTCCAATTGATTAACTATATAAATATATATTGTGGTACACTATTTAAATGGATGATTAATATATGGTTTTAAATATTGCTATCTGGCAACTGAATACATGGCGCTATCTGGCAACTGAATACATGGCGCTATCTGGCAACTCAGCCAGAATAGAGGTTTATAAAAGACCGAGAGACGACTGACGGAATCATTACAAGCTCGGCTCCCAGCCGAGCAAGGACCTCTGGTCCTTCTCTTTCTGGCCCTTTGGGAAAACCCCTTAGAGGCCTCTTAGGTTAGGTAAACGAAAATAGCTTGGGGGAGAACTCCGCCTCCAAGTTGCATGCCTTGCAATCAAAGGCAACTACTCTCTCTCTCTCTCCTTCAGGTGTACCCCTCCCCCCTTGGCTCAGCCAACTGGCTGATTAGGAGCCTATAAAACAACGCCTACTCGGCTGAAGTCTTAATATGCACTTGGCTCCTGCCAGGTGAACACCTCTCCTCCTTTCTCTCCTTTGTGGCCCTTTGGGGGGAATAGCTTGGGGGAGAACTCCGCCCCCAAGTTGCATGCCCCTTGCAACCCCGGTTGGCGTCTCTATTTAAAAAGTATCTTATGAAAGTATCTTTGAAAGTGTATCCCGGGATACAAGCTACATGACAAAATGTATCTTAGATACTTCTCAAGATCCTCCAAAAATAAAGTATCTAAGATACGTATCTCAGATACGTATCTTGTATCTTAAGATACAAGATACTGCCCATCTCTGTACTTAGGTTAGATTGGGTCAGTTAAATTAGGCTAATGATGATATATCCGCCGTTAAGAAATACCTCCTTAAAATTCGGAAATTATTATAGGGTCACTTTTAAACTAATTTTTTAAGTGATTTATATAACAAATATTGAAGTATGATATCAATAATAACGCGAACAAGAACTAGCTCAGAACTAACGAGCTTACTTGCGGATGACCTTTCCAAAAATAGATGTCGTTATGGAGCTTTTCAGTTTTAGGTCCGGCATTGGATTTTTTTCATATTTTTGGTATAGACGTAGATTTTTACGTTGATTCCATTTCCGCAATCCGTTTCTTGGAGAAATAAACACGAAAAAAAGTTATGTGCAAGTTTATTACGTTTACAGGTTTCCAGAACACAGAACGGAACACAAACCAAAGTTTGCTACTTGCCAAACTGCGCAATATCGTTCAGCATTTGGCGCACTAGATCTTTGCCTGCGTATTGGCGACGTGAGAGAAACTCGCAGGGATAAGAGTCGATCATGGAACGGTGCGTATCACACCAGCGCTTGTTACCGCGTTTGAATTGGTCCCACGTCGACTCTATCCGTTGCGTGTGTACTCCAGTTGAAGGGTCCACGAAGTTTCCGCTGTGGTTCGCTGTTTTGTGACTGAAGCTGTACCCTTCGAGCTGTTCAATGGTTCATACGCAGGGTAGGTTAGGTTAGGTTAGGTTAGGGTAGGTTAGGCTAAGTATAGATGGATATTTGAATACAAGTTTTGGGCCATAACTTTTTTCGTGTTTATTTCTCCAAGAAACGGATTGCAGAAATAGAATCAGCGTAAAAATCTACGTCTATACCAAAAACATAGAAAAAAATCCAATGCCGGACCTAAAACCGAAAAGAACCATATTTTTTAATAATAACAATAATTTATCACGTGATACATGCAAATTAGTATGGTTGTTGTTGTTGTTGTTTAGCCGATCAGCCCACCCTGATCGAGCAAGCCGGCGGCACGCAGGTAACCGATCGCCCTCTTCGGGGTGGACCAGAGGTTAGCGCACTAGTGATGTTGTGTTGTGTTCGTTGTTGTGCTAGGGCGGTACAGTCTGTCATAATGTGTTCAATTGCTTGTGGTGTGTCCTGGCACAGGTGGCAGGTGTCGTCTATGGAGTTGTTTAGTCTGTGTTTATATGTTAGTAAGTTGGGGTGATGTCCACATCGGAATCGTACTAAGTTAACTCGATCCGGTCTGCTCAGGCTGATCTCTGACCTTAATGGGTGGCGGCTTCGCACCTAGGACCGCATTCGGACCGAGTCCTGTCAGTGCTTTGTGGATTAGGTGTGTGTGTATGTGTTTTCTGTACTGTGTGATGTCTGTGGGGCGTGGTATGGAATGGAGTATTTGGTTATAATGTCTCTCTGGTGTTACCTTAATGGTGCGAGGTGTCGGTGTGTGATTGTACATGTAGTGGCAAGGGTGTTGTGGGTTAGTTGTCGCTGCTGCCATGAATTGTGTTCCCCTCATGTCTAAATGTTCCCTAACTTTCAGTATTTTTGTTTCTGTGTGCAGGTGTTCTATTGGTGTTGTTTGAGTGCATCCTGTAATGATACGAAGTGCGTTGTTCTGTATTGTCTGTAAGGTGTTTATGTGTGTGTTTGAAATAATGGGTGCCCAGCATGGGCTAGCATAGTCCATAACTGAGCGAATATATTGTTTGTATATGAGTGATGTTGTTTCCTGCTGGTGTCCAAAGTTTGTGCCTGTTAGTACCCTAAGCGTGTTAAGTCTTGACGTACATTTGTTTTTAATATCCTGAATGTGGTTTGCAAAAGATAATGATGTGTTGTATGTGACCCCAAGTATTTTGGTCCTGTGAGTGTGTGGAATGTTGATGTTGTTTAGTGTAAGCTGGGAATTACCTGGTGTTCTTTTGTGTTGCTTGTAAGCAAGGTGATGGTTGATTTTGTGGGCGCTACTTTGAGTCTATTGTGTTGAGCCAGTCTTGTATACTGTTTATGTATGTTTGTAGGTTATTTGTAGCGGTGTCGATGTTGTTGTGGGTGGATGTTAGAGTGATGTCATCTGCATATGATGATAAGGTAAGCTTGTTATCTATGGGTGTTGGAATGTCATGCATGTATAAGTTGTATAATTAGTATGGTTGGTGGATTTCATGGGAAAGATAAATGTTTTAACCAGATAATTGAATAGGTTTTAACTTTTAACTAGTTCAAAACTATAATTAATATTTTCAACGTATCTTAATCGATAACACAGGTCAACAAAAAATTTTTTTTTTTTCGTTGCCAAGGAAATTCGTACGAATTTAGGGTATTTTGGGGTTGCTGAATTCCAAAATGAAAGTAGTTTTTCCGATTTGGTTCTAGTTCTTAAGATAATAAATACCCTCAATTAATAGGAAACGTAACCATAACGGGTGCATATGGGAAACTACCGGAACATTCTAGATGGTGAGACCGAATAAAATGCCATTATGTATTTCATGTGTTTACTTTTGTATGATTTGAGACAATTTCAATGCGATTTGTAAGTAGGCTCCGCCTGAACATTAATTGTTTTGCATTTTTACGTGTTTCAATGGGGTACCAATTATCTCATAAATTAGAGCCAATCTAGCAAAACCGATGTCATATTCGGAATCAGCACGACAAAGTTACCCCAAAATCACTCTAATATGATTGGCAATAAAATGAGTGTTGATCAGTGTAATTAATAAAATCATTCACATTTTCTTGAGATGGAATGAAAAATGTTATCAAGTATAAATAAAATTATCTGAACATGTTAGGAACTTTAGCTAGATAAATAATTAATGGACTATTAATGGTCTCCTAATTCAAAGTAGTAAACTGTTCACGGGCCTAACACTTAAAATAATATCCCGTTACTAATTAAAAGCCTAACTAAAATCTACAGATTAACGTAGTCTCTTTGCTTTCTACAAAAATTCATACACTTTTTTCTTAATCTAGAAAAACCAGTCAGTTAGTAAATCTTCAAAATACCACAACCATCAAAATTTTGATCTTCACATTCATTACATACATAACTATTGGATCAAAATTTGTGAGGCTGCATTTAAAATCTAAGTTCCCCGTGGGCTTGAAGTAAATATTTACAGTAACTCTCACTGGATTCAAAGTTTATGTTCAAAATCGTTTTGTTTGAAATTATTCGCATGTTATATGCGAGCGTGAACTGACTAGATACTGGGTAGACTTTGGCTTAAACAACTGAAAAACAAGTTGCTTTTATAGAACTATACTTACGGTCAAAAGAACGTGTTAAATAATTAAAATTTTACCCACGTGAAAATAACTCACCCAAACAAATAACCACAAAACAAGTAGTAAACATCTTTACTCCCCAAAAACAAGCAATTGTTTCTCAAGTCTATATGTTAAACTAACTTTTATAACTGTTTTTTGTTTTTCTCATTATCGAGAAAACGAATAACCCTAAAATGTTGTTTCATTTGGAAAATAATTGTATATTTAAGATTCTTATCTCAAACTTATCATTTTGACGTGAGATTTAAAAACAAGTAAGTGAGTAACCAAATCTGAATTTAAAACTTTTCGCCTGAAATTATGAGAGATAAACGTGAGAAGTACCTTTCAAACATGCGCTTGTACAAGCTTTATAACTGCATTTTTATAGTGAAATATATTTCAAATAGAAGCCGTTGTGTACGTCACATTTCTTTGTGGTTTATGTACATTTTTAAGTAACGACTGAACAAAAATAAATAATGATAGTTACATTATGAACTTTGGTATATTGTTAAAATGCTTCGCCATTACTGTTAATTCTACAATACTCTTAACTCTTTAGCGTTCAGCGCGCATAAGGAATAGAAGGGTGTTTGGTCCGCAAGTCATCGCCATTAGGAAACATTATTTGATATTCGGTATATTTTTCCTCCCTCACACTACCCCTCTTCCCCCCTACAACTGGTCTCTGTTTTGCCATATATATACAGTATATATATATATATATATATATATATAAACCTTGATTAACCTTGGGTTAACGTCCACCCGAATTGTTCATTCTGACGAAGGTCAAGCTTGTCACTCCACCTTAGACATACAGTTTAACGTGAAATCCGAACCACGCCCCACCAGCAGCCCAGCATCTTAACCACTAGGCTACTCAGGGTACCCACTTATCTACCAACCACTTTCTTTATTGTGTGGAAGGATAACCAGCTGGGTTTTGCTGCGCACCTGTCGTCACCTGTCGTCACCGGGTCTCGATCCCGGGGCCGATGGATTCGTAGTCAGCGACGCTAACCACTACACCACCGAGGCGCATATATACAGGGTGATTCAAAAGTCAGGTTACATAGGGCTTTTCTGTTTCTTTGCAGGTAAATGAGTTATGAGATGTTATCGAAGGAGGAGCGCATTGATGTGATATTCCTAGCTGTTGCACAAGTGCATTGCCGTTAACGGGGCCATATCGAACATGTGATGTGACTATCCCCTGTATCATTACATAATACAGTATATCCCTATGTAACCTGTCTTTTGAATCACCCTGTGTATATATATAATATAATTATCCACACCGGAATTCGACCTCTCGAGCATAAGTCGTGAACTCTACCATCACATTACGATGAAGTAAAAGCTATCACACGGATTCACACCCTATCTTATATTTCAACAACCGAGGAAACACATAACGCTTTTGCTCTCCAGAGGCATTTTACGGGTTAACCCCCCGCACTCGAGGTAGTCTGAAATGAATGTTGCAATTCCCAATATATGTTAAAGTTAAAATTTCTGTTTAGTATCCGAAGACTTTGGGATAAATATCTTTAATTAACTAATAACTTCAAATGGTCCGAAAATTAGCCCTTATCTTTATGCACTATAAAACATCCAATATACTGTGTAGATTTCATCTGGTACGTGTATGCGATTTTGTTCTGGTAAGGCCACACTCGTATTAATCAGTCAAGAATGGCAGAAACTGGCACAATGCTCAAATTGCTCTAATTCCTGTATTATTATTACCAGCATCATCGGGAGTCGAACCCCCGACCTCACTGTCTTCACTACGCTTATAGGGAAACGGTGATACCCACTGAACTACGGACGTTGACCTAGTAAGATCATGGTATTGTATTCTAACGAAATAGTATTGGATTTAAGGTGTAAAAGCGTTTTCCTTCCTCTGATTGGTCAGCCTGTGGAAGAAATGAAACATGGTCCCTGACTGGACAATTCATAATCTCTAATCTATCATGATCTGAATACGCGTTCGTGAGGGATGTACGGGCCCCGCTTACGTAGGTGGAGACTTCTGCGGGAGTGACAAGCATTTTCAGACATCATTCCGTTAGGATATATACTTTCTGTACATACAATGACCATGCACAAGACCTCTCTATACTTAAAATAATTGTATGTAATAAAAAATGGACCATTTACCATTGTCTGACGTTGTAGCATGAAACAAAATGGTGGATTTTAGTCCAGCTGTGAAATTTATTGTTTCTTAAAATATTTACGTAAAAGTAAGTTTTGAGCTTACAACTTTGCCATTTTCAGTCTTTATTACTAACAATTAAAATACAAAGTGTCAATAATGCTCGGGGGTTAGGGATTAAACTCGGGATGTGAAAGGTCTCAGGTTCGAGAGTGGAGTTGGGCCGGCCATCTACACTGTGATTGCTCGGTCTCAGAGATTCGAGGACAGTGGTTCTTAATCCCTGGGTCGAGACCCAAATTAGGTCGCCAAGCCATTTTGATTGGGCCATTAAATTGTCATTTATCATTTATTTATTTTATCGCTAGGCCCCGCGACCACAATTTGGGTCGCAGCCTAAAAAGGTTACGAACCACTGTTCTAGGAGTTCCTGATGTTACCTATTACCATTATTTACTGTAAGTATTCTTTTGTACGCATGAAATAGGGTTTCTTTCCCGGGATCCAGGCTGTTTTTATTGAATTTGAAAATCCCGGGAATTGGACAAATATTCCGGGAAATCCCTGAATTTTAAAATGACAATTTTTAGCCAAATTATGTTAAACCTGCTGCTAAATTATGCTAAATCGCCTAAAATTATGCTAAACCTGTTTCCATTTTATGCTAAATATATGCTAAATAATTATTTTCATTTTATAGGCTATTTTTAGGGAAGAAAATACATAAAAATGCTCATTTTCTTCATTTTAGTCAATTTAGCTACTTTATAATAAACTCTGAATCAAAAAAGAAGAAAAAATGGGTTTAAAAAATTGTCGAGAAAGACATAATTTTCAGTATTCTTTCTACATCAAAAATAAAAAGGCATACTAATGTCACTCACTATATCATCATAATACATGAAACCACTTTTATTTCCTGAGTACGCATGATAAATATTATGTTTAATAAATAATAAATAGCTACCACTGATTGGTAAACTCAATTCAAGTATTACAATGCAAAAGTGGTCATCTAGGCATAAGTAATTGGTTATCCCAATTTTAAAAGGGTATTTTATCACTGAACAATAAAAAAAATTACCGTTCTCTTAAATATACAACCATTTCCTGGATTTCCCGGGATCCCGGGAATTGGCTTCATTTTGCCGGGAATTCCCGGGATTCCCCGGGATGAAGAAATCTGCATATAAGGAGAAACCCTAGTATGAAATCGGCCATTTTTTTTTAATTATCCTTTTTCGAGACACTTTTTTTAATGCAGATAAATTAAAACATTTTTATTCGTTTGTAAATCGTACAAAAGAATTTAAAAGAAAATCAATTTTGCAAAGATAAAAACATTTAAAAAAAATATTCTTCTACATTAGTTCCCTCCCCCACCTTTGTTGTTCATTACTGCATATACTGTATACCATTCAAAGAAAATGGTTGGTTGGTTGATCTGTTTAATACCCTTTCAACTGAGGATACTGAGACGGAGATGTAACGCCCCAACTGGGAAAAATAAGTCCCCTTTAGAAGGAGAACTGGGTTAAGCCAAATAAATTACACGCAGCAGGCTCGTCACTACACCCCGTTCCCCATTTTCATTAGAAGTTTGCGCTGCGTTAACATTGGTTTTTGTTGACTTTAGTGGAATCCTCAAACCAGTCATTTATTTAATTTTAAGGAGAATTTCACGTCTACAGAATTGTATTTTGTTAATAAAAATAAACTACATTTGTTTGGAGTCAATTGAGGCTGTCAGGGCCGCCGAGAGCTGCCCGGGGCCCCGGGGAAGGATTGGTATATGGGGCCCCCCTGTTTACTCAGTATTTTATTATGAATGTTTTTTGTGTACATAACAAGCAAATTGATTATATGTCCAAGTCGCTATTCAAAACATACAGTATGATAATCTCTATAAAATATATATTTATTAATTATATTTCCTCTCTGTTATTTAATCAATTGCTTTATTAACATTTTTAGATTTTATCCCTCCTCTTTCCGGGCCCACTAGAGGTCCGGACCCCGGTGATTTAACCCGGCTTCCCCGCCCTCTCGGCGGCCCTGGATGCTGTAGGAGATTCGATTGCTTTTTATCAATATTCATATATTTGGGAATGCGTCGGGTCTCAGCCGAGTTCATCACGTCTTCTCATCGCGGAACAGAAGGAACACCGTATGTTTGTCTCCCAATATATCCTACAACGTACAGCCAACGATGAAGACTTCCTGACAAGCATCATTACAGACGACAAAACGTGGGTTTACGGCTACGACCCAGAAACGAAGCGTGTCATTTTAGTGGAAGACCCTTGTCACCACGACCGGAAAAAGTGAAACAGATGTACTCAAATGTGAAGACCATGCTGACTGTGTTCTTTGACCAAAAATGTGTGGAACGCAAATTCATCCCATAGGGGCAGATGGCGAATCAGACATTCTATCAGGTCGTTTTGCAACGTCTACGGGATGCTGTTCGAAGGAAACGCCCAGAGAAATGGCGGTCTGGCATGTGACTGCTACTTCACGATAACGCACCAGTACATTCAACACTTGTCCTTGCAACATTTTCTGGCAAAACATAGTATCGCACTGGTTCAATAACCGCATTCATTACAGTCCAGACGAATGTTTCTCAACGGGGCTACCAAAAGTGCCTTTTAGAGGTGCTGCGAAATTTCATAAAAATGCCAAAAATAAGTAAATGAAAAATAAAAAATGACAAAGTATGCAAATTTTAAATGAAACAAAACATCGCGATTTATTACGTAGATACGAAAAGCGTTTAGGCTGAGTGTGAAGTTACTTGGTGTTGGGAGAGAGAGGGAGACTGACGTCGAACAGTGGGAGACGAAATCTTCTGGGTTGCCCCGAAAGAAGAACAGATTGCACTGGGGTGCCTTGAGACAAAAAAGTTGCATGGAAACCATTGGTCTATAGAGTATGGAATATTTCGAGTTCAAAAAGAGCAATGAACACTTTAAATAGTTAGGTTAAATCTATAAAAAGATGTCACAAAAATAAAAACCAAGTAAAAAACTAAATTTTATTTCTTTTTTTTCGTATGTACATGCGCGTACAGTGTATATTTACACATACATGTACACATAATAATTTAAACTTAATATATCTCCATTGCTAAAAGTTACTTGAACACATGAAAGAAATTTTGTCGAGGCAAACTTTACATTTCAATAATTTAAGTGTAATAATACACTGTAGTTCTTAATAATCGCAGCAGAAGAGAATAAGGTTGGATAGGCCAGAATCATCTTCGGATAAATGTCCGGATTGGACCTCTGTCTGCAGTCCACATACTTTGGTTCCTTTTGGGCATGAGGCGATCGGACCCCAGGTTCCGTCTAACTCCGCACGACTCGCTTTGCCGAAATGAAGCCCTTTGCCTGAAAAAGTTGGAGGTGAAAACCTACAGCCATTACCCATACTACAGAAAATGCTTTTACCATGAAGCCAGATTCTCTGGAACTGAAACACTCATTTTTGGAAAGAGACGATCACATAATATCACCTAACCTAACACAGCCGAACCTAACCTAACTTTAATTTATCGTAACTAACTAGCGTAAGAAATTCGCCCTTAATTAACTTAATCTAACCTACAAAGTCAGGGTTTTTTTTTACTTCTTTTTTTGCATACAATTTGAAAGCCTTTTAGTTCTGAGAAATTCGGGCAGCCCTTCCCCCAGCCCACCCCAAGTTTGTTTTCATACATACAGATGTTATAAGAAGTAGACGTATATGAAAGAATAACTAGAAGGAAGACGCTTTTAAACTTCAGCGTACAGTTCGGAAAAAAGTTCGGCTAGAAATATAAAAGTTCTAAAAAGCATAAAAGCACTAATCAATAATGATCGTGTTTTGTTTTTGAAAATTTATTGGTCAACGAAATAGAATAAAATATTTTAAAATATAAAAAACCCAGATTTTTTCTAGGCGAACTTTTTTCCGCAACTGTACAATAAGGATACTTTAATATTAACAGTTAAGTAAGGTATTGCCACAGACTTCCAAGGGAACTTTATAAATAAAAATTTCTAGAAACTAACGTTTTCTGAAGATTTCAATTTCCTTTTCGGTGAGTTTATGTTCCAAAGTTCTGAAAGCTTTTCTTTGAGCACCGTCCTTAGAAATGATAACTGGTTCTCTTTCACGAGACACCTAAAAGAGTAAGAAAGTATTAATGAAAAAAGTCGTAGGAAATATCAACAGAAAATTTTAGAGGTTTGCTGAGTACATGAAAAAACATCCTCACTACAGTCAGTCTGAAATATATTTATAGATAATCGTAAGTGAAATTAAGAGATTCAAAAGTTATCTGCAATTCATTCGCTGCACAGTTTTTTTTCCCAATGGCGGAAGAAAACTTGGATCACTTTAACATATTGCTTCCCAGTGTATATCACTAACATATTGCTTCCCAGTGTTAATCACTTTAACATATTGCTTCCCAAAAATAGACATTACACAACCAATTACAGTTGCATTACAATAGTTTATAATATTTAGAGATTAGCTAGTCGAGAAAATGTAAATTTATGGACAACTTAACTTATTCTGCTTTGCCATTTTTTTGAATGTGAAATATTTGGATCACCTGAAGATCAGGGCCCCCAGCCTTCTTTAGTAGCTTGACTAACGAAAATATCACGACCTAACCTAACCAATCGTAGGTCAACTGTACGCCCTTAACGATTGGTTAGGTTAGGTCGTGATATTTTCGTTAGTTAGCCTAGATTACCAACCTCTTTCTAACCAACCAACCTTTCTCTTTTAACATTTTGCTTCCCAGGTGGGATCACTAACATATTGCTTCCCGAATGCGTTGGGAAGCAATATGTTAATGTTAAACTTTTCCTAATGCAAAAGTGAAACGCGTTTCACTTTTGCATTAGGAAAAGTTAGGTTGGATTAGATTAGGTTAGGTTAGGTTAGGTGAACTCACAGTTTGACTTATACCGTATTAGAGCCTAAAATAATTAACGTAATCGAAAGATACATTTTGAGACAAATGAAACGCTATGAAACGAACCCTTTTTTGTGGATAAATTTTAGCGCGAACTAAACAACGAACGGGATAATTTACCTCTTCAGGTTGTGTAACAAGTCCGTCTAAGACGATTCCATCTTCGCATTTTACTCTGACGTCAGTCACCCCTAAATTATCATTGAAGTTTCCAACAAGACCCTCAACCCTCATTGCGTAGCCTACGATGAACGTTCCTTCAGAGCAACTTCGGACTCCTTCAGAAAAAGAGAATAATAAAAAAAATTATTGGTTTTGTTTAACTTCCTTCGCAACATCTAAGGTCATATGACGGAGGGGACCTACAGCTTTACGTGGAATCGAACTACGGGTCGCTACATAGTCTGGACGCGGAGGACGGTCTCCCATCCAATTACAATCCGACACAATGTCGCTTAACTTCGCTGATCTCAAGGGAAGCGGTGTTACGACATTGGCTACGATGTAGCCCAGAAAAAGAGAAATGTTTACAAAGATCAGTTACGTTCATGAGAGAAGCGAGTCCTAAAACTTCACTATTTTTGAAGAGTTTTGCTTTATTTGCTTACAAAAAGTTTAAATTTAAAGAAAAGATAATTATATTTATTTGTTAATAGGGTAAGACACTGGGATGCTGATCAGGGGATTGTGAGATCGAGTCCGGACGAGGATTTTGTAATTTCTGACCACCCTTGGTGGATCGTGGTTCCGATTCCACGTTAAGCTGTAGGACAAAGGTGGGCCAATAAATAAGCTTGACCTTCGTTAGAATGAACAATTTGGGCGGAATCAAATCCAAGGTTACTAACCAAATATATATATATATATATATTGAATTTCACAATTAAACACGTGAAATTAATAAGTGATACTCACCCACATCAAAAATAAAAAGCGCATCTAAAATGTTTCATATACTTAACAATACACCTCATTCTCCATTGAGGTGTATTGTTAAATACATAGAACGCCTTGGAATCACTTTTCATTTTTTCTTATGGATGTGTATCACACACACACATACATACATATATATATATATATATATATATATATAATATATATATATATATATATATAATAAAAGGACGTATGTGTGCGGTGTGTGTTTCTGTGTTTCAGCCATAACTACAAAATGGAAGCAGTTACAACCATGAAACTTCACACACATATTGATTAGGTCCCCAGGTTGTGCACCTGGGTGTTAATAAATTAAATAATTAAAATTACTGGGCTCGAAGGCCCCAGCACCGCGATTAAACTACAGAAAAGAACGCAGCCGTGAAAATTTTGAGCTTCACATTGTGTCAAGATTTCTGAATCTTAAGATTTTCATGACTAATTATTTGATCAATAAAACTATAGAAAAGAACAGTCATGAAAATCTTGAGCTTCACATGTAATTAAAACTAGCGGAGTGACCCGGCGTTGCCGGGGTGGATGTTGAACGCTATATATATATATATATATAGTATATGCCCGGTTAGGTTAATTGAATGCCCGGTTAGGTCAACTGAATGCCGATTAGGTTAATTAAATGCCCGATTAGATTAATTGAATACCCGGGTAGGTTAATTGAATGCCCAGTTAGGTTAATTGTACGCCCTTGACGATTGGTTAGGTTAAGTCGTGATATTTTCATTAGCGCAATTGAATGCCCGGTTAGGTTAATTGTACGCCCTTGACGATTGGTTAGGTTAAGTCGTGATATTTTCGTTAGCTTTAACGAAAATATCACGACTTAAACTAACCAATCGTCAAGGGGGTACAATTAACCTACCGGGCATTCAATTAATCTAATCGGGCATTCAGTTGACCTAACCTGGCATTTAATTAACCTAATCGGGCATTCAGTTGACCTAACCGGGCATTAAATTAATCTACCCGGGCATATATATATATATATATATATATATAGCGTTCAACATCCACTCCGACAACGCCGAGTTGCTCCGCTAGATATATATATATATATATATATATATATGTGTGTGTGTGTGTGTGTGTGTGTGTGTACATTTTAACTGCAAACAGCACACAGTATAATTAATGCAAAGAACGACGCTTGTGTAGAAGAGCGTTCCGCACAAGATGAGGAGGGAGAACGAACAAATGTAGAAGAATTACGACTTCTGATTGATCGAGGTTCTTGGTGTAGTGGATAGCATATCTGACCAGCAATTGGATGATCCCGGGTTCGATTCCCGGGAGGTACCTCATTTTTCATTTGTTCGTCTCTCCTCATCTTGTGCAGAACGCTCTTCTACACAAGCGTCGTTCTTTATATGTATGTGTGTGATTACCTTGCCATCTTCCCTGCCATCCTGTGAACTTGTGACGTAATTCACCATGTACCCTGATTTATCAAAACAGTATAACTTCATTCCATTTCCCCTCGTGTCGTCGCGATGTCCTGTGTCCTCATACTGATTTTATAAGAAAATGAATGGTTGTTAGTTAATAGTCAAGCTATGAAATTTATTTGATTCTTCATCTGCATTTACGTGTACCATCGATTCCAATAGCCGGAATACACTGAGCTACGCCTACCTTACGGTCCAGTTTAATTTATTGGAACTGATGGTACATTGTCGAAAATAATGGTCATTAAGTTGAAAATGTTGAAAAAGTACTAGTTAGTGACAGAGGTTTCCTTAAAATATAAAATTGTCTACCTATCAAGTGCTCCAGTCTCTAGCCTACATATTGTGTATCTACCTTCTGATTTAAAAAATATCTTGTGTCGTGTTCTCGTATTGACGATGTTGATAGGATGAGTACCTTGTATCGTGTATCATCAATAATACATTTCTGTATTTTGGCCATTCTTGGATTATATAGGTACCATAAATTCGATAAATAAAGGGGCGTTATAAATTTTGTGATTACAGCCAGAAGGTTATGGACGATAGATATTCATGAGACTATTTTAGAAATATGTAAGTCAGTGGTAGTTACTAACTTTTAAATTCCTACCACTCATTCATTTTAGTAATTTAATAGCGACTTGTTTTAGTTGCCTGTTTGGTTGTTTGGATGACCGCTTACTACTACCGAACCAACCGGAAAAAACAAGAACAATTCACTCTTCCCTTCGGAGAACATGGTCCAGTCAAAGAAATTATGAACAGCAAGCTCATCACTGTTACTCTCTCCATTTCTCTGACTGTCATGGAACAGTTCATGGCTGGGCTGGGTTTTCCCAGAGAGGCATTAGGTGGACACTGGACACTTACCTTGAATTCCATCTCTGCCGCGTATGTCCGTCGGGACACAGTTCTTTGACGCCCATTCACCCAGGTCAACCCCATTTCCTGCATTAATTTGAGTGGTTTCGCAATTTGCCGCTGAAAAACAATTATGGTTGCGTTATATAAATCTTTTTAATGATTACAAACAAGGACGCAGCTCCTCCAGTATGCCCAAAGAAAGAATTTAAGTTTTAGGAAGTGGGCCCTACATTATATACAATATGTCAACAAATGTCATGAGGACTGATAATACATAAATAATGGGAATTTTCATCAATAACTAACAAAATTTTACGCATCTAAGTTTTTTACTACAGTAAATTTTAAAAAAATGAGTTATATGTTTATTGTAAGGAAAAACTATAACAACATACGTAAACTGTAAACACATGTCAACACCAACCATTATATTCTTACTGGTCTTATTAAAGTTACAGTACGGTCGGTTTTTCTCGTGGTTGCACTATAGTCTACTTGTCCTATACAATATATCTCGTCAGATCACGCTTATACAAAATTTCATATACGTTTGTGAAATTGAGAAAAAGGCCAGTCGGGAAATTATGTTTACAAAAGATCACAGCTATCAAAAAATTTTGAGCACCACATCCGAAATCAGTGGGTCAAGATTTATGAAGCTTCATTTAAAATCTAAGTGCCTCGTGAGCTTAAGGTAAATATTAAGCTCTCACTGGCTTAAAATTTCTTTTTAAAAGTCTTTTGTATGAAATTATTTACGTGTTACAATGCGTGGACTGACTAGATAGCTGTAGGCTTTGGTTGTAGTTTGCTCACACAAATGGCTGGATTTTTCATGTAATCGACAAAAAAAAACGCATCGAAATGAACTCCCGAGAGAGAGAGAGAGAGAGAGAGAGAGAGAGAGAGTAAAACTTTGTGTAAGTAAGACCCAATCCTACTTTTGCCTAGTCAGCCCAGGATCGCATTGTAACATGTAAATAATTTCGTACAAACGATTTCGAAGAGGAATTTTCAAGCCAGTGGGAGCTTAATATTCACTTTAAGCTTACGGTCCATCTAGATTTTCCAGTTAATGAAACGTCACAAATTTTGATCTGATTTCGGATGTGGAGTTCAAAATTTTGATGGGTGCGTTATTTTGTAAATTTATTGACCGACTGGCTTTACTGGATTTCAAAAAAGTGTATAAAATTTTACATATGCGTGGTCTGACCATTAAAACAATAGACTTTGTTACAACCTACAGTAATTGCTACCTTTTCGTCTCTTTATTCTTTAGGTATACAGGAATTTATTACGTATTTGTGACCAGTAAATTTAATGTATTTTTATAGACCGAACTGTAAAACGGCTTTAAAATATGTTTATTTTTTAAAGTAATTAACATTTCCTGTTCCTCATCTCTATTTATTCGGTAATTGTTTACCTCATTTCGTACAGTTTATATGAAAAATTGTGAAACTAAAATTTCTTTATGATAACGAACAAATGAGAACAGACTAATGGGTAAAATCGCATCTGTGGCCTCATTTACCTTTGTGCAAAATCTAACCTTCATGAAATAGCGCCTCAAACCAATAATTTTTTAAAAATCTAATTGTAGTATACAGATACTGAAATAGGCTTTTTAAAACGTGCTATGCTTTTGCAGAGTTTCAACAATCAATATTTTTAAATATTATTACGTTTTGGAATGTCAGTATTGTATAATTATGAGACAAAAGATGAGAAATTGATTACATTATATTATCATCATCAACGGTCGCCATTGTATAGTCGAATTCTACTAATTGATAAGTGGATAAATGCCATATGTTGCTTCACGGTCTGTGACAGTGATTTCAGTTGTCGCGTGGAAAAAGATAATGATTTTTTTCCCCCATTTAAGACGCTGCATATACAGGGTGATTCAAAAGTATTTATTGTATAGTTATTTTTGAGGCAGGACTTTGGACTCTCTCTCTCTCTCTCTCTCTCTCTCTCTCTCTCTCTCTCTCTCTCTCTCTCTATATATATATATATATATATATATAATATATATATATATAGGGTGGGGCACGGGAATCAACTGTTTTTTGAATAGCTAGTAATCGGCCATTAGGAATGGGAGGGGCGTGCGGTAGGTAGCATTCCATTCCTGGGTTCATAGCATTTAACTTTAACTAACACTCACCTTTATCTTTCAGGTGCCATCATGGAGCAGTGGACGTTAGAACACCGCATGTTCGCGTATGATCATTCTGCTCATAAAGTGCAAGCATTTCCTGTGCAAAATTCAGTCGTTGGGGGCAATCGTTTACATTCAATTCCTGCACCATCGCTAACTTGTATGGGTGAAAATGTAATTCTTCATGCAAAATCCGTCTAACAGTACGATTGCTGATTCCGAGTGCAGCTGAATGTCTCCGAGCAGAGCGGCCTGGGCTTTGCAACATCGCTTGTCTGACCCTTTCAACGTTCTCTGGAGTACGCACAGTGCGTTGCGGCCCCTTCGGTTTTGTTTTCATTATTGAGCCTCCTGTTCGAAGATTGTTAACCCAACGTAAGATTGTGTCACGAGCGGGAACAGAGTCATTTCGATGAATGTTGAATCTGCGGCGAAACGCACGCTGAACTGCTGTCACTGACTCGCCACTCCTAACAAATGATCATACGCGAACATGCGGTATTCTAACGTCCACTGCTCCATGATGGCACCTGAAAGATAAAGGTGAGTGTTAGTTAAAGTTAAATGCTATGAACCAGGAATGGAATGCTACCTACCGCACGCCCCTCCCATTCCTAATGGCCGATTACTAGCTATTCAAAAAACACTTGATTCCCGTGCCCCACCCTGTATATACACACACATGCGAATCTGTATGGTTTATGTAAATAAAAATAATCCAGTATTGGTATGATTATTTTTGTTAATGCGCCTCGGTGGTGTAGTGGTTAACATCGCTGACTACGAATCCACCGGTCCCGGTTCCATTCCCGGCGAAAGCAGACGGCGCGAAGCTTACCGAGCTTTTCATCCTTCAAGAAAAAATAAGTTGGTAGATAAATGTGTACCCTGGGTGACCTAGTGGTTAATCGGGAGGTCGTGAGATCGAGTCCGAGCAAGGACTTCTTATGAAATTTCTGAACAATTCAGGTGGAAGCAAAACCAAGGTTACTGCACAGAGGTCTTTTCCGAGATTGAATAAAATCGTCTGGCGTTAGCCAGACCAAAATCAGTAAAGTTAACATTGTACGCTAAAGGGTTAAACAACCTATGAAACACCTATAATATCTTAAACATTGTATATCGTGGCTTTATGGTTCTGACCTGATTAAGAACATTCTTTTTCGAAAGTATCATGATTGCAAATGCAATCGTTATGCATTTATTCAGGCAAACACTTAATATAGGTTTAATATAATATAATATAATAATTAAAATAGGTTTGACTATATTTGCGAGTGTACAAAGTCGAATGCATTCGTTTTTTCAAATCACGATTTTAATTACTGTTATTTGGTAATTTAGGTTTTACGACACCTGATCGACATGATATTTTATCGACAAGTTATTATTACGTTAGGTTACGCTAGGTTATGTTAAGTTAAGTTAGTTTTATAGCGTCGATGTTTTGGTCTTTTCCACGAAATCGGTATAGGTTCGAGAAATTCAGCTAATAAATACCCACTGCAACAAAATTCACACGATACGCGTACAATCTACAATATAATTTTACTCAACCTCCATTTTGAAAAGAGCTCACTATAACCTAATTCAATATACTTACCAACAACCAAAGCCACAACTATAATAAAAATTTTCATGCTTGTTGTATCAAAATTCAAACTTCGATAATTTTAATATGAAATTATACGTTGGACGGAGGAAGATAAGTCTCGAAGTGAATGTGAATTGAGCACAACCTTACTTTTAATATCAGGAGCGTATTTATTACTACGTGCTTAGTCATAACGCGTCACGAGAATTTGTCATAATGTTAAGATAAAGTGAGAATTTGGTGGTGATTCAAGGTAGAAATCTAATATACTATTTCAGAAATGAAGCCTTATATATATATATATATATATATATATATATATATATATATATATATATATGAAAAATTATTTCACGAAAGTGACACGTGAAAAGTATTTATGATGAATAAAACCACGAAGGAAAAAAGAAACACAAAGGGGTGCTCAAGCGCTTTCGTCTAATGACATCCTCAGGAACACTGAAGTGAAAGGACAGATCAAGGCAATATATAGGTTACAAAAATAAACATACATACATACATATTCATATATATATATACATATATATATATATATATATACATATATACATATACTGTATATAGTAAGCATAGAAAAAATTGTGGGAGGAGCCAACATTTATATGGTCACAAAAGAATAAAGAAATAAAAATAAATATAAATATAAATTGAGAAAAAATTAATTACAAAATAGTGCCTTAGTGATATATATGTCACAGCCTAAATAATCATAAAGAAATAAACAGGCAAATAAAAAAACCACAAATATATATACTATACATATATATATATATATATATATATATATATATAAAAGACACTTTTAGCACTTTGGCCGACCTTCAATATAAATTCAAATGGCTTGTTTATGGAACAGGTCACAAAAGAATAAAGAAATAAAAATAAATATAAATATTGTAAGTGGAGTCTACCAATTCAAGCTCAAAAGGGAAGTTTTACAATCAATTTAATAGATGATACCAAATTGATATATATGTCACAAAAAAATAAAGAAATAAACCAAAAAAAAAACAAATTAATTATTAAAAAAATAATAATAAAAAATAATAATAATAAATTGAAAGATAAATTTTAAGAGAGGCACACCAATTTATAAGGGAAAAATTACCACATATGCATATTATAGTCACAAACGAATAAAAAAGTACAAGTAAATATAAACTGGAAAACAAAATGATGCCTAGATGATATATAAAGAACAATAAAATATATATACAACATATATACGGTATATATACGAAATATAAACGCAATATATACAGAATATATATATATATATATATATATGCATAAGGGAAAAAAATTACCAAATTTGTTTTTATAATTATTGTCTGAAAAAACGGTAGGTCGCAAAAGAATAAAGAAATAAAAATAAATATAAATTGAAAAAATTACAAATAATACACGTACACATGTATACCCGCATAACCAAATATATATACATATACACACATATATACAAACACACACACACACAACACAATATATATATACACATACAAGCTTGACCTTCGCGAAATGAGAAATCAACCCGCAGAACCTTTGTGAGGTTGTAAGGTAAGGTAAGGTACATACCCATATAATATATATATATATATATATATATATACATTTAACTGCATACATACATACATACATATACACACATACATACATACATATACACACATATACATACAAACATATTTAGCTGCAATGACCACACACATACTCACATACACATACATACATACACATACACGCATACAGCAAAAAATTGAAAAATAAACTTGTAAGAGAAACAAAAGACAAAAACAAATTTTTTTACCAAAGATTTAACAACCTGCCCTTTTTGTTTAAATCCATTCTGAAGGAATTCAGAGCAACGGGATCGAGTTGAAACAGACCTTTACTCATGTTAAGGTTATTTGTAAGTTGAATTATAGCCGACTCAAGAATATTTCTATTAACAATGTTGCTAGAGTGAAACAAAACTGAAACATTATTCCAATCAATACAATGGGATAACTCTGACAAATGGACAAAAAGGGCACTGGACAACTGTCCCGTTCTAACGGAATATTGATGCTGTTTTACACGCGTTTGCAAATCCTTTCCCGTCTGATCTATGTAAAAGGAATCACATTGCTTACACCCAATTTTATAGATAATGCCTAAATTATTGGTAGGGCTATTTTTTACTATGATGGTTTTCACAATATTGTTATATGAAAAAACTACACTGATATCCAAAAGTTTAAGTACATTAGCAATGCCTAAGAAGCCCGGGAAAAATGGAAGTACTAAAATATTCTTTGACAAGGTGCGAGTGTTATTATTCACACGATAGAAGGTTCGTTTAGCCTTATTAAGACAAGATTCCATGAACGCAGATGGGTAACACAACTCACTTCCAATACCGTTGATATTTTCCAATTCGGCATCGATGTATTCCGGACTGGCGATCCTAAGAGCGCGGAGAAACATTGAGGAAAATATGGCCTTTTTAATAGGGGTGTCATGTCCAGAGTAAAAGTGTACGTAGGACAAATTGTTTTTTTTTTCCGATAGATACTAAACTTAAAACCCGGGCTATCCCTATGAACACGCACATCCAAAAACGGGATTGAGTTGTCTTGTTCCACTTCTAAAGTAAATTTAATGGAGGGGACTTGGTCATTTAACTGAAGGAGGAAGTCATCCAGGTCACGATTCATGGGCCAGATACACAAAATATCGTCGACGTACCGCAACCAAGGGATGCCAACCCCCAGGATTCTCGGAATGTAAGTAATTTCAAAAAACTCCATATAAATATTGGAGAGAAGGGGCGACAAAGGGTTGCCCATGGCCATCCCAAAAACTTGTTGATAATGCTCGCCATTGAAAGTGAATTTACAATCCTTGATACAAAGCTTAATAAGCTCCAAAACAATGTGTGCAGGTAATGGTAAATCATAATTATGTAATTCTCTGGCGAGAAAGTCAAGCATATCATCAATCGGCACTTTTGTGAACAATGAACAAACGTCGAAACTGATCAATCTATCGTTGGTATTAATGCGAACATTATTCAATTTTTCAGTGAGATCCATGGAATTTTTACGTGTGAATCAGAGACAGTTCCAAGAATGGGGGACAAAACATTAACAAGCCATTTGGAGAGTTTATAGGTAATAGAGCCCACCGAGCTAATAAATAGGGCGCATAGGGTTACCCGGTTTGTGGGTTTTAATAAGACCATAAAGATAAGGCAGAGCAGGTGAAGTGGACAAAAAAGGGGAATTAAATCCTTATGATCTTGAGAATGCGTTTCAAGCCACTATTGAATGATTTGATGACATCATCCTGTGGGTTCTTCCTAAATTTCACGTATGTGGGGGGTCCTGAAGCAGCTCATTCATCTTTCCAATGTAATCCACTTTGTCCATAATGACTAAGGTGTTAGCCTTGTCTGCTTTAGTAATATGGAGCTCACTATCTTTTTTTAATTGTGAAAGGCTATTGCGGAAACGTTTAGGAAAGTTATCTTCGTAAGAAATATTCGCAGCACCATAGACCAGGCCTTTAACTATGTTAACCAAAAACTGAGGAAGGTTACACTGTTTTTCAAAACGAGCAAGACTATGACAAATTTGTAAAGCAGTAGGTTTTTTAACAATATAAAAGGACATACCAAATCCAAGGGCACTTTTTGCATCGTCACTAATGTTTTTCGAAGAAAGGTTCAAAACACACTTTGAGCTTGCTTTTTTACTCCACTGACTATTTCGAATGAGACTTTTAATTTTGCGATCCAAAATGTTTCGAAGTGAAGAAGTTCTCCGACGCAACTCGTTGTAAATTTCATCAAACAAAGGTTGGATCCACGGTTGGGGAATAACAGTCAAAACATTACGTTTGGCAATGCCTAAATTTTGAAGGTGGACCACTCATTTTGTCTTTGTACTTGTACTTTTTTATTCGTTTGTGACTATAATATGCATATGTGGTAATTTTTCCCTTATAAATTGGTGTGCCTCTCTTAAAATTTATCTTTCAATTTATTATTATTATTTTTTATTATTTTTTTAATAATTAATTTGTTTTTTTTTTGGTTTATTTCTTTATTTTTTTGTGACATATATATCAATTTGGTATCATCTATTAAATTGATTGTAAAACTTCCCTTTTGAGCTTGAATTGGTAGACTCCACTTACAATATTTATATTTATTTTTATTTCTTTATTCTTTTGTGACCTGTTCCAAAACAAGCCATTTGAATTTATATTGAAGGTCGGCCAAAGTGCTAAAAGTGTCTTTTATATATATATATATATATATATATATATATATTATATATATATATATATATATATATGTATGTATATATATTTGTGGTTTTTTTATTTGCCTGTTTATTTCTTTATGATTATTTAGGCTGTGACATATATATCACTAAGGCACTATTTTGTAATTAATTTTTTCTCAATTTATATTTATATATATTTTTATTTCTTTATTCTTTTGTGACCATATAAATGTTGGCTCCTCCCACAATTTTTTCTATGCTTACTATATATATGTATATATGTATATATATATATTATATATATATATGTATATATATATGAATATGTATGTATGTATGTTTATTTTTGTAACCTATATATTGCCTTGATCTGTCCTTTCACTCCAGTGTTCCTGAGGATGTCATTAGACGAAAGCGCTTGAGCACCCCTTTGTGTTTCTTTTTTCCTTCGTGGTTTTATTCATCATATATATATTATATATATATATATTATATAATATATATATATATATGATGAATAAAACCCGCAGGATGACGTCATCAAATCATTTAATAGCGGCTTGAAACGCATTCTCAAAGATCATAAGGACTTAATTCCGCTTTCATGTCCACTTCACCTTCTCTGCCCTACCTTTACGGTCTCATTAAAACCCACAAACCTGGCAACCCTATGCGCCCTATTATTAGCTCGGTGGGCTCTATTACTTATAAACTCTCCAAATGGCTTGTCAAGTCTTGTCCCCCATTCTTGGAACTATCTCTGATTCACATGTAAAAAATTCCATGGATCTTACTGAAAAATTGAATAATGCACGTACTGAAACTAACGATAGATTGATCAGTTTTGACGTTTGTTCATTGTTTACAAAAGTGCCGATTGACGATATGCTTGACTTTCTCTCCCAAGAATTACATAAGTATGACCTGCCACTACCTTCACACATTGTTTTGGAACTTATTAAGCTTTGCATCAAAGACTGTAAATTCACTTTCAATAACGAGTATTATCAACAAGTTTTTGGGATGGCCATGGGCAACCCCTTGTCGCCCCTCCTCTCCAATATTACAGTATATGGAGTTTTTCGAAATTACTTACATTCCGAGAATCCTGGGGGTTGGCATCCCTTGGTTGCGGTACGTCGACGATATTTTGTGTATCTGGCCCATGAATCGTGACCTGGAGAACTTCCTCCTTCAGTTAAATGATCAAGTCCCCTCCATTAAGTTTACTTTAGAAGTGGAACAAGACAATTCAATCCCATTTCTGGATGTGCGTGTACATAGGGAAAGCCCAGGTTTTAAGTTTAGTATCTATCGGAAGACAACAAACAATTTGTCCTACGTACACTTTTACTCGGGACATGACACCCCCACTAAGAAGGCCATTTTTTCATCAATATTTCTCCGTGCCCTTAGGATCGCCAGTCCGGAATACATCGATGCCGAATTGGAAAAAATCAACGGTATTGGAAGTGATCTGTGTTATCCATCTGCGTTTATGGAATCTTGTCTCAACAAGGCAAAACGAACTTTCTATCGCGTCAATAATAACACTCGTACTTTGTCAAAAAAAAAAATTTTAGCACTTCCATTTTTCCCGGTCTTTTTAGGCATTGCTAATGTATTTAAACTTTTGGATATTAATGTAGTATTTTCATATAACAATATTGTGAAAAATATCATAGTAAAAAATAGCCCTACCAATAATTCAGGCATTATCTATAAAATTGGTTGTAAACAATGTGATTCCTTTTACATAGGTCAGACGGGAAAGGATTTGCACACACGTATAAAACAGCATCAATATTCCGTTAGAACAGGACAATTGTCCAGTGCCCTTTTTGTCCATTTGTCAGAGTTATCCCACTGTATTGATTGGAATAATGCTTCAGTTTTATTCCACTCTAGCAACATTGTTAATAGAAATATTCTTGAGTCTGCCATTATCCAACTAACAAATAACTTCAACATAAGCAAAGGTCTTTTTTCAACTCGATCCTGTTGTTTTGAATTCATTCAGAACAGATTTAGATAAGAAAGGTAGAACGCTAAATCTTTGGTAAAATTTGTATGCCACCCTAATAACTTTTATTTTTCAATTTTTATATACAAAAAAATAGGGCAGTGTGCTAAAACCCGGGCAGATTTCGATTTCCAGTATAAATTTGTATATATATATTTTTTTTTATCTATAACATTGTTTGGAAACAAATCTTTTAATCTTGTGCTAAAATCGATAATTGTTAAATTTTTATATACAAAAAGAGCAGAGTGCTAAAACTTGGGCAGATTTCCAGTATAAATTTGTATATATATATTTTATTTTTATTTTATTATTTTTTTTTATCTATAACATTGTTTGGAAACAAATCTTAATCTTGTGCTAAAAATCGATAGTTTTTCCTTATAAATTTGTGTGCCCCTTTCCACAATCCTTTAATTTCGTTTCTCCGTTTATTGTATATATATATATATATTATATATATATATATTTTTTTTTTTTCTCTTTCTGTAACCTATATATAGGCTGTAATTCTTTATGTACTTCAGTGTTCCTGAGGATGTCATTAGACGAAAGCGCTTGAGCACCATCTGTGTTTCCTTTCCTTCGTGGTTTTATTCATCATAAATATTTTTCGCGTGTTACTTTCGTGAAATAATTTTCATAATATATATATATATATAATATATATATATATATATATATATATATATATATAACGTAAAGAACGACGCTTTGTATAGGAGAATTATCCGCGCAAGATGAGAGCGAAAGAACGAAACAAATGAAAAAATGAGGTAACCACCCGGGAATCGAACCCGGGATCTTCCGATTGCTGGTCAGATATGATAACCATTACACCACGGGCCGACCTTTTGCTAGTCTGTCTAATATACTATTTCAGAAATGAAGCCTTATATATTATATATATATATATATATATACATACAGGGCGTCCCAAAAAAATGTATACACACTTTAACAGCTGATAGCTCAATTGATGTTTCTTTCTTTCCAAGTTAAACCATTAGAATTAATAATGGCAGTCAGACTAAGCTTTGAACAAAGGAAATTCATTCTAAAATGCTACTGGAAGTGTGAAACGCAGTTGAAGTGCAAAGACAGTTTAGGAGGGAGTTTCAAACAGATCCACCAACGCGACTTACCATCACTCGAATTAGAGATAAGTTTGAAGCCGATGGAACTGTTCAGATGTCACAAGAAGCGTTCCGGAAGACCACGGCATCGACAAGCCCCACAAAGCAAGAAAGAGTACTGGAAACGTATCACCAAAGTCCAAGAAAATCTGTGCGGCAAGCGAGTCGTGAGGTAGGAATTTCAGAATCGTCTGTCCAACGCATTTTGAAGCGCTGTCAATGGAAAAGTTACATTCCAAGATTAGTCCATGCTATTAATGAAGATCCGGACCGAAGAGTGGAGTATTGCGAGTGGTACTTGGCACGATGTGGATGTGGATTGGACGAAGGGGTTTCGTAGAATACCCTCCGCGTTCACCAGACCTCACACCGCTAGACTTTTTTTTATGGGGATACTTAAAAGACAAAGTCTACGCTATAAAACCTGCAACAGTCGCTGAATTGAGAGCAGCCATTGAACGAGAATGCACACAAATACCAACGAAATGTCGGTTCAGTTATTTGGTCAATAAAACTATAGAATGAACGCAGTCATGAAAATCTTAGGCTTCAAATCCGAGCTCATTGTATTAAGATTTGTGAAGCTTTAGATTTTCATGGCTGCGTTCTTTTCTGTAGTTTTATTGAATGAATAATTGGTTTGCCAGTACTGGAAGGCCGCATGCACCCCAATTACTGAGGCCCAAGGTGAGAGGAATAGGAATGATATCCAGATAAAGGGCTACTGATGTCAAAATAAAATACGCCGTAGGCCCACAATTCAGCCGAAGCACTGCAGATCTAGCAAAATCGGCGCGTAGCGCCGACCTTTTGCTAGTTATGATTCTATTTCTGCATTTCATTATTACTTACGTGGCAAACAAGTCAATATTAAAATATTACAAACTTAGTATTACGTCAATCATTAAAATTAAGTTTTGAAGCAGAGTCCTTATCCTCTCTCTCTCTCTCTCTCTCTCTCTCTCTCTCTCTCTTCTATATATATATATATATATATATATATAATAATAATAATAAAAGGACGTTGTGTGTGTGTCTGTCTGTCTGTTCCAGCCATAACTCCGAAATGGAAGCAGTTACAAACATGAAACTTCACACACATATTGATTAGGTCCCCAGGTTGTGCACCTGGTTGTTAATAAATTAAAAAATTAAAATTACTGGGCCCGAAGGCCCAGCACCGCGATTAAACTACAGAAAAGAACGCAGCCGTGAAAATTTTGAGCTTCACATTGTGTCAAGATTTCTGAATCTTAAGATTTTCATGACTATAGTTTTACTGACCAAATAATTGAACCCCCCAATTACTGTCGGTTCAATTATTTGGTCAGTAAAACTATAGAAAAGAACAGAGTCATGAAAATTTTGAGCTTCACATTGCCGCCCGTAATAATAATCTATAATAATAAAAGGACGCAATTACAAACGTGAAACTTCACACACATATTGATTAGGTCCCGAGGTTGTGCACCTGGGTGTTAATACTGTAAATTAAATAATCAATTTAAAAAAATTAAATTACGTCATCAAGATCTTTACGTTATATATACAGGGTGGCCCCCAAAAAATGGCACCAATTTTGAGAAGTGATATCTCAATAACCATTGCAGCTAGGGACTTAAAAAAACAACCAAATGAAAGATAATTCTTTTCTCTTTAAATACTTATTCTATGGCTTGATGGTTATAAGCCCATATAATGCCAAAAATTGGCTTCCAAAAAAAATATACAAAAAAAGTTGCGCATTTATATTTATTCCTTGATCCTAATTTTAAATGAAATTTTTCTATTCCAGACCCCTCAAGATGGGATTGAGAGAATCTGATAAGAACATTATACAAGCACTACGTGAAGAAAAAGGATATTCATTAAACAGAATCCTTTACGAATTTCCAAATAGAAATTGGAAAAAAAGAACTGTGGCACATTTTTTACAAAAACTTAAAGAAACCGGCAGCAGTCAACGGCGTCCGGGAAGTGTGTCGACCAAAAAGTATTAGAACGCCAGAAAACATTGAAAAAGTAAATGAAATGGTTTTAAGTCAAGAGGAACAACCGGGAACAAGTAAAAGTGAACGTGAAGTTGCGAAAGAAACCGGGATTTCACGTTCATCAGTACAGCGAATAATTCGAAAAGATCTTGGGTTGAAAACATTTAAGAGGGTGAAGGTTACTGCTTTATCGGAGCCTGTGAAAGAAAGACGTTTCCATCGATGTAAAAATCTATTGCGAAGATTTCGGTCAAATGAGTCTGTGAAAAAAATTTGGTTTTCTGATGAGAAACGATTTACGGTCGAAACACCACGAAATACCCAAAATGATCGGGTTCGTGCAGCAGTGGCGACAAAAACTCATGTTGACCCAAAACGACTTTTGCGTGAAAAAAAACACTTTTCAGATTCGATAATGGTTTCCCTTGCAGCGTCATCTGAGAACAAAACATCCATAATTTTTATTCAGCGAGGAGTTAAAATTAACTCAATTTACTACTGTAATGACATTTTGTCTTCAATGTTGTCAGAGATCAAGGAGACGAGCACTGATTTTGTGTTCATGCAAGATGGAGCCCCATCTCATACAGCCAAGGAAACAATAACATTTCTCAATAATAATTGTCCTGGTTTTATCGAACCAAATAATTGGCCACCATGCAGCCCAGATCTAAACCCCATTGACTACTTTGTGTGGTCTGCCTTAGAGAGAGAAGTCTACCATGGTCAGAAATCCGTGATGTGAACCATCTTCGTGAACGAATTCAGGCTGCATGGGAAAATCTCTCACAAGTGACGATCTCAAAGGCAATTTCAAAATGGAGGGCGAGATTACAGGCTGTGGTTGACCATAATGGAGGGCAGATTGAGCCATTTATTGAAAATTAGGTTTAACTTAAAACCACAGAACTTCGTTTAAAGACCGTAAATTAGAAGATAATTAATTAGAAAAAAATAAAAGGAATAAATATAAATGCGCAACTTTTTTTTGTATATTTTTTTTGGAAGCCAATTTTGGGCATTATATGGGCTTATAACCATCAAGCTATAGAATAAGTATTTAAAGAAAAAATAATTATCTTTCATTTGGTTGTTTCTTTAAGTCCCTAGCTGCAATGGTTATTGAGATATCACTTCTCAAAATTGGTGCCATTTTTTTTTGGGCCACCCTGTATATATATATAACCAAAGGTTAACCAAAGGTTATATATATATATATATATATATATATATATATATATATATATATTAGTGGTGGACCGGATGTCAGTTTTTCAACATCTGCGGATGCGGATTTTTAATTTCAATATCTGCGGATGCGGATGCGGATATTTAGTTAATCTATCAATATAATATAGAATTATGAATATATGATATAATTTTTCAAATTTCGTGATATTACTATTATGGCAGGCAAAGCATAAAAATTAAAATTAATATTAATATTTTCATTATAATAAAAATAATAACTTTCTCAAGAGTTTCAGCCACAGAAAATTCAATGAAGCAAGTTTCATTCAGTTTTCTGTGTTACCAGGTATTTATATTTTCAGGTTTACATATTTGTTTGTTCATTAATAATAATTAATACTTTACATGAAATGTGCATCACTGGGCCTTATAAGCTACTTTATAAGCTAATTTAATTGTAAATTGCATAATTTATTAGAAGTAATATCCGCGGATGCGGATGTTAAAGTTGATGCGGATGCGGATATCTGGTCCACCATTAATATATATATATATATATATATATATATATATATATATATATATATATTGAAACCTATGGTAAAATTATTGAATACCCGGCTAGGTTCAATGAATGCCAGGTTAGGTCATCTGTACGCCCTTGACGATTGGTTAGGTTACGTCGTGATATTTTCGTTAGCTTTAACGGAAATATCACGACTTAACCTAACCAATCGTCAAGGGCGTACAATTAACCTACCCTGGCATTCAATTAATCTAATCGGGCATTCAGTTGACCTAACCGGGCATTCAATTGACCTAACCGGGTATACAGTTTACCTATCCGGGTGTGTATATATATAATATATATATATATATATATATACACAAACTCAGAATGGTTCCCTGAGAACATTATATGTTAACACAGACCGTGCATGGAACAAGGAACTCTTCTGGGAAAATTAAATCCACTATAGTCCGAATAAGTAATGGTAAATGACAAATACCATAGTTTTTTTCCTTTTTCATGATTTTAGCCCGACGTGGGCAACGGGTCTCTCGCAAAGAGATCCCATAAATATAGCTTCCCTCACCAGCTATCTGCAAAGCAGACAGGATCCAGCTTTGGGACGTGGATCTAGGGTTTAAAGCAAGCCTAGATCCCTACACTCAGAACCTCTATATAAGTAAAAGACTCGTTGCATTCACGTCGTGTTGAATAAATCAAAGAAAAAGGGGGTAACTATTGTTTTTAGCCAAAAAAAACCAAAACTTAAACCTCAACCGGGACATTGAGCGTCCACTTTTCAAGGCACGAAACACGTCCGTTTAGTATACACAAACTCAGAATGGTTCCCTGAGAACATTATATGTTAAACACAGACCGTGCATGGAACAAGGAACTCTTCTGGGAAAATTAAATCCACTATAGTCCGAATAAGTAATGGTAAATGACAAATACCATAGTTTTTTTTCCTTTTTCATGATTTTAGCCCGACGTGGGCAACGGGTCTCTCGCAAAGAGATCCCATAAATATAGCTTCCCTCACCAGCTATCTGCAAAGCAGACAGGATCCAGCTTTGGGACGTGGATCTAGGGTTTAAAGCAAGCCTAGATCCCTACACTCAGAACCTCTATAAGTAAAAGACTCGTTGCATTCACGTCGTGTTGAATAAATCAAAGAAAAAGGGGGTAACTATTGTATTTTTAGCCAAAAAAACCAAAACTTAAACCTCAACCGGGACATTGAGCGTCCACTTTTCAAGGCACGAAACACGTCCGTTTAGTATACACAAACTCAGAATGGTTCCCTGAGAACATTATATGTTAAACACAGACCGTGCATGGAACAAGGAACTCTTCTGGGAAAATTAAATCCACTATAGTCCGAATAAGTAATGGTAAATGACAAATACCATAGTTTTTTCCTTTTTCATGATTTTAGCCCGACGTGGGCAACGGGTCTCTCGCAAAGAGATCCCATAAATATAGCTTCCCTCACCAGCTATCTGCAAAGCAGACAGGATCCAGCTATAGTGGATTTAATTTTCCCAGAAGAGTTCCTTGTTCCATGCACGGTCTGTGTTTAACATATAATGTTCTCAGGGAACCATTCTGAGTTTGTGTATACTAAACGGACGTGTTTCGTGCCTTGAAAAGTGGACGCTCAATGTCCCGGTTGAGGTTTAAGTTTTGGTTTTTTTGGCTAAAAATACAATAGTTACCCCCTTTTTCTTTGATTTATTCAACACGACGTGAATGCAACGAGTCTTTTACTTATATAGAGGTTCTGAGTGTAGGGATCTAGGCTTGCTTTAAACCCTAGATCCACGTCCCAAAGCTGGATCCTGTCTGCTTTGCAGATAGCTGGTGAGGGAAGCTATATTTATGGGATCTCTTTGCGAGAGACCCGTTGCCCACGTCGGGCTAAAATCATGAAAAAGGAAAAAAACTATGGTATTTGTCATTTACCATTACTTATTCGGACTATAGTGGATTTAATTTTCCCAGAAGAGTTCCTTGTTCCATGCACGGTCTGTGTTTAACATATATATATATATATATATATATATATTAGGGTGTCACTTATTTGTATGGTAAGAATTGAACCATCAAGAAGTTTCGGTCTGACCCTCTAGAAATGTGATTGCGTGTAAAAACGCTGATTATGAAGTTCCATGAGAAAATATTAATATTTAGATGTCGCTCAAGACCATTAAAATTTTGATGACGTGTCGTTACTTGTCCTAAATTGAAATGTGCTTCCTTTCTATGCCTCATCCCAGTATCATTTCAGTCGCCTTAATGGTACAGTAGGATGTGTTTGCATTAGTGTGCTTTATTTAGTCTTTTAGTCCTCCCTGATATAAAAAATTGCATGGTCATATCTATGACTAGTGTTGATGGACAAGAGAACCCTCCAAAGCGTGTGGTTGTTGACCTGGATACTGTGAAAGAAAAAAGCTTGGAAAACTTTGTAACAAAAAACACAAAATCATTGTTCACGAAGCTCAACCTCCCAGATGAATTCTTGGAGAAAACTGCTGAGCAATGGGAAGAGGACACCCATTACCAGACTGCGAAAGAGACTGTAAAAACTCTAACTGTAACAAATGACTTCGCTGAACGTGGAGTTGCTCTCATCCAGGATTTTTCTGGATACCTAACCAAAGATGAAGGCCAACTCCAGTTTCTTCTCCAGGTTGTTGAAGACCATCGCAAGCATTGGACATGGGGACAAAAGCATACCTTGAGTGGAAATAATGATTACTCTTAATAATTACGCTACTGTCTGATGTTAATGTACTTCATGTTAATGTTATGATAATGTCTTTTGCACTTCCTGCTAATGTAGGAACATAATAAATTGTTTAAATACATTTGGAAATTGTTTATATTCAGACTTTCTGAGAATCTCGTATCCAATACTTCGACGCCGTTGAGCGACCTTTAAATATTAAAATATCTCAATAAAACTTTGTACACAGTGTTTTTACATCATATGGCATACTTTGATGGGGTCAGAGCACGCAAACTTAAAAGTTGAAAAATAAGTGACACCCTAATATATATATAGTTCAACCTCCACCCCGGCAACACCGGGTCGCTCCGCTAGTATATATATTATATATATATATATATATATATATACACTTCGCGAAATGAGAAATCATCGCGCGAAACCTTTGCAAGGTATATATATCCTTAAACATTTTTAAAAAATCCAAAAATTAGTCCATTTTCTGGATAACAAAAATTACCGACAATGTTTCAACCATTTTATGCAACAAGGGGGGTGGGGGTTAGCCCCCAAGTTGCATAAAGGGTGGTGAGGGGGTTTTGGGGTGAGAAGGAGAATGACCTCCCCCAAAGGGGTAACCCTAACGTGCCCTCGCTGAGGCGAGTTTACGAAGCACAAGCCCCGCCCGTAGGGCATTGAGCTGAAGGCTCTGCTTTATATATGTACAGTATATTTGTAAGATTTAGTACTACGATGTGTTTGTCTGAAATATTCTGAAGGACTATGACGTGGCCAATGGCCATGTCGCCACACCGCTTCCCGTAAATCAGCGAAGTTAAGCGATAATGGGTCTGAGTAGTACTTGGATGGGGACCGTCCTCTGCGTCCAGATAATTTAACGACCCGTGGTTCGGATCCTACGTAAATCTGTAGGTCCACTCAATTAGTCAATTACATGATTTTTGTCGTTACGAAGGAGGTTAAACAAACCCCCAACAACAACAACAACACATATGAATTGAAACGTCTCCTTTGAACAGATTTGTGTAGTACCCACGATTTGTGATGTATTTTCATTTTGGCTCGACTCCTACCAGCCAATTTGATGACTTCTCTTATGAAAAAAAGGTTTTTACCTTGTATTAAAAACTATTAACTTTGGTATGAAGAGAAAATAAAGCCTCAAATTCTTTCCAAGGGGTTATTAAGTTCAAAATAACATCGGTGTTCCTTCAGTTCCGTTTATCGAAAGGAAATTATTAGGTACATTCAATGCTTCATTTTCATACCATTCAGTTGATATAAAATAATGGCTAGTCTCTTTCCTAATGTTATACGTCATGCTTAACTAGCAGTACTCAATATGTAGGTGAATTTTCAGGGAATTAGAGTTAACCTGACTATTTCGTATAGTCAGTGTTATCCCCTTACTAAAAGAAAGTTACACTCGCCCCGCCCCTTTAAAAATGAAAATAATAATAATAATAACAATAATAATAAAATAATAATAATAATAATATTATTATTATTATTATTATTATTATTATTATTATTATTACTAGTAATAATTAGCTACTCAAATTTTGCTTCATGTTTTAATACACTTTCTTGGATAATTTAGCTTACACTCGCCCCGCCCCTTTAAAAATGAAAATAATAATAATAATAACAATATAATAATAATAATAATAATAATAATAATAATTATTATTATTATTATTATTATTATTATTATTACTATTATTACTAGTAATAATTAGCTACTCAAATTTTGCTTCAGGTTTTAATAGACTTTCTTGGATAATTTAGCTTTTGTTGGGATAGAATGTTCAATGGAATTGGGAATTGTACTGAAAAATATTGAAATTGTACCGAATTATACAGTCAGGGTGCGGGTTCAAAATTGGTTCCTAACTGTGTAAATGAGTGTGTAACGAATTAATTTTGAGTCTACTTTTGGCATTGCCACTGGAGTCCTTTAAATCCTGTTTTTTCAAATGCAGGTATTTTTTATTATCTGTCACAGTGGTTTTTCATTTTTCCTCAAAAGTTTCTTAAGTATCGTAAAAGATTTTCAACCTTAAAAGCAATGAATTTATGAAGATTGCCATATCTGAAAAACATCATATGGTAAATCTATGAGCGCATGAATGGTATAGGACAAATGCTTTAGTTCATAAAAATTGGCAACACTTTTTGAAAATTAATGCAGAAAATGCTTGGCATATTCAATCAAAGAAATGCGAAAATTTGGCCTTCTTAAAATTGTCAAAGAAGAACGAAGACGTCAGTACGAGTAAATTTCCTTATCATACATTCATTTTTATTGAAAACAAAGCTCGTTATCATTAGTAATTTCCTCTTTAAACCCATAAACTTTTATTCCGACTTTCATCAACTGTGTTAAAATTATTGGTTTTGGACTCTAACTGCCGGACACCATTATCACTATTTACGAAACTCTGAAATAAGTTGAAATAACTTGCATGCGTATTTTTACCAACCAAAATTTCTTTTGAGTGACATTTTTGTTTAGTATTAGTAAGGTTTTCTTTATTTTCAGTATGTAAAGAATATACAGGGTGTTCTAAAATTACCTAGTAAACTTTTTATGAATATAATATCTTAACAAAAATTATACGATATTTAATAATTTTATTTCAAATACAGCAACAAAGTTCAAAGTGTTTTCCTTCAACTTGAACACATTGTTCACAACCTCCGCCTACTGATCGACAGACATATAAAAGTTTACTAGGTAATTTTAGAACACCCTGTATAACACATTTCTGAGTCAACCTTCTCTAATGCCTTTCGAAATAAATTTGTTAGTGCTTTTAAACATTTTAGTTGCTAATCAGAGTCACGAGAATTCCTAAAATTTCTTAAATTTTTTTAAAATGAACACCTTATAATATATATATACATTAAATGCGTTAACCCCTCCGTCTATGGCCTGAGTCGGTTCGGATCGACGGGGGTTCTGGTTAGGAGGCTGCAACGGATATTTCTTCTATAACATTCTATAATTCTTTTCGGTCGCCTTAAATGGTGGGTCGCCACTCTGTTTAAACCCTTGGCTACAGACTCGCCAGACTGTTATGCCAATATCTTCTATGGTGCTTGGTTGTCTCTTTCTCTCGCTTATGGGTCGAGAATTATTAACTCTTCTCTTGCTATAATACTCTGATACTTTCTCTTATACTAAAATTATCGACTTTTCTGACCAAGTTCTGAAGAAGCACGGCTCGAAGGGAAAAATAAAACTTCTTTTACTTTGGTTTACTTCTTAAAATATACAGGTACTGCTCTGAATTTACAGGGGTAGAGGTTCGACCTCTTTCGACCATGGCTCAGGCCGGAATCTAAAAATATTAAGGCAAGGGGCCTCTGCCCCCTCCCCGCAGCAAGGCTGCTAACAAGGGAGTCCTAATGAAGTGCTATGATGAAGTGCAAATATGAAGTGACTTAATCAAGAAGTCTAATGAAGAAGTCTAATGAAGAAGTGCTCTTAATTTTACAAGTACATGTATAATATAAACTTAAATGTTTTGGGGGAGGACAGTCGAAGGTTAAATTTCCCCCCTTTTTAAACACATGATCAGATGTTTTGAAAGATTTTAACTAAAAATAATAAAAAAAAATAAAAATAAAAACTAATTTGTATTTTTCGCCGAGTCTACATTTATGAAGGCGATATCATTTCGTAATAGTACACATAAGTACAAATTAAGTACACGACTGAGTACGTATTAATTTTGGTTCATTACAATTACGATTACAATTATGGATTACTTCACATTCGCTTATGATTGTTCATTACAGTTCTATTAAAGTACATTCTTACATTCTCGAAGGGAAAAATAAAAACTTCTTTTACTTTGGTTTACTTCTTAAAAATATACAGGTACTGCTCTGAATTTACAGGGGTAGAGGTTCGACCTCTTTCGACCATGGCTCAGGCCGGAATCTAAAAATATTAAGGCAAGGGGCCTCTGCCCCCTCCCCGCAGCAAGGCTGCTAACAAGGGAGTCCTAATGAAATGCTATGATGAAGTGCAAATATGAAGTGACTTAATCAAGAAGTCTAATGAAGAAGTCTAATGAAGAAGTGCTCTTAATTTTACAAGTACATGTATAATATAAACTTAAATGTTTTGGGGGAGGACAGTTGAAGGTTAAATTTCCCCCCTTTTTAAACACATGATCAGATGTTTTGAAAGATTTTAACTAAAAATAATAAAAAAAAAAAATAAAAACATTTGTATTTTTCGCCGAGTCTACATTTATGAAGGCGATATCATTTCGTAATAGTACACATAAGTACAAATTAAGTACACGACTGAGTACGTATTAATTTTGGTTCATTACAATTACGATTACAATTATGGATTACTTCACATTCGCTTATGATTGTTCATTACAGTTCTATTAAAGTACATTCTTACATTCTCGAAGGGAAAAATAAAAACTTCTTTTACTTTGGTTTACTTCTTAAAAATATACAGGTACTGCTCTGAATTTACAGGGGTAGAGGTTCGACCTCTTTCGACCATGGCTCAGGCCGGAATCTAAAAATATTAAGGCAAGGGGCCTCTGCCCCCTCCCCGCAGCAAGGCTGCTAACAAGGGAGTCCTAATGAAGTGCTATGATGAAGTGCAAATATGAAGTGACTTAATCAAGAAGTCTAATGAAGAAGTCTAATGAAGAAGTGCTCTTAATTTTACAAGTACATGTATAATATAAACTTAAATGTTTTGGGGGAGGACAGTTGAAGGTTAAATTTCCCCCCTTTTTAAACACATGATCAGATGTTTTGAAAGATTTTAACTAAAAAAAAAAAAAAAAAAAATAAAAACATTTGTATTTTTCGCCGAGTCTACATTTATGAAGGCGATATCATTTCGTAATAGTACACATAAGTACAAATTAAGTACACGACTGAGTACGTATTAATTTTGGTTCATTACAATTACGATACAATTATGGATTACTTCACATTCGCTTATGATTGTTCATTACAGTTCTATTAAAGTACATTCTTACATTATAAATTAAATCATTACATTTAATTACAGTTTCATTGAAGTACATTACAAGTTATTATTAATTACAGTTTCATTAAAGTACATTACGTTATATTAAATTAAAGTATTACAGTTAATTACAATTAAACAGTTACTATAACTTTGTTTTGTTTTTACAGTGTTTCATATTAATAGACAATTAAGATGTTTAGAAATATAATACAACGTACATGGCACTTACGAGATAATTTATTTACGAAATAATATGCTATAATATGTTATGAATTTGAAATCAGAGCGAACGGAGGTATTTTATCTTTGAGGCGCTCGAACCTGCCAGTCAGCGGAATTCGATCACTTAGCCTCAGCATTTTTGAATATCTTGAGGGGTGAACGCACTTAAAAATAAAAATGAAAAAAATATAATACGAGAACGTATTTGAACGTTTTCGAACGAAGGCAAAAGTTTTGCGTTTCATAGATTGACACGAGTAAAAATGAATATTTAATAAAATTTATATAGGATAATGATCAAGATAAGATATGGACGTAAGAATGAGTATGGTTGAATAATGAGTATGGTTGAATAATAATGTTTATACTACATAACACCACAACCTTATTACTAAAGAATTTACCATACATTGAATACGGAAGATGTCCAATACTAAGAACGTGATTCAGTGTACAAAGTATGGGAAACGTAAAGAGAATAAAGTTATTTTATGACGTCATAGTGTATAAGTCATTATTAGAAAAGATGAATTAGGGAAATACAGTAATGAATAAAGAAGTATAAATCGAAATTCTATCCAAAATTCGCTTAGGCGATTTTGGTTTCTTATGTAAAAATGAACATTCAAACATAAAACTATAAGAACATAAGTACTGCATGAAGACAATGAATCCATATAATGATGGTGTAGGAATTGTTCATTGTTCACTTTTTACATATGTGTGTGTGTGTGTGTTGTGTGTGTGTGTGTGTGTGTGTGTGTGTGTGTGTGTAAAAATGAACAATGAATAAGTCCTATATAATCTTTATATTAAAATATTCATTTTTACATAAGAACCAAAATCGCCTAACGCGAGTTTGGATAAAATTTTGATTTGCTTTCTATTTTTGCCAAACAAATGGTGAATTGTTTCGTTTTTTTTTAATATTCCTTAATATTTACTGTATACTCGTATAAGTATATATATTTAATTAATAGTTTCACTCACTCTTTGTACAATGGCTATAAACTTTTCATTACTGTATTTCTCTAATTCGTTTCTTCTAATTTCTCCCAATAGGCGTATTAATTATGAATTGACGAATGGCATAATTTGAATAACTATGATGTCATAAAGTAACTTAATTCTTTTCACATTTTCCATACCTTGAATACTGAATCACGTGTTTAGTATGAGGATATCTTTCATATTCAATGTATGGTAAATTCTTTAATAATAATAATAAAAACTTCATTCTCTATAAGCCATTATTTATATTTTGTGTCCTGTCCGGTGTTATGTAGTATAAATATTATTCGACCATATTCATTCATACATCCATGTCCTTTCTTGACCGATATCCTTTATTAATTTTATTACTTATTCATTCATCTACCTATTGTCTACTTATGCCCTATCAACCTATCAGTCCATGTTTACTCGTGTCTATATTACGCACACAACTTATTGTGTTACGTACCGATATGTGTACAATACTTTGTGCATTTACATGTCCCCTAATGATCTTGATTACGCACATAGTTACGTACATGTAAATACGTCCACATGTATTCCTTTTACTTTTTCTTTTAATTATTTCACCTCTCGCAAGTTATTCGTTAATGCTGATACGAATGTTCGAATTTCGATGGCGTCGCCAAAAGCAAGCATCTGAATTCGAAATCTTCTCTCTTGCTTCTGCTACCAATTTATAACGTTAAGATGTTATGTTATATTATTATAATATACTATACTGTTTCCCTGCCAGGCCACTGGTTCGTTATCTGCTTACGTCACATAGTTATCCCCGTTCTCATTACTTGTACTTACTATTTCTACCTATTTGTCATTCAAAGTCTATATTACTTATGTATTACGTTATCATTAATGTCCTTGTACTTCCAATGAAAAGTACACCGTATTTTTCTCCACTTTCCTCATCGCTGGCTAATTAGACTTTCAAACTCTGATAACCAACCATGTTCTAATAATATTTGACATAATTTGGCGTAATTGTTGTTAACTATAAATATATAACATTGCTGTTAATCCCCTTTAAATTATAGAACAACGGTTAACTCTCCTTCATTATATAAATTGTATCACCTATTTAGATTACTTCAGTATTAGATATGTCAATTAACAATTTGCTAAAATTGTAATTAAATGTAATATTTTAATATAATGTAATTAATGTATTTTAATGAAACTGTAATTAACGATAATAAGCTAATGTAAATTAATTGGTAATTATAATCATAGTTGTAATAAACCAAAATTACAATATACTCAGTGATGTACTTGGGATTGTACTCAATGTACTACTCCGACATTATGTCGCCATTTAGGCGATATTATTATTATTTTTTTGGTTATTTATTTTTTCGTTTTATTTTGGAATCTTTCAAAATTCTGATATGTGTTTAAAGGGGGGGAACTTAACCTTCAACTGCACTCCCCCAAAATTTAGACTTATTTATCCTTACAAAGGTTCTGCGCGATGATTCCTCATTTCGCGAAGGTCAAGCTTCGCCCCTCCTCTCGAGTTGGCCTGGTAAAGTAGTGAGTTGGTTTCTTGTGCTCTCCACCTCACATAGCCTCACACACACACACACACACACACACACACATATATATATATATATATATATATATAGTGGTGGTGTAGTGGTGCGCCTCGGTGGTGTAGTGGTTAGCGTCGCTGACTACGAATCCATCAGCCCCAGGTTCGAGACCCGGTGACGGCAGCCGGCGCGCAGCAAAACCCAGCTGTTCATCCTTCCACACAATAAAGAAAGTGGTTGGTAGATAAATGGGTACCCTGGGTGGCCTAGTGGTTAAGACGCTGGGCTGATGGTGGGACGTGGTTCGGATTCCACGTTAAACTGTAGTCTAAGGTGGAGTGACAAGCTTGATCTTCGTCAGAATGAACAAATCGGGCAGAAGTAACCAAAGATTAACCCAAAAAAAGGTGTGTATACACGAGTGTATGTATATATATATGATGAATTTCACAATTAAACATGAGAATCAAAAGTCACAAACTGATTTGGGAAACTTTACTTTATTACTAAAGCTACATTTTAACCCTTGATTTCCCACTGATAAATAAACAAATGTACTCAGGGTCAGAATTGACTCAACGATAGTAGCTGAGGGTTAACCTATTTAATAACAAATACAGTTTCACTCGATGTTTCCCTTCAAAACAAGAACAAATAAACAGAATTATTTATTTGTTCATAAAAATAAACTATATTCGTTCTGCGTCCTTTCATGATGTAGGAATTTTGCCTACTTTTTATCAATATGTTTTTTGTGTGTTCCAGAATTTGGTCTTTGTACAGTACTTTCAGTCGAAAATGGGACTAGAGTAGAAATTCATCAGAAATCACCAAGAAATTATATCATTTGGAATAGGAAAAAAATGTGTGTAACCCAAATAAGGTTTACAGAATATTTCGATATGAGGTTCAAAGATAAGAAGTGAGTCACCTGTTTTTGCGCGTGTGATGGTAATTTTTTTATAAACTTGGATATCCTGTCCGCTCGCTTCTACTGTATTTATACAGATCACGTCAAATGAAGTACGTGTTTTTACGGGTCAGTGATATTTGGCGAGCCTCCTTCTTATGTTCAGGTTTAAAAGTGATAATAGGCTTTCGCTATAGGCTTTGTTTATAGTTGAAAAACTAGTAAGGCGAATCTTTGACAAAGAAATTCCTATTCATGAAACTGATTGAACCATACGGATATAAACGCATTAGATTAGATTAGATAATATTTTAGAAAGAGTGAGCGTCTGATAAAATGAAATCATGAGGAAAAGGATATGAGCTCATGACTGATATAGATAAGAAAAATAATTTAAAAATTAAATAAGAAATGACATATACATATTACATATGTACTTACAGTACATATGTATATAAATAAAATATGTACATACGTACATGTGTAAATCCGTACAGTAGTCTAACAAAAAATTTACGTACAATAGGCCTGAGGCCCTAAACATTTACTATATAAAAGCAAGTGGTGTGTCTGTCTATCTGTAAAAGAACGCAGCCATGAAAATCTTGAGCTTCACATTGTCAAGATTTGTGAAACAAGATTTTCATGACTATATTTTTATTGACCACATAATTGAACCCCCAGTAATTGGGGGGCCTGTGTGTGTGTGTGTGTGTGTGTGTGTGTGTGTGTGTAAGAACCAAAGTTTCAGAACGGAACTCTTTGGACTGATTGTACACATACCTATTAATTGTATTCTTTTTGAAGCTACACATAGCAAGAGGACGGCACTTCAGAATCTTCCTAAACCGAGGGTGCATTTGCCGGAAGGTGGTCATTACTTAGGTCTTTTTCTAAAGGAAAAAAGAGCTTTAAAAGAGATATGCGAAATCAGGGATGCCCTTTTAACTGCCTGAGTGGATGACGTAGTGTGATCAAAGCCTACCTAATATAATTAGTCAGACCACGCTTGTACAAAATTTCAGACTCTTTTGCGAAATCGAGGAAAAACCAGTCAGTCAATAAATTTACAAGAACACGACCATCATCAAAGTTTTGAGATTCACAACTTCGCATCCAAAGCCAGTAAAATCAAATTTGTGAAGCTGCACTCAAAATCTAGGTAGCACAGTAACATCCTTTGAGGATGACACAAAGATCAGTAGAAAAATAAGAAACCCAGAAGACATAGGATCTCTACAAACCGACATAAACAAAATCTACAAGTGGACTGAAGACAACAATATGAAGTTTAACACCGAGAAATTTCAGCTATTACGGTACGGAAAAAGAGAAGACCTAAAGTGCATGGAATATTATACCCCAAATGGACAGGAAATTCAGAGAAATTCCAGAGCAAAAGATTTAGGGGTTGTAATGACAGATGATGCGAAATTTGAAACACAAAATAAGATAGCAGTAAACAGAGCAAAGAGAATAACGGGTCAGATATTGAGAACCTTTAAACGAAGGGATAGGAATGTAATGATTCCTCTACTGAAAACCCTGATCATACCCAAATTAGAATACTGCTCGGTCCTAACTTCCCCATATAAAAAAGAAGACATTAGACAGCTGGAGGGGATCCAAAGAAGCTTCACAGCCAAGATCAATGGGTGCAAAGAACTAAATTACTGGGAAAGGTTACGAGAACTAGACCTATATTCACTGGAAAGGAGAAGAGAGAGATACACCATTATTTACACTTGGAAAATAATGGAGAAACTAGTCCCTAATCTTACTCTGAATCCCATAACTCCCCAAACAACGATGGAAAGTAGAAGCGGTAGACTGTGTCGTATTCCCAAATTGAAGGCGAGACAGGGAACATCCTTAACCCTGAAAGAAAATAGTTTTGTAGTGAGAGGACCAAAACTGTTTAATCAGTTGCCCAAAGGCCTAAGAAACACGAAGGGAGTTGCAGTGGAAATCTTCAAAAGAAGACTAGACGCCTGGCTCAGAACAATCCCCGATGAGCCGGGCGTACCTGGCTATGTGAGGTGGAGAGCGCAAGAATCCAACTCACTACTTCACCAGGCCAACTCGAGAGGAGGGGCGACAAGCTTGACCTTCGCGAAATGAGAAATCATCGCGCGGAACCTTTGTAAGGTTGTAAGGTATATATATATATATATAATATATACCGGGTTGCCCAGAAAAAAGTAAGCTATTGCTTTTAAGATCTTATTTCAGTTTTACTCTTTAAAAATCTGCAACAAAGATAAATAGAGTATATTAAAAACAAATATTATAAAGACATATAGAAGTGATACATATAAAAGCAAATTATTTATTTAAATCGTTATAAAAGCAAGCAAATCTTGCCAATAGTAAATATAATAGTTGATAAAAGCAATAGCTTACTTTTTTCTGGGCAACCCGGTATATACTGTATATATATGTCCAACAAAAAAGTACACCCAACTTTAGATTGTACTAACTCCTCTAAAAATTGAGATATTTTGGATCTGTTTGTTTGATTTAATATAGCAAATTATTCTTTGTTAACGTTCAAATTTATTCATGTTTAAACGATTTAGTGTTTAAGCATCTGCTTTTAACTGAAGGGTACAACAAAATGGATTGCGCAAAATTGGTCATTGAAAAAATAATGTGTGTGCTATCGATGTAATGAAAAGACAAATACATAATAATAGATACTTTAACATAATTTTAATAAGATACAAAGCAGATTTTTCTTTATTCCTTATTGCAAAAGTTATGCTTAGTTTCGTTTTATTTCAACATGACCGCCATTCCTATCGATACAAATCTGGAGTCGAGCTCTCATCTTCCCCATCACTCTTTTGATAAGATCTGGATTGTCTTTTAACAAGTTGATTTCAGCTGTGATGCGAGTCCTCAATCATCTAAATTGATAGGTTGTGATGCAAATACTCTATTTTTCAAATGACCCCATAAAAAGTAATCACACGGGGTCAAGTGAGAGCATCCAAAAGTGTCCACCAGGCGAAATGGTACAGAACTCTCACGCATGTCATTTCATCGAATAGTTCGTGAGGATTTGAATTTGTACCTATACAGAATGGAAATTCGACATCAACTCATTGAAGGAGATCTACCTCGCCGCCTAAGATTTGCCCAGTGGTTTCTTGAAAAACCAGAAAGATTCACGGAACAATTAGTGGTTGGAGATGAGGCGGCCTTTTTTATGAATGGTCTAGTGAACAGACAAATCTGCCGTCAGTATGCACCAAAAAATCATCCACCTGACAATCATATCTACGAAAAGAATAACTCTAGACAAAAACTGTCTCTCTGGGTAGGACTGTGCGGTAATGGAGCATTAATTGGCCCGGTCTTTTACGATGGTAATCTAAATGGTGAAGCTTACCTAGAAATGATAGACCGAGAAATCCTTCCACAAATACGTATTACTTATGGAAACCGATTTAATCGTATTTGGTGGGTGCAAGACGGAGCTCCTGCTCACAGGAGAGTTATTGTGAAGGAACGCTTGCAGGAAGTCTTCCACCAAAGAGTAATTGCTACAGGCCATGACATTGAATGGCCTCCCAGAAGCCCTGACTTGATATAAATGCCGAACATGCTGAATGTTCTCGTCTGTTCTTGCCGTCTTCGGATGGCCTGAACGTCCTTTGTTCAAATTGAGGACCGTTCCTTCTTCTTTGTATTTCCGAACATTCTTCAAAATTGTATGTTTAGTTGGAGAAGCTCTATCGGGAAATTGCAGTTCGAAGGTATTCTAAACTTGTTTTTAAGCTTTTAGTTTGCAGATAAGTTGTGACAATGAGAACGCGCTGCCTTCGTGTAAACTGCATGATAAGGGTTTCAAAGTTATTTATAAATTTAGTAATTCAGATTCTTCATTTATATGTATGACTCGTATCTTAGATACAAAAGTTCGAATTATTTAAAAAAAATATTTGCAATATTTCGACGTAAAAAGTAGCACATTGGTTAAAGCAAGAGGAGCTATCTGGCTGGGAGAAATGATCATTCCGCGCAACCCATTTTGCTGTACCCTTCAGTTAAAAGCAGATGCTTAAACACTAAATCGTTTAAACATGAATAAATTTGAACGTTAACAAAGAATAATTTGCTATATTAAATCAAACAAACAGATCCAAAATATCTCAATTTTTGGAGGAGTTAGTACAATCTAAAGTTGGGTGTACCTTTTTGTGGAACATATATATATATATATATATATATTATATATATATATATATACTAGCAGAGATACCCGGCGTTGCCCGGGATGTAAGGGTGTGTCAAAATAAGGTAAAAAGATGAACAAAACTAAATGAACACATAAACACAAAGTTTTGGTAATTGTTTTTATTCCTTGAAAACATCAGACATTTTGTAGCACTTCAGTGTAAACAATGTTACGTGTTTTTCCATTGGGTGTCAAAACATAAAGATTGCGAGGTGTTCCAACTTTTTTGGGCCATTGTCACCCATAGCAAAAGTCACACTCAAATGTCAAAATGCAAAAACCTTATTCCTTAAACTTATATTTAAAAAAGTTCTCGAAAATAATGATTTTAAGCTTTTTTTGTGTCAAAATGCAAAAACTTATTCCTTAACCTTATATTTTAAAAAGTTCTCGAAAATTTTGAAACTTTTATGCACACCATTAGATTCCACTTAAATCCCGTGACTTTATGCCGTCATTCAAAACTAAACAAGATTTTAATGTATCATTTACTAAATAAAACTGTCTAGTCAACCTACCTACTGTACCTACCTACTGTACCTACCTACCTACCTACCTACTGTCTAGTCTACCTACCTACTGTACCTACCTACTGTACCAACCTACCTACCTACCTACTGTACCTACCTACTGTACCTACCTACCTACCTACCTACCTACTGTACCTACCTACTGTACCTACCTACTGTACCTACCCATTTACTAAATAAAACTGTCCAGTCTACCTACCTACTGTACCTACCTACCTACCTACCTACCTACCTACCTACCTACTGTCTAGTCTACCTACCTACTGTACCTACCTACCTACCTACCTACTGTACCTACCTACTGTACCTACCTACCTACCTACCTACTGTACCTACCTACCTACTGCACCTACCTACTGTACCTACCTACTGTACCTACCTACCTACCTACTGTACCTACCTACTGTGCACACCATTAGATTCCCCGTGAAAAGTTATATCTGATTCACTACCTTAAACACTATTTGGTGCAGCCATATTCATTTCAATAGAGAACAAACAAACAGACAAACAGACAAACAAACAAACTTCCTCTTTTATATATTATTAATAATTAATAATTAATAATTAATAATTAATTAATTAATAATTAATTATTAATTATTATTAATTATTAATATATAATATAATAATATATATATATATATATATATATATATATATTAATAATTAATAATTAATAATTAATAATTAATAATTAATAATAATATATATATATAATATATAAATAATAATAATAATAATAATAATATATATATAATATAATAATAATATAATATAATATAATAATAATAATAATAATAATAATAATAATAATAATATAGATAGATATATATATATATATATATTATATATATATATATATATATATATATATATATATATTGAATGAATATCACATATGAACATGCAAGATTTTGTATAATGCAAAAATGACCCAACCAGAATTCGAACCAAGCACCTCCTGAGGGTATTACCACCAAGCCACGACAGTATAAAAATTAGTACAACCTGGTGGATATTTCAACACCTGATGGAGTACTGGAGTCAGGGAGAGGGATAGTACGGAAAACATCTATGGACAGAAAGCGATGAGTCTTCATCTAAGTACTGAAATATCAACCAGGTTGTACCAACTTTCACCCTGTCACGGTAGCACCTCGCTGGGAGTAATTTTGCATATATATGATGCACACCGACGAGGAAAAAGAAAAAAATGATTCCAAGGCCTTTCGTGTATTCAACAGTACACCTGACGAGGTGTACTGTCGAATACACGAAAGGGTTTGGAATCAATTTTCTTTTTTCCTGTGGGTTTGTATCATTCATTCATTTCACGTGTTTTAAATGTGAAATTCATCCCATATACAGTGTATATATATATATATATATATATATATATATATATATATATATATATATATATATATATATATATATATATATATATATATATATAATATAAATGAAAATGAAACGGTTTATTGGCAGACTATAGTCCATATGACAAATATTATTATAATACAATGACAGTTCATATGCTAAAGATAGAAATATATACAACTGATTAGAGATAATACTGTAATGTCGAAGTTAAGTGGAGCTACAGACAGACGTTTTCGTACAAGAAGTCTATAGCTTAGGCTTAGAGGATAAATGGCAGGACTCATGGATAGCTTGGATGATCGGGTTGATTGATTTTTTGATTCTTTGCATTAGACTGTGTTGAGCACGTCTTGTACCTCCGGAAGCTCGGACATTGCGAGTAGAAAACATTTGCGAAGCTGAGCATCTCGGGGGTAATTTATGTAAGAGTCTAAAAGAACCTGTTGTACAGCAAATTTAGGGTTCTGCCAGAACCTTTATTATAATTCACCCACAGTTGCTGTCCGTATATATTACTGCAGAAAGTACGAAAGAGAGTGTCTTTAGCTTCACTTGTACAGAATCGAAAGTTCCTTATGGTCATATTCACTTAGCACACAGGCTTCGAGATTGTTTTCTTATATCCGAATCATCACTTAAGGAGCTGGTAATAGTTTGACCCAAATACTTAAACTCTTGTACTTCCTCAATTACTTCACCATTCATTTTAAATCTTATATCAGCTGGCTGATTACAGCTTTTAGGATGAAATTGCATAACCTTAGTTTTTGTAACATTAAAAAGAATATCATGTTTCTGCGAATACACTTCGCAGACTTTTAGTAGCCGATCCAGACCTTTAACAGAGGAACTTATTAACACCATATCATCGGCATAAACTAAGTTATTTATCCTTGTGTTATCTATACAACATCCCACTGTTGCCTCATTAAGTGAAGCAATTAATCCGTCAATATACACATTAAACAGCATAGGGGAGAGCAAGGAGCCTTGTCTCACCCCGCAAGAGAAGCCAAAACACTCGGATAGTACATTGCCCCACCTAACAGTGAAAGATTGGTGGGAATACCAAAATTTCTATAAATTTAATATGTACATGGGAACCTTCCTGTCTTCTAATTTTGCAAATAAAATATTGTGGTTCACTCTATCATATGCCTTACTTATATCTAGGAAACAGCTATAAATAGTGTGAATTACTGTCATATATTTAGATATTGTTTCTTTAAGTACATAGATACACAGGTCAGTTGAGTGGGACCTTTTAAAGCCAAACTGATTAGGAGATGTCCATAGGAAATCATTTAATCGGAGTAACAAGAGTTTTTCTAGTATAAGAGTTTTTCTATATATTTCTCTCTTGTCCCTGAAGATGTGAATATATGACGAAAGAGCTCAGACTTCGTGTTTCCTTTTCATTTTCCCTGTGGTTCCTTGCTTATTAAAAAGATCACGTGTTTTGTGATTTCGTTGCATATATATATATAATATATAAAAAGTCAGTCCTGTCCGTCCGTCTGTAGACACCATATATCATATAATCTATTAAGCTATTCTGAATATAGAAATAAATGCGCTTTGCTTTGTTTCAACATTTTATTGTAGCGCATTAAGATTTTCATTGCTGCGTTCTTTTCATTTATTTGGTCAATAAAACTATAGAAAAGAACGCAGCAATGAAAATCTTAAGCTTCACATCTGAACCCATTGTATCAAGATTTGGGAAGCTTAAGATTTTCATGGCTGCGTTCTTTTCTATAGTTTCATTGACCGAATAATAATTGACTCCCCAGTAATTACGGGGGGACGCGGGTCCCCCCAGTCACTGGGGCCGAATGCCCCAGCACCGCGGGTCTAGCTAAATCGACCCGTAGGGCCCACTTTAGCTAGTATATTACAAAAGGCGCTCCTTTAATCCTAGATAGTGTCCCAAAGCTGGATCCTATCTGCTTGGCAGATAGCTGGTGGGGCGAGTTATATTTTGGGGCTTCTCTGCGAGTGACCCGTTGCCCACGTCGTGCTTCCATCATGAAAAAGAAAAACTATAGTATTTGTCATTTACCATTACTTATTCGAACTATAGTGGATTTAATTTTCCCAGAGGAGTTATTTGTTCCATGGACGGTCTGTATGTAACATATATACTGTATATGTATATGTTATCCCATATATATATATATATATATATATATATATATATTTATCCTGTCATTTATCCTCTCCCTGGGGGAGAGACAACTCCTACCAGGCGCGTCCCTCGGGTGGCTGATGAGGGAACCCTCAGAACTTTGCTCTGAGGGCCGCTCCGAATAACCAATAAGGAGCCGTGGAACAAACAGGCAACAGAGGAGAGGCTTACCGGTTGCCTTACTCAGCCAAGAAACCCATAATGAGAAGTCAAATAAAAGGTATTGCGAACACGGCTACCGCGTACGGGGTAACCGACGCGCAGCAGGCTCCTTGGCCACAAGCTTGCGGTGGAAAATATGCGCTGTGGTCGGCCGGGAGAGTGTCCACGGTGGCGACGGTGAATGTGAGAACGCTGAACTCGACTGGAAAACTGGGTTGTGTGCTGAGAGAGATACAGCGTTATAGATGGGATATGTTGGGCGTGGCGGAGACGCATTGGACCGGAGAGGGTGAGCTGCTTGCGGAGGGTATAAAGATTCTCTACTCAGGAAGAACGGATAACATGCATAGAGAAGGAGTGGCAATTCTCCTCAACAAGGAAGCTGAAAGGGCATACTTGGAACACCTCGCTGTGTCATCGCGCGTAATATCGGTCACATTACGAGGTCATCACAAAAACACGAAAATAATACAGGTGTATGCACCCGACACAAGGCATACAGAAGAAGAATTGGAGGATTTTTATGAACAATTGGATAGCGAAGTGGAAAGAACAAACAGGGGTGATCTACTATTTATAATAGGTGATTTTAACAGTAAAATAGGTAGTGACAACAACGGATACGAGGACATCATGGGCAGATTTGGAATAGGGGAAAGGAATGAAAGAGGAGAAAGAATGCTGGAGTTCTGAAAGGCTGGGGAAATGTGCATAACCAATACGTACTTTCAGCATAGGGTCAACCATAAATATACAATTTATACATGGACTCATCCAAATGGTGTAAACAGGAGTTGTATCGATGGGAAAACGATGGAGAACATCTGTCAGCAATACAAGAGTAGCAAGAGGAGCAGATTTTGGATCGGACCATGAAATGGTGTTATCAAACATAAAGATCAAGTTTCGCGCAGGAAACGGTAATTGAAAGGGAACAAAACGATATAACCTAGAAAAGCTTAAAGATCATGAGACTAAACATCAATTCAAGACAAGAACGGAGGAAAGACTCGCAGCACTGACTGAAGAGGAAGAGAATGTGGAGACATTATGGAGGAGGGTGAGAGACTGCTTACTACAGGAGGCAGAGAACTTGCTGGGAAGAAGAAGGAACATGAGACAGGCTTGGATGACCGAAGATGTGATGAATCTGTGCGATGAAAGGAGAGAGACCAAGAAATTAAAGAATAAAGACCCAACAGAGGAGAATATGGGAAGATACAGGCAGATCTGCAGAGAAGTGGATAGAGAATGTAAAGAGGCAAAGGGAAAATGGATCAGAGAGAAATGCGAGAGATGTGAAGACGCTTACAGAGGCGGTAATTCAGCAATATTATACAAAACAGTGAAGGAGTTAACGAAGGAATGGAGACACCAGTCTATAGCAGTAAGGAACGAGAGGAATGAAAAGGTATCAAGTGAGAATGAGGTGAGGGCTGCATGGAAGAATCATTTCCGAGGCCTGTACGAGAGGCCTAGAGAACAGTTCACATTAGAAAACTTTCCTGAACTACAGAGACAGGAATTAACTCATGACAATACCCCAGAAGTTTTACAATCAGAGGTGATGTGTGCTATAGCATCGCTGGCGAGATTCAAAGCCCTGGGTGCGGATGGGGTGACGCAGGAACTGTTGGAGGCTGGTGGGGAGGCAGTTGTTGGATGGTTGCTGGAGCTGTACCAGAAAGCACTGGAAGCGGGAGTTACACCTGAAGAATGGCGACAGGCAGTGGTAGTACCGATCCATAAAAAGGGCGATGTGACAGTTTGTGGGAATTACCGCCCTATCAGCCTGCTGCCTCACTCATACAAGGTACTAGCCAAGATACTGCAGAAGAGAATTAGCAATAGAGAGGAGGCAATCCTAACAGAAGAACAGGCAGGTTTTAGACTGGGTAGAGGGACGATTGATCAGGTGTTCACGTTTTCGCAGACCACGGAGAAGATGTGGGAGATGGACAGGGATATATATATTGCGAGTTTGTGGATTTTCAACAGGCTTTTGATTCGGCTTGGAGAGAGGCACTGACGGCAGTGCTGGAGTTTTATGGACTGGACGATGGTGTGAGCTAACTGATCAGAAGATTGAATGAGTCGACACAAGCAGTGGTGAGGAAGGGAACAATAGTGACAGAAAGCTTTAGAACGGAAAGCGAGGTGATTCAGGGGTGCCCCCTCTCGCCTCACTTATTCAACTTGTACCTTGAGATGGTAATGAGAGAAGCCTTGGAGGGATTTGAGGGCGGTGTGGAGATTGGAGGACAGAGAATCAATAACCTGAGATACGCAGACGACATCGTGCTGATGGGGGAATCGGTGGAGCAACTACAGGAAATGGTGGACAGATTGGAAACATCGTGTACAAAGTATAAGATGACTATTAACAAAAATAAAACAAAGTCAATGAAGATAGGAAGAAGAGGAGAAGCTATTCGGGTAAGGTTGTCATCAGGAGCGATAGAACAAGTGGACTCGTTCAAATACTTGGGAGTACGGTTCACGGCAGACAGATACATTCAAGATGGTGAGTGATAGAGTTGGACTTGGGTACGTTACCTTCAGAAGGTTGACAGAGGTATGGAAAGATCGAAACATCACGCGAAAACTTAAAAACTGCAACTGCTGAAAACAATAGTGATACCCGCAACCTTATATGGATCTGAATGCTGGGTAATGAAAAAGAGAGAAGAGAAGAAACTATTGGCATTCGAGATGCACTGTCTGAGGAGAATACTGAATATAAGATGGGAGGATAGGGTGACAAACCAGAGAGTGAGGGAAATGGCTGGAGTGGAACGGAATATAGTGGAGAGAGTGCACGATGCACAGAGGAGATGGTACGGGCATGTTGAGAGGATGGAGGCGGAGAGATGGCCAAGATTGACGCTACATGGACGAGTACACGGAAGCCGCCCGAGAGGACGACCTAGACCAGGCTTGTCCAACATACCCGGGCCAAAGTCAGGACTGCCAAAGATTTGTATCAGGCCCGGCTGGCGGATACTGGCTGGCGGATATTGAAAATTCATTATCTAATGTCATATTTTATTTCAATAAAATTTAATTTTAAAATAAAATTTTATCTAAAATTTGCACATTGGCCCTCGGTGTGGGTCATTAATTGAAACATGGCCCTTCAAGCAAAAGGGTTGGACACCCCTGACCTAGACGGACATGGCTGCGGGGGTTCGGCGAGGCTAATGAGGGTTTAACGACCAGAGAGCTGGTGGATCTGGCGAGGGATCGAGACGAGTGGAGGCAATACCGACATATCAGATGGGACCCTACCTGAAACCTCAGAAGGGACATAAGTCAAGTAAGTCATATATATATATATATATATATATATATATATATATATCCGATTATCATTTTTTACAGAATTGAGATATAAAATAATATTTCTTAACATATATAAAAATGTCGCCTTTCTTTTAAAGGAAATGGAAATGATAAGAAATAAAAATTATATCTTTGCGTTTGTTTATTTTTAAAATGTGATTAACGATTGAAAGAGGATGTAACAAAACCAATTCTAAATACTGACAATTTTAAACAAAAAACGAAAATAAGACTTTACTTAAGTATATGAAAAGATGAAGTTAGACGTATTTAGTTAGTGTGGCCTTTATATTATTGTGGTGCAGCACACAGTAAAAAAAGACTTTTAGTTCAACATGTTTCTAGAACCACTTGTCATTTTGCTTTTGGTCGGGATTTCCTCACGAGCAGTTTACGCCTCTGAACTTGATAACAGTATGTATTTTACAGTTCCTTTATTCTACAGAGTGACCACAATGTCTTCTCACCCCAGTAAAATACTAAGTGATTTTCGTTTTTCTTTCAGACCCATTTCAAATGTGTGATAGTGGCAACTATACGATTGAACAACGCATATTAGCTAGTACCTGGGTTCATGAGCGACCACGAAATGGCAAAACCATTGAAAATATTCGTGCAGACTTCTAGGACCGACTCAATCGTGCAGTTCCTTTTTGGAGGAGCTGCACCATTAAATCAGTCCTGGAAGTCTGCACAAATATTTTCAATGGTTTTGCCATTACGTGGTCGCTCATGAACCCAGGTACTAGCCAATATGCGTTGTTCAATCGTATAGTTGTTGCTATTACACATTTAAAATGGGTCTGAAAGAAAAACGAAAATCAGTTAGTATTTTGCTGGGGTGACAAGACATTGTGGACACCCTGTATAAATTGATAAGCCAAAAATGTCTGTACATGTATTCTTTTTTGTAGAATTACGTATATTTTACAAAATGTTTAAGCAATGTACCCACAAACAAGTGTAACATCTGTGTCCGTCTCAATCGTTTTGACATTCCTGAGGATGTCACAGCGAGTAGGGCTACTATGTCGATGGCACGTAGTAACACTGCTTACCGATAGATCACCAACGTTACGCGACATTCGATGTGGTTAGTTGTTGTTGTTGTTGTTTAGCCGATCAGCTCACCCTGATCGAGCAAGCGGCAGCACACAGGTAACCGATCGCCCTCTCCGGAGTGGACCAGAGGTTCAGCGCACTAGCGATGATGTTGTGTTGTGTTCTATGTTGTGCTAGAGTGGTACAGTCTGTCATAATGTGTTCAATTGTTTGTGGTGTGTCCTGGCACAGGTGGCAGGTATCGTCTGTGGAGTTGTCTAGTCTGTGTTTATATGTCTGTAAATTGGGGTGATGTCCACATCGGAATCGTGCTAAGTGACTTATCTTTACGTAATGATTAACTAGAATATTATCTTGTTGTGTATATGTTGGGATATTATTTTGGCTGCGACAGATAGCCGCGTGTAAAGTGTGAATGCCGCTGTTGGTAGTAGTAGTAGTAGTAATCGTTGGATGCGGGCGGTTCCTCTGTGTCCAGATGATGTAGGGACCAGTGGCTCAGAATTTAGGTAAAGCTGTGAATCCCCCCATTTTTCGCATCATGAAAAATCATACGTGTTCATATATGATATTTCTCTCTCTCTCTCTCTCTCTCTCTCTCTATATATATATTATATATATATATATATACATTCAACTGCAAAGAAACCGGGTGGTTACCTCATTTTTTCATTTGTTTCGTTCTCTCTCTCTCGTCTTGCGCGGAATATCTCCTATACAAGCGTCGTTCTTTACGTTATATATATATATATATATATATATATATATATATATATATGATGAATAAAACCACGAAGGAAAAAAGAAACACAAAGGGGTGCTCAAGCGCTTTCGTCTAATGACATCCTCAGGAACACTGGAGTGAAAGGACAGATCAAGGCAATATATAGGTTACAAAAAAAACATACATACATACATATCCACATATATATATATATATATACATTCAACTGCAAAGAACACGCAGTATAAATAACGTAAAGAACGACGCTTGTATAGGAGATATTCCGCGCAAGACAAGAAAGAGAAAACAACAAATGAAAAAATGAAGTACCACCTGGGAATCGAACCCGGGATCTTCCGATTGCCGGTCAGACGCGATAACCACTACACCATGGACTCCACTCTTCCAAACGCCGTAATTCCTCTACATACTCGCAGAAACCAATGCCCCAAGGGGGCACCTCCCGCTTGCCGTAACATTATATATACATTCAACTGCAAAGAACACGCAGTATAAATAACGTAAAGAACGACGCTTGTATAGGAGATATTCCGCGCAAGACGAGAAAGAGAAAACAACAAATGAAAAAATGAAGTACCACCTGGGAATCGAACCCGGGATCTTCCGATTGCCGGTCAGACGCGATAACCACTACACCATGGACTCCACTCTTCCAAACGCCGTAATTCCTCTACATACTCGCAGAAACCAATGCCCCAAGGGGGCACCTCCCGCTTGCCGTAACATTATATACATTCAACTGCAAAGAACACGCAGTATAAATAACGTAAAGAACGACGCTTGTATAGGAGATATTCCGCGCAAGACGAGAAAGAGAAAACAACAAATGAAAAAATGAAGTACCACCTGGGAATCGAACCCGGGATCTTCCGATTGCCGGTCAGACGCGATAACCACTACACCATGGACTCCACTCTTCCAAACGCCGTAATTCCTCTACATACTCGCAGAAACCAATGCGTCGTTCTTTACGTTATTTATACTGCGTGTTCTTTGCAGTTGAATGTATATAATGTTACGGCAAGCGGGAGGTGCCCCCCCTTGGGGCATTGGTTTCTGCGAGTATGTAGAGGAATTACGGCGTTTGGAAGAGTGGAGTCCATGGTGTAGTGGTTATCGCGTCTGACCGGCAATCGGAAGATCCCGGGTTTGATTCCCAGGTGGTACTTCATTTTTTCATTTGTTGTTTTCTCTTTCTCGTCTTGCGCGGAATATCTCCTATACAAGCGTCGTTCTTTACGTTATTTATACTGCGTGTTCTTTGCAGTTGAATGTATATAATGTTACGGCAAGCGGGAGGTGCCCCCTTGGGGCATTGGTTTCTGCGAGTATGTAGAGGAATTACGGCGTTTGGAAGAGTGGAGTCCATGGTGTAGTGGTTATCGCGTCTGACCGGCAATCGGAAGATCCCGGGTTCGATTCCCAGGTGGTACTTCATTTTTTCATTTGTTGTTTTCTCTTTCTCGTCTTGCGCGGAATATCTCCTATACAAGCGTCGTTCTTTACGTTTTTATACTGCGTGTTCTTTGCAGTTGAATGTATATAATGTTACGGCAAGCGGGAGGTGCCCCCTTGGGGCATTGGTTTCTGCGAGTATGTAGAGGAATTACGGCGTTTGGAAGAGTGGAGTCCATGGTGTAGTGGTTATCGCGTCTGACCGGCAATCGGAAGATCCCGGGTTCGATTCCCAGGTGGTACTTCATTTTTTTTTTCATTTGTTGTTTTCTCTTTCTCGTCTTGCGCGGAATATCTCCTATACAAGCGTCGTTTCTTTACGTTATTTATACTGCGTGTTCTTTGCAGTTGAATGTATATAATGTTACGGCAAGCGGGAGGTGCCCCCTTGGGGCATTGGTTTCTGCGAGTATGTAGAGGAATTACGGCGTTTGGAAGAGTGGAGTCCATGGTGTAGTGGTTATCGCGTCTGACCGGCAATCGGAAGATCCCGGGTTCGATTCCCAGGTGGTACTTCATTTTTTCATTTGTTGTTTTCTCTTTCTCGTCTTGCGCGGAATATCTCCTATACAAGCGTCGTTCTTTACGTTATTTATACTGCGTGTTCTTTGCAGTTGAATGTATATAATGTTACGGCAAGCGGGAGGTGCCCCCTTGGGGCATTGGTTTCTGCGAGTATGTAGAGGAATTACGGCGTTTGGAAGAGTGGAGTCCATGGTGTAGTGGTTATCGCGTCTGACCGGCAATCGGAAGATCCCGGGTTCGATTCCCAGGTGGTACTTTCATTTTTTCATTTGTTGTTTTCTCTTTCTCGTCTTGCGCGGAATATCTCCTATACAAGCGTCGTTCTTTACGTTATTTATACTGCGTGTTCTTTGCAGTTGAATGTATATAATGTTACGGCAAGCGGGAGGTGCCCCCTTGGGGCATTGGTTTCTGCGAGTATGTAGAGGAATTACGGCGTTTGGAAGAGTGGAGTCCATGGTGTAGTGGTTATCGCGTCTGACCGGCAATCGGAAGATCCCGGGTTCGATTCCCAGGTGGTACTTCATTTTTTCATTTGTTGTTTTCTCTTTCTCGTCTTGCGCGGAATATCTCCTATACAAGCGTCGTTCTTTACGTTTATATATATATATATATATACATATACATATATATAGTAAGCATAGAAAAAAATTGTGGGAGGAGCCAACATTTATATGGTCACAGAAGAATAAAGAAATAAAAATAAATATAAATATAAATTGAGAAAAAATTAATTACAAAATAGTGCCTTAGTGATATATATGTCACAGCCTAAATAATCATAAAGAAATAAACAGGCAAATAAAAAAACCCATAAATATATATACATACATATATATATATATATATACATATATATACACACATATATATATATATATATATATATAAAGACACTTTTAGCACTTTGGCCGACCTTCAATATAAATTCAAATGGCTTTTTTATGGAACAGGTCACAAAAGAATAAAGAAATAAAAATAAATATAAATATTGTAAGTGGAGTCTACCAATTCAAGCTCAAGAGGGAAGTTTTACAATCGATTTAATAGATGCTGCCAAATTGATATATATGTCACATTATTAAAAAAATAAAAAATTGAAAGATAAATTTTAAGAGAGGCACACCAATTTATAAGGGAAAAATTACCACATATGCATATTATAGTCACAAACGAATAAAAAAGTACAAGTAAATATAAATTGGAAAACAAAATGATGCCTAGATGATATATAAAGAACAATAAAATATATATACAACATATATACGGTATATATACGAAATATAAACGCAATATATACAGAATATATATATATATATATATATATATATGCATAAGGGGAAAAAATTACCAAATTTGTTTTTATAATTATTGTCTGAGAATACGGTAGGTCGCAAAAGAATAAAGAAATAAAAATAAATATAAATTGAAAAAATTACAAATAATACACGTACACATGTATACCCGCATACCCAAATATATATATACATATACACACATATATACAAACACACACACACACACACACACACATATATATATATATATATACAAGCTTGACCTTCACGAAATGAGAAATCATCCCGCAGAACCTTTGTGAGGTTGTAAGGTAAGGTAAGGTACATACACATATACATATATATATATATATATTTAACTGCATACATACATACATACATACATATACACACATACATACATACATATACACACATATACATACAAACACATTTAACTGCAATGACCACACACATACGCACATACACATACATACATACACATACACGCATACAGCAAAAAATTGAAAAATAAAATTGTAAGGGAAACAACAGACAAAAACAAATTTTTTACCAAAGATTTAACAACCTGCCCTTTTTGTTTAAATCCATTCTGAAGGAATTCAGAGCAACGGGATCAAGTTGAAACAGACCTTTACTCATGTTAAGGTTATTTGTAAGTTGAATTATAGCCGACTCAAGAATATTTCTATTAACAATGTTGCTAGAGTGAAACAAAACTGAAACATTATTCCAATCAATACAATGGGATAACTCTGACAAATGGACAAAAAGGGCACTGGACAACTGTCCCGTTCTAACGGAATATTGATGCTGTTTTACACGCGTTTGCAAATCCTTTCCCGTCTGACCTATGTAAAAGGAATCACATTGCTTACACCCAATTTTATAGATAATGCCTAAATTATTGGTAGGGCTATTTTTTACTATGATGTTTTTCACAATATTGTTATATGAAAAACTACACTGATATCCAAAAGTTTAAGTACATTAGCAATGCCTAAGAAGCCGGGAAAAATGGAAGTACTAAAATATATCTTTGACAGGTGCGAGTGTTATTTATTCACAAATTACGATAGAAGGTTCGTTTAGCCTTATTAAGACAAGATTCCATGAACGCAGATGGGTAAACACAACTCACTTCCAATACCGTTGATATTTTCCAATTCGGCATCGATGTATTCCGGACTGGCGATCCTAAGAGCGCGGAGAAACATTGAGGAAAATTATGGCTTTTTAATAGGGGTGTCATGTCCAGAGTAAAAGTGTACGTAGGACAAATTGTTTGTTTTTTTCCGATAGATACTAAACTTAAAACCCGGGCTATCCCTATGAACACGCACATCCAAAAACGGGATTGAGTTGTCTTGTTCCACTTCTAAAGTAAATTTAATGGAGGGGACTTGGTCATTTAACTGAAGGAGGAAGTCATCCAGGTCACGATTCATGGGCCAGATACACAAAATATCGTCGACGTACCGCAACCAAGGGATGCCAACCCCCAGGATTCTCGGAATGTAAGTAATTTCAAAAAAACTCCATATAAATATTGGAGAGAAGGGCGACAAAGGGTTGCCCATGGCCATCCCCAAAACTTGATAATGCTCGCCATTGAAAGTGAATTTACAATCCTTGATACAAAGCTTAATAAGCTCCAAAACAGTGTGTGCAGGTAATGGTAAATCATAATTATGTAATTCTCTGGCGAGAAAGTCAAGCATATCATCAATCGGCACTTTTGTGAACAATGAACAAACGTCAAAACTGATCAATCTATCGTTGGTATTAATGCGAACATTATTCAATTTTTCAGTGAGATCCATGGATTTTTTTACGTGTGAATCAGAGACAGTTCCAAGAATGGGGGACAAAACATTAACAAGCCATTTGGAGAGTTTATAGGTAATAGAGCCCACCGAGCTAATAATAGGGCGCATAGGGTTACCCGGTTTGTGGTTTTAATAAGACCATAAAGATAAGGCAGAGCAGGTGAAGTGGACAAAAAAAGGGGAATTAAATCCTTATGATCTTTGAGAATGCGTTTCAAGCCACTATTGAAAGATTTGATGACATCATCCTGTGGGTTCTTCCTAAGTTTCACGTATGTGGCGGGGTCCTGAAGCAGCTCATTCATCTTTCCAATGTAATCCACTTTGTCCATAATGACTAAGGTGTTAGCCTTGTCTGCTTTAGTAATATGGAGCTCACTATCTTTTTTTAATTGTGAAAGGCTATTAATATGCATATGTGGTAATTTTTCCCTTATAAATTGGTGTGCCTCTCTTAAAATTTATCTTTCAATTTTTTATTTTTTTAATAATGTGACATATATATCAATTTGGCAGCATCTATTAAATCGATTGTAAAACTTCCTTCTTGAGCTTGAATTGGTAGACTCCACTTACAATATTTATATTTATTTTTATTTCTTTATTCTTTTGTGACCTGTTCCATAAAAAAGCCATTTGAATTTATATTGAAGGTCGGCCAAAGTGCTAAAGTGTCTTTATATATATATATATATATATATATATATGTGTGTATAATATGTATATATATATATATATATGTATGTATATATATTTATGGTTTTTTTATTTGCCTGTTTATTTCTTTATGATTATTTAGGCTGTGACATATAATCACTAAGGCATATTTTGTAATTAATTTTTTCTCAATTTATATTTATATTTATTTTTATTTCTTTATTCTTCTGTGACCATATAAATGTTGGCTCCTCCCACAATTTTTTTTCTATGCTTACTATATATATGTATATATGTATATATATATATATATATATATATATATATATGTGCAAATAACTGCAATGACCGCGCAGTATATAAATGAATAGAAACGACATAAGTATTAAGGAACGTTTCTGCACACGAGGAGGAGAGATAACGAAATAATGAAAAATGAAAAATATATGTGGATATGTATGTATGTATGTTTATTTTTGTAACCTATATATTGCCTTGATCTGTCCTTTCACTCCAGTGTTCCTGAGGATGTCATTAGACGAAAGCGCTTGAGCACCCCTTTGTGTTTCTTTTTTCCTTCGTGGTTTTATTCATCATAATACTTTTCACGTGTCACTTTCGTGAAATAATTTTTCATATAATGAACACCACGCGTTCCTTCGCCTTGCTGTTCCCTCTATTGTCCCCGTTTGTGTCGGTGTTTGCTTCTACATTAATGAAGGGGCATGCAATTCGGATCCGACGGAAGTTTCTTACTAATTGTCTGGAGGAGCAGGTCTTCCCAAGTCCTCCTTCCGATTCGCCTCAGAGAAATGGACGACCATCCGTTCAACAACTTTAGCAGAGTAATTTTAAAGAAACATATTGAAGTCACCAGACAAAATGAGTGGTCCACCTTCAAAAATTTAGGCATTGCCAAACGTAATGTTTTGACTGTTATTCCCCAACCGTGGATCCAACCTTTGTTTGATGAAATTTACAACGAGTTGCGTCGGAGAACTTCTTCACTTCGAAACATTTTGGATCGCAAAATTAAAAGTCTCATTCGAAATAGTCAGTGGAGTAAAAAAGCAAGCTCAAAGTGTGTTTTGAACCTTTCTTCGAAAAACATTAGTGACGATGCAAAAAGTGCCCTTGGATTTGGTATGTCCTTTTATATTGTTAAAAAACCTACTGCTTTACAAATTTGTCATAGTCTTGCTCGTTTTGAAAAACAGTGTAACCTTCCTCAGTTTTTAGTTAACATAGTTAAAGGCCTGGTCTATGGTGCTGCGAATATTTCTTACGAAGATAACTTCCTAAACGTTTCCGCAATAGCCTTTCACAATTAAAAAAAGATAGTGAGCTCCATATTACTAAAGCAGACAAGGCTAACACCTTAGTCATTATGGACAAAGTGGATTACATTGGAAAGATGAATGAGCTGCTTCAGGACCCCGCCACATACGTGAAACTTAGGAAGAACCCACAGGATGATGTCATCAAATCTTTCAATAGTGGCTTGAAACGCATTCTCAAAGATCATAAGGATTTAATTCCCCTTTTTTTGTCCACTTCACCTGCTCTGCCTTATCTTTATGGTCTTATTAAAACCCACAAACCGGGTAACCCTATGCGCCCTATTATTAGCTCGGTGGGCTCTATTACCTATAAACTCTCCAAATGGCTTGTTAATGTTTTGTCCCCCATTCTTGGAACTGTCTCTGATTCACACGTAAAAAATTCCATGGATCTCACTGAAAAATTGAATAATGTTCGCATTAATACCAACGATAGATTGATCAGTTTTGACGTTTGTTCATTGTTCACAAAAGTGCCGATTGATGATATGCTTGACTTTCTCGCCAGAGAATTACATAATTATGATTTACCATTACCTGCACACACTGTTTTGGAGCTTATTAAGCTTTGTATCAAGGATTGTAAATTCACTTTCAATGGCGAGCATTATCAACAAGTTTTTGGGATGGCCATGGGCAACCCTTTGTCGCCCCTTCTCTCCAATATTTATATGGAGTTTTTTGAAATTACTTACATTCCGAGAATCCTGGGGGTTGGCATCCCTTGGTTGCGGTACGTCGACGATATTTGTGTATCTGGCCCATGAATCGTGACCTGGATGACTTCCTCCTTCAGTTAAATGACCAAGTCCCCTCCATTAAATTTACTTTAGAAGTGGAACAAGACAACTCAATCCCGTTTTTGGATGTGCGTGTTCATAGGGATAGCCCGGGTTTTAAGTTTAGTATCTATCGGAAAAAAACAAACAATTTGTCCTACGTACACTTTTACTCTGGACATGACACCCTATTAAAAAGGCCATATTTTCCTCAATGTTTCTCCGCGCTCTTAGGATCGCCAGTCCGGAATACATCGATGCCGAATTGGAAAATATCAACGGTATTGGAAGTGAGTTGTGTTACCCATCTGCGTTCATGGAATCTTGTCTTAATAAGGCTAAACGAACCTTCTATCGTGTGAATAATAACACTCGCACCTTGTCAAAGAATATTTTAGTACTTCCATTTTTCCCGGGCTTCTTAGGCATTGCTAATGTACTTAAACTTTTGGATATCAGTGTAGTTTTTTCATATAACAATATTGTGAAAAACTCATAGTAAAAAATAGCCCTACCAATAATTTAGGCATTATCTATAAAATTGGGTGTAAGCAATGTGATTCCTTTTACATAGGTCAGACGGGAAAGGATTTGCAAACGCGTGTAAAACAGCATCAATATTCCGTTAGAACGGGACAGTTGTCCAGTGCCCTTTTTGTCCATTTGTCAGAGTTATCCCATTGTATTGATTGGAATAATGTTTCAGTTTTGTTTCACTCTAGCAACATTGTTAATAGAAATATTCTTGAGTCGGCTATAATTCAACTTACAAATAACCTTAACATGAGTAAAGGTCTGTTTCAACTTGATCCCGTTGCTCTGAATTCCTTCAGAATGGATTTAAAAAAAAGGGCAGGTTGTTAAATCTTTGGTAAAAAATTTGTTTTTGTCTGTTGTTTCCCTTACAATTTTATTTTTCAATTTTTTGCTGTATGCGTGTATGTGTATGTATGTATGTGTATGTGCGTATGTGTGTGGTCATTGCAGTTAAATGTGTTTGTATGTATATGTGTGTATATGTATGTATGTATGTGTGTATATGTATGTATGTATGTATGTATGCAGTTAATATATATATATATATGTATATGTGTATGTACCTTACCTTACCTTACAACCTCACAAGGTTCTGCGGGATGATTTCTCATTTCGTGAAGGTCAAGCTTGTATATATATATTATATATATGTGTGTGTGTGTGTGTGTGTGTTTGTATATATGTGTGTATATGTATATATATATTTGGGTATGCGGGTATACATGTGTACGTGTATTATTTGTAATTTTTTCAATTTATATTTATTTTTATTTCTTTATTCTTTTGCGACCTACCGTATTCTCAGACAATAATTATAAAAAACAAATTTGGTAATTTTTTTCCCTTATGCTATATATATATAATATATATATATTCTCTGTATATATTGCGTTTATATTTCGTATATATACCGTATATATGTTGTATATATATTTTATTGTTCTTTATATATCATCTAGGCATCATTTTGTTTTCCAATTTATATTTACTTGTACTTTTTTATTCGTTTGTGACTATAATTGCATATGTGGTAATTTTTCCCTTATAAATTGGTGTGCCTCTCTTAAAATTTATCTTTCAATTTTTTATTTTTTTTAATAATGTGACATATATATCAATTTGGCAGCATCTATTAAATCGATTGTAAAACTTCCCTCTTGAGCTTGAATTGGTAGACTCCACTTACAATATTATATTTATTTTTATTTCTTTATTCTTTTGTGACCTGTTCCATAAAAAGCCATTTGAATTTATATTGAAGGTCGGCCAAAGTGCTAAAAGTGTCTTATATTATATATATATATATATATATGTGTGTATATATATGTATATATATATATATATATATGTATGTATATATATTTATGGGTTTTTTTATTTGCCTGTTTATTTCTTTATGATTATTTAGGCTGTGACATATATATCACTAAGGCACTATTTTGTAATTAATTTTTTCTCAATTATATTTATATTATTTTTATTTCTTTATTCTTCTGTGACCATATAAATGTTGGCTCCTCCCACAATTTTTTTTCTATGCTTACTATATATATGTATATATGTATATATATATATATATATATATATATATATATATGTATATTATGTGGATATGTATGTATGTATGTTTATTTTTTGTAACCTATATATTGGCTTGATCTGTCCTTTCACTCCAGTGTTCCTGAGGATGTCATTAGACGAAAGCGCTTGAGCACCCCTTTGTGTTTTTTTTCCTTCGTGGTTTTATTCATCATAAATACTTTTCACGTGTCACTTTCGTGAAATAATTTTCATATAATGAACACCACGCGTTCCTTCGCCTTGCTGTTCCCTCTATTGTCCCCGTTTGTGTCGGTGTTTGCTTCTACATTAATGAAGGGGCATGCAATTCGGATCCGACGGAAGTTTCTTACTAATTGTCTGGAGGAGCAGGTCCTTCCCAAGTCCTCCTTCCGATTCGCCTCAGAGAAATGGACGACCATCCGTTTCAACAACTTTAGCAGAGTAATTTTAAAGAAACATATTGAAGTCACCAGACAAAATGAGTGGTCCACCTTCAAAAATTTAGGCATTGCCAAACGTAATGTTTTGACTGTTATTCCCCAACCGTGGATCCAACCTTTGTTTGATGAAATTTACAACGAGTTGCGTCGGAGAACTTCTTCACTTCGAAACATTTTGGATCGCAAAATTAAAAGTCTCATTCGAAATAGTCAGTGGAGAAAAAAAGCAAGCTCAAAGTGTGTTTTGAACCTTTCTTCGAAAAACATTAGTGACGATGCAAAAAGTGCCCTTGGATTTGGTATGTCCTTTTTTATATTGTTAAAAAACCTACTGCTTTACAAATTTGTCATAGTCTTGCTCGTTTTGAAAAACAGTGTAACCTTCCTCAGTTTTTAGTTAACATAGTTAAAGGCCTGGTCTATGGTGCTGCGAATATTTCTTACGAAGATAACTTTCCTAAACGTTTCCGCAATAGCCTTTCACAATTAAAAAAAGATAGTGAGCTCCATATTACTAAAGCAGACAAGGCTAACACCTTAGTCATTATGGACAAAGTGGATTACATTGGAAAGATGAATGAGCTGCTTCAGGACCCCGCCACATACGTGAAACTTAGGAAGAACCCACAGGATGATGTCATCAAATCTTTCAATAGTGGCTTGAAACGCATTCTCAAAGATCATAAGGATTTAATTCCCTTTTTTTGTCCACTTCACCTGCTTTGCCTTATCTTTATGGTCTTATTAAAACCCACAAACCGGGTAACCCTATGCGCCCTATTATTAGCTCGGTGGGCTCTATTACCTATAAACTCTCCAAATGGCTTGTTAATGTTTTGTCCCCCATTCTTGGAACTGTCTCTGATTCACACGTAAAAAATTCCATGGATCTCACTGAAAAATTGAATAATGTTCGCATTAATACCAACGATAGATTGATCAGTTTTGACGTTTGTTCATTGTTCACAAAAGTGCCGATTGATGATATGCTTGACTTTCTCGCCAGAGAATTACATAATTATGATTTACCATTACCTGCACACACTGTTTTGGAGCTTATTAAGCTTTGTATCAAGGATTGTAATTCACTTTCAATGGCGAGCATTATCAACAAGTTTTTGGGATGGCCATGGGCAACCCTTTGTCGCCCCTTCTCTCCAATATTTATATGGAGTTTTTGAAATTACTTACATTCCGAGAATCCTGGGGGTTGGCATCCCTTGGTTGCGGTACGTCGACGATATTTTGTGTATCTGGCCGATGAATCGTGACCTGTGACTTCCTCCTTCAGTTAAATGACCAAGTCCCCTCCATTAAATTTACTTTAGAAGTGGAACAAGACAACTCAATCCCGTTTTTGGATGTGCGTGTTCATAGGGATAGCCCGGGTTTTAAGTTTAGTATCTATCGGAAAAAAACAAACAATTTGTCCTACGTACACTTTTACTCTGGACATGACACCCCTATTAAAAAGGCCATATTTTTCTCAATGTTTCTCCGCGCTCTTAGGATCGCCAGTCCGGAATACATCGATGCCGAATTGGAAAATATCAACGGTATTGGAAGTGAGTTGTGTTACCCATCTGCGTTCATGGAATCTTGTCTTAATAAGGCTAAACGAACCTTCTATCGTGTGAATAATAACACTCGCACCTTGTCAAAGAATATTTTAGTACTTCCATTTTTCCCGGGCTTCTTAGGCATTGCTAATGTACTTAAACTTTGGATATCAGTGTAGTTTTTTCATATAACAATATTGTGAAAAACATCATAGTAAAAAATAGCCTACCAATAATTTAGGCATTATCTATAAAATTGGGTGTAAGCAATGTGATTCCTTTTACATAGGTCAGACGGGAAAGGATTTGCAAACGCGTGTAAAACAGCATCAATATTCCGTTAGAACGGGACAGTTGTCTAGTGCCCTTTTTGTCCATTTGTCAGAGTTATCCCATTGTATTGATTGGAATAATGTTTCAGTTTTGTTTCACTCTAGCAACATTGTTAATAGAAATATTCTTGAGTCGGCTATAATTCAACTTACAAATAACCTTAACATGAGTAAAGGTCTGTTTCAACTGATCCCGTTGCTCTGAATTCCTTCAGAATGGATTTAAACAAAAAGGGCAGGTTGTTAAATCTTTGGTAAAAATTTGTTTTGTCTGTTGTTTCCCTTACAATTTTATTTTTCAATTTTTTGCTGTATGCGTGTATGTGTATGTATGTATGTGTATGTGCGTATGTGTGTGGTCATTGCAGTTAAATGTGTTTGTATGTATATGTGTGTATATGTAGGTATGTATGTGTGTATATGTATGTATGTATGTATGTATGCAGTTAAATATATATATATATATATGTATATGTGTATGTACCTTACCTTACCTTACAACCTCACAAAGGTTCTGCGGGATGATTTCTCATTTCGTGAAGGTGAAGCTTGTATATATATAATATATATATGTGTGTGTGTGTGTGTGTGTTTGTATATATGTGTGTATATGTATATATATATTTGGGTATGCGGGTATACATGTGTACGTGTATTATTTGTAATTTTTTCAATTTATATTTATTTTTATTTCTTTATTCTTTTGCGACCTACCGTATTCTCAGACAATAATTATAAAAACAAATTTGGTAATTTTTTTCCCTTATGCATATATATATATATATATAATATATTCTGTATATATTGCGTTTATATTTCGTATATATACCGTATATTTGTTGTATATATATTTTATTGTTCTTTATATATCATCTAGGCATCATTTTGTTTTCCAATTTATATTTACTTGTACTTTTTTATTCGTTTGTGACTATAATATGCATATGTGGTAATTTTTCCCTTATAAATTGGTGTGCCTCTCTTAAAATTTATCTTTCAATTTTTTATTTTTTTAATAATGTGACATATATATCAATTTGGCAGCATCTATTAAATCGATTGTAAAACTTCCCTCTTGAGCTTGAATTGGTAGACCCACTTACAATATTTATATTTATTTTTATTTCTTTATTCTTTTGTGACCTGTTCCATAAAAAGCCATTTGAATTTATATTGAAGGTCGGCCAAAGTGCTAAAAGTGTCTTTATATATATATATATATATATATATATATGTGTGTATATATATGTATATATATATATATATATATGTATGTATATATATTTATGGGTTTTTTTATTTGCCTGTTTATTTCTTTATGATTATTTAGGCTGTGACATATATCACTAAGGCACTATTTTGTAATTAATTTTTTCTCAATTTATATTTATATTTATTTTTATTTCTTTATTCTTCTGTGACCATATAAATGTTGGCTCCTCCCACAATTTTTTTCTATGCTTACTATATATATGTATATATGTATAATATATATATATATATATATATATATATGTATATATATGTGGATATGTATGTATGTATGTTTATTTTTGTAACCTATATATTGCCTTGATCTGTCCTTTCACTCCAGTGTTCCTGAGGATGTCATTAGACGAAAGCGCTTGAGCACCCCTTTGTGTTTCTTTTTTCCTTCGTGGTTTTTATTCATCATAATACTTTTCACGTGTCACTTTCGTGAAATAATTTTTCATATATATATATATATATATATATACACACGAAGGCTTTATTGTTCGGAGATCAGAAAAAAAATCGAGATTGTGGTTATGGTACATTCGGCTGAAAACTTGAAAATTTCGCCTCAACAATCTATAGCTTAAGCTCTGAATTTCCTTTTCTTTTCTCGTAAAAAGTTTAAAAAAGAAATTCTTAATTGGTTTTCATGAGTAACACTTCCATGTACATGCGAATGAAGTAATGTTTTTTATTTAATTCATATTAGATGCGGCGGTTAGTGTAAGACATAACTGCTCACAATTTTTCAGAGATGGTTTAAAGTGTTGACGATATTAATTAAATCTACATGTGTATTAAATAAAAAATAAGTGCATATTTATTTCACACCCTTAGCGTGTGTAAATTAGTTGTTGCGGTGGACGGTCCCCCATCCAACAACTACCCAGATCCAACGTCGCTTAACATCGCTGCTCGGATTTAATTCACTTTAAGGTGAAAAGCGCATTGAAAATTATTTGGTGATTCTTATAGAACTTTTGATACTGATTCCGGTTTCAGATTTTTTCTATCACCCATAGTTTTCGAGAAAATAATATTTCCATTTACTCAGTTTCCCGCAGATATTATAGACAATGCAGGTCCTGTATATGAGCTTTAATTATCTCGATGAAATAGTGAGCAATCGACGAGATGTATTTCTGAATCCACGTTAAACTGTGGGTCTAATGCGGAGTGAAAACCTTTCCAATTTGGCGAGAAATTACACTAGGGTACAACGAAAATTATTTGGTGATTCTTATAGAACTTTTGATACTGATTCCGGTTTCAGAATTTTTCTATCACCCATAGATTTCGAGAAAATAATATTTCCATTTTTTCTCAAAATATTATCAAGTACTTTGAAGTGTCGCATCGAGGTCTAGTATGAATTGTGCTAAATTTTCACTTCTAACACTAAATATTAAAAATCAAAGATTTAAGCAGTTTAGATGTAGTTATACAAATTACGCGTAAATATACAATATTTTCATTGTAGAAATAATAATAAGAATTGATGTGAAAGGTGGTTTTTGTTCAAGTAGCCGAAGAAAGGTTGACTCTCGGTCAGAAAAAAGGTCTCTAGGGGACGATTCGAAATGACCTAGTTTCTGCCTTTCCTCGTGTGTGTGTGTGTGTGTGTGCACGAGTTGTTTATTCGTTTATTATATATATATATATTATATATATATACAGGGCGTCCCAAAAAAATGTATACACACTTTAAATAATTATAAAGGCAGTGTTTATTAAAATACATTTCATTTTCAAAATGTAATAGAATCTACAGACATTATTTAATTGTTTTGTCAACGCCTGTTTTCAAACTGACGTCCGTTCTGGTCCAGGCACTGCTGATAACGCGAAGCAATGGAATCGCAAACATCACGAAACATTTCGTTTGGTATTTGTGTGCATTCTCGTTCAATGGCTGCTCTCAATTCAGCGACTGTTGCAGGTTTTATAGCGTAGACTTTGTCTTTTAAGTATCCCCATAAAAAAAGTCTAGTGGTGTGAGGTCTGGTGAACGCGGAGGGTATTCTACGAAACCCCTTCGTCCAATCCACATCCACATCCACATCGTGCCAAGTACCATTCGCAATACTCCACTCTTCGGTCCGGATCATCTTCATTAATAGCATGGACTAATCTTGGAATGTAACTTTTCCATTGACAGCGCTTCAAAATGCGTTGGACAGACGATTCTGAAATTCCTACCTCACGACTCGCTTGCCGCACAGATTTTCTTGGACTTTGGTGATACGTTTTCAGTACTCTTTCTTGCTTTGTGGGGCTTGTCGATGTCCGTGGTCTTCCGGAACGCTTCTTGTGGACATTCTGAACAGTTCCATCGGCTTCAAACTTATCTCTAATTCGAGTGATGGTAAGTCGCGTTGGTGGATCTGTTTCAAACTCCCTCCTAAACTGTCTTTGCACTTCAACTGCGTTTTCACACTTCCAGTAGCATTTTAGAATGAATTTCCTTTGTTCAAAGCTTAGTCTGACTGCCATTATTAATTCTAATGGGTTTAACTTGGAAAGAAACATCAATTGAGCTATCAGCTGTTAAAGTGTGTATACATTTTTTTGGGACGCCCTGTATATATATATATATATATCAAGAGCGGTCTGGAAGGAAGATCTCTCATGTCGTCCGACCCCGTTATAGCGGATTGTGTTTTGGCTAATTTCAACTTTTAAATGAATTGTTTTGTAAATTTTCATTTCGTTTCGTTGTTCGTGACTTAAATATTTATAATAAAAATTAAGTGTGTAAAAATTATTTATTTAATAAACAGAATTTAATTGGATTCATCTACCGTCATATAAATATATATTGTGGTACACTATTTAAATGGATGATTAATATATATGGTTTTTGCTATCTGGCAACTGAATACATGACGCTATCTGGCAACTCAGCCAGAATAGAGGTTTATAAAAGACAGAGAGACGACTGACGGAGTCATTCAAGCTCGGCTCCCAGCCGAGCAAGGACCTCTGGTCCTTCTCTTTCTGGCCCTTTGGGAAAACCCCTTAGAGGTCTCTTAGGTTAGGTAAACGAAAATAGCTTGGGGGAGAACTCCGCCTCCAAGTTGCATTCTTTGCAATCAAAGGCAACTCTCTCTCTCTCTCTCTCCTTCAGGTGTACCCCTCCCCCCTTGGCTCAGCCAACTGGCTGATTAGGAGCCTATAAAACAACGCCTACTCGGTTGAAGTCTTAATATGCACTTGGCTCCTGCCAGGTGAACACCTCCTCCTTTCTCTCCTTTCTGGCCTTTGGGGGGAATAGCTTGGGGAGAACTCCGCCTCCAAGTTGCATGCCCTTGCAACCCCGGTTGGCAACAAAGGCCAGTACTCTTTTTTCTTTTCTTTTTCCCTTTTTTGCAACACCCCCACCCCCATTTGCAACAATCCCCACCTCCATTTGCAACATTGCGTAATCACTTGCAAACATTCTTTCACTCTCCCCTTTTGCGGCTATGCTACTGAGGGCCACAAAGTTAATCCCTTCCGTTAGGCATATGGGCTACAATCGACGGTTACGCGCACTGAACTTGTTTTCGCTTGAAACTCGGAGGCTGCGCGGTCAACTGATCGAGGTTTTCAAGCTCTTACGCGGGTTGAACGATGTCGATTTTAGAAGTATGTTTAGTTTAAATGATAACCCAACTCGCAACAATGGTTGGAAGTTGGATTTGAAACGATTTAGGACTAGTGTCTGTGGGAATTACTTTACGTATAAGATCTGTGACACATGGAACAGGTTACCTTCGGAAGTTGTGAACAGTTCCTCTGTGGATCTGTTCAAGAAAAGGTTAGACCAAATCTTGCACACTATTTGAGTGTGTACAAATTTTTCCTTGCACCCGTTGCCATTGGTACCTCCTCGGTATGGGCCGCAAGGCCTTTTGAGGTACTTCTTTTCTCTCTCTCTCTCTCTCTCTCTCTCTCTCTCTCTCTCTCTCTCTCTCTCTCTCTCTCTCTCTCTCTCTAATAGGTTGAGGTTGCTAATTTGTGATTTGTATTTTGGTGTATTTTGTATTTCATATAATCATATTTTACATAGGTTAATTTAATAATAAACATTATTAAATTTACTATTTTATATATATATATTTTTTTAATGCGCCTCGGTGGTGTAGTGGTTAGCGTCGTTAACTACGAATCCATGGGCTCCGGGTTCGAGACTCGGTGACTGCAGCCGGCGCGCAACAAAACCCAGCTGTTCATCCTTCGACACAATAAAAAAAAGAAAAGTGGTTGGTAGATAAATGGGTACCCTGGGTGGCCTAGACGCTGGGCTGCTGGTGGGGTGTGGTTCGGATTCCACGTTAAACTGTAGGTGTAAGGTGGAGAGAAAAGCTTGACCTTCGTCAGAATGAACAATTCGGGCGGAAGCTAACCAAAGGTTACAAAGATTTCGCGAAGGTCAAGCTTGTCGCCCCTCCTCTCGAGTTGGCCTGGTGAAGTAGTGAGTTGGTTTCTTGTGCTCTCCACCTCACATAGCCAGGTACGCCCGGCTCATCGGGATTGTTCTGAGCCAGGCGTCTAATCTTCTTTTGAAGATGTTCCCTGCAACTCCCTTCGTGTTTCTTAGGTCTTTGGGCAGCTCATTAAACAGTTTTGGTCCTTTCACAACAAAACTATTTTCTTTCAGGGTTAAAGATGTTCCCTGTCTCGCCTTTAATTTGGGAACACGACACAGTCTACTTTTTCTACTTTCCACCGTTGTTTGCGGAGTTATAGGGTTCAGAGTAAGATTAGGGACTAGTTTCTCCATTATTTTCCAAGTGTAAATAATGGTGTATCTCTCTCTCCTTCTTTCCAGTGAATATAGGTCTAGTTTGCGTAACTTTTCCCAGTAATTTAGTTCTTTCCACCCCTTGATCTTGGCTGTGAAGCTTCTCTGAATCCCTTCTAGTTGTCTAATGTCCTCTTTTTTTATATGGGCATGTTTGGACCGAGCAGTATTCCAATTTGGATATGATCAGGGTTTTCAGTAGGGGAATCATTAAATTCCTATCCCTTCGTTTAAAGGTTCTTAATATCTGCCTTGTTATTCTCTTTGCTCTGTTTACTGCTTCTTATTTTTTGTTTCAAATATCGCATCATCAGTCATTACAACCCCTAAATCTTTTGCTCTAGAATTTCCCTGAATTTCCTGTCCATTTGGGGTATAATATTCCATGGATTTTAGGTCTTCTCTTTTTCCGTACCGTAACAGCTGAAATTTCTCGGTGTCAAACTTCATATTTTTGTCTTTCGTCCACTTGTAGATTCTGTTCATGTCGGTTTGTAGAGATCCTATATCTTCTGGGTTTCTTATTTTTCTACTGATCTTTGTGTCATCCGCAAAGGATGTTACTGTGCTGTCTCTGGTAACGTCTTCATCTATGTCAGTTAGCATGATTATGAAGAGTAGTGGAGCTAATACTGTTCCTTGTGGTGCGGAGCTGAGGACCCCTGATTCTGATGAAGATACTCCTTGTTCTGGAACGACTTGCCGCCGCTCACTAATGAAATTATATATCCATTTCCCTACTTTTCCTGTTATTCCCATATATTATGATTCCATGGTCACCCTTGTCGAACGCTTTAGCAAAGTCTGTGTATAGTACATCATAGTTTTCATTACTTTTCTCCACCGTGCTTCACTGTTGCCACAACATACTGCTGTGTCATTCTTTCACCCGCTCTGCGCCGCACAAATTACTCTGCGTTTGGATCCAAAAACTTCGAACTTTGACTCGTCAGTCCAAAGGACAAATTTCCACTGCTCAACAGTCCCATTTTTGGTGTTGTTTAGCCCAGGTTAGCCTTTTCTTTTGCTCTTGAGTCTCAGCATTGTTTCTTTGCTACAGTTCGTCCTTTTAATCCTACCTCTCTTAGTCTTCTCTGAACAGTTGATGTTGAAACTGTTGTACTTCTGGAGTTGTTCAGCTGGGCTTTGATTTCAGGTGCTGTGAGGCGTCTGTTGCGCAGACTGGTGACTCGGATATACTTGTCCTCTGAGTCTGTTGTGGTTCTTGGTCGCCCTGACCTTTTTCTGTCCTTATTTTGACCAGTTTCTTCCTACCGTTTAATTGCACAAGCAACCGCATTCACAGAAACTTTTAATTTTTTTGCAATTTGCCTCGGTGATTGGCCCTCATTTCTCAAAGTTACAATTGACTGTCTTTTTTTCTGTTGTTAACTGAGCTTTGGCACACATTTTTGCTTTTTGAAACAGAAATATACCTTAAACTACACAGTTAGCTCCTCTGCAAGGATTTTATATGAAAGACCTGCCGCGCATGTTAATAACTGAACACATGTATTAACATACTCCTGAAGAAACACACTACCCTAGTAAAGACTTTTAAACTGTTTTTGGACCTTTGTGCAGAGCTAATGGCATTAATTTTAGGTTGCATGCTAGACATAAATTAACACATTTGAAGGCTATTTTGAAGAAGCTTCTGTGTTACAACACTGCATAGGGCAGATGCACTGAAGCATACAATATGAAAGCCAGGTAAGCAAATTCATCTCTAGTACCTGTTAAGTTTACATTTAAAGTTTGTCATGAGCTAAGCAGCAAGACATTGGAAATTAGTAGGTGTACTTAAACGTGTGTGTGTGTGTGTGTAGATTGATTTGTTTCGTCTCCGTAGACTGTATAAACACAAGATAAAGAGCTAAGCATTTCATTCGGAACTCCATGCAGCCATTAATTGAGAATATGATCTAACTCGCTTTTGACTGATACTGTATTAAGAAATATTTCATTATTATAAAATCATTAAAGTAATTGTAAACAGAAAACCTGTTAGAAAAACCTTATTGCAGTTCTAACTCGGTCTGGAAGTACAGCTAACGTGCTCAAATACCGTGAAATCGGCTTAAAGAATCTGTAACAAAACAGTCTATTAAATATCAGGCGTAGTAACAACTAGACTATCTTCTCTTATTCCAGATGGCTGAATTGACGCAAAGAGTCGGAGTTTTGGCCGAAGGAATTTCAATGATGAAAAGCACACTTGTCGGCGTCGTTCAAATCGATCCACGAAAACTATTGGAGGAAGGAGTGAGGAGGGAACTAGTACTCCAAGTAGCAATATCACTCCACGAAGGATTCACATTCAGTACCAAAACTAAAGTATGGAAGTAGCTTTTGGTCTTTCTTCCATTTAAAAGTATTTTTATGAAATTATTTACGTTTGGTGGTCTGGGATTGACTCAGAACGTGAAGGCCCCGGGTTCGATGCCCGCTACCTTCTTGGATTGGTCAAGTACTTTGTTAATGGGGGGGGGGGGGCGCTTAGGTGACTTCCGGAGTTTACCTACACCATGTTATTTTTATCCCGTTTTCGTTTTCAGGGAAACGAATTAAAAAAACGATTGGAGATTGTTGGCCGCCAAATGAAAGGTTTTCAGAGTTCTTTTGAATACATTGAAGACTACATTAACGCGTATGGACTTAAAATGTGGCAAGAAGAAATGACGAGGATTATTAATTACAATGTTGAACAGGTTCGTTTTTGAAATGAAAAAAGCGGCATTAGAGTTACATTCGCTTAATTTTTACTCGCATTATTTACCGTTATCTTCGTGAGAGTACCAAAAGTAATAGTGGTTTTTTTTCAAGAATAGACTTTATTGCTATCGCCATTCACTTTTCTCCCAAGTTAAACATTTTAATTACGAGTCTAATATTCTATAGTAGGCCTAGTATTAACCGGTTTGATGTGGCTAATGGAGTAAGTCTACTATAATTCAGACATGGGGTCATTACAAGGTTTATCATTATCATTACCATTACCATTACAGCATTTTTGTTTCATTATCATTACAAGCCCTTCATTATCATTGTAATGATCATTACAATACTGAATATACTGAATAAGCACTCCACCAGTGCACTGGAGGCAAGGATACAAAGATGCTTGGCAGCAAGAACAGATACGTCAGGATACAGATGTGCATTGTCCCTCCACCATGTCAGGGGATTGCAGTCCTCATCAATGTAGGGCTGGTCAAGGTAGCTGTCCACCTGGCTGACAATAGGGTTCTGAGAAGCTGTAGAGGGAGCTGGAGCAGCCATAAATTGAAATATATATAATAAATATAATAATTAGATATATATATATATATATATATATATATATATATATATTATATAATATATATATTAGACCGTTTCACGATTATATGGTAATTTTTCAAATTGAATTTTGATAAACGCACACACTTTTATTTTTTTATATAAAGGAAGAAAAAACAAATAGACAAAATATCATTTTATTTGAATGATAAAAAAGGCACCCCTCAGATGGCACTCTTTTACATTAATGGATAATTAGAGCAAATATAAGACTGAACGAAAAAATGTTTTAAAACAAAGCGACTTAATTCATTTAAGACATATATTGATTAAGAATATAGGGATTTCAGTGGCTGAGGGACCTCCTTTCTCTGATTTTCAATGATTTGAAAGGCCAGTTCTCTCTCTTCCTCACTCTTTGTGAGCTTCTCATTAAACTCTGTAGCCAGTTTGACTCCTCGTTCAGCACAGTCGTTGATTACTTTGACTGCCATGACCCGATTACTGTGCTCCTCAATGTCTTCAAGTTTCTTGGGAATTTCTATTTCAAACACTTGAAGAAGTCTTGTGTTTGAGTTGTGACAAAACTGGTAATCTTTAAGTCATTGGGGTTTTGCAACATTCGGGGGTCCACCTTTCTGCCCTCACTTTTCGAGGAGGCGCGTGGTGAAGGTTGTGGAGCATTAGAACCTATCTTCAGTCACGCGGTTTGAGAAAAAGCCAAATCCTACAAGATCCTCACTCAAGTACAAACCATGGTTCTGAAGTTTTTTGAGGGCTGTAGCACCCACTTCCTTATCAACCTGGATCTTGTAGATATGTAGCATCTTGCGGAGGGCCAAATCATTTGCTGGAGCATCAATTCCAAACTGGAGATGTATACCAAGCTTCAGTAACGTGCACAGACTTTCAGAAGGGCAGGGGCCAGTGAATAAAGGGCACTCCGCTAACATTTTTAAAAATGAAATCCGCAATGCCATATAGGCTATATTATGTATACACACACAAAGAAAAATTTTAAAATTGTATGTGGTAAATATTCTTAAATTCCATTAAATTCAATGCATTATTTTGTATATAAAGCTGATTAAAAAAATAAATGAAAATTTGTTGTAAAAGGCATGTTTTTATTGCAAGATTTTCAAAAGATATGAAGATATTGAAATATTGGAGTGTATTTACAATTATTATTCAATTTTACTTATATTGACTTTTAGCTTGCTCATCATATAAATTACAGTATTCTGCTGTATATACATTTAAATATGGAATAATATGAAACTATAAATTAAAGATTTATAGAAATATACTGTGGGCATTTAATATGATGGCCACAGCTCTTAAGTAGCAATAGAAAAATATTGATTCTTATCAGGAAAATACAAAAGCAAAAATTATAAACAGTAAACAATACACCCACATACCCGAGAGACGCAATCAACAGTGAACAGCTGCAGTCAGTGTTACCACTAGGGACGCCCTCCCTGATTGACAAAATAATAGTAACGGTATGTTAAGTTTATTATTCTAATAAAAAAAATCATAGATCAAAGTAATTCCAGTTTTGAAAATCTGTTGAAGTAGCAGTAACTAAATAAAAATATAACTAATTAATTCAAATTTATGTCGAATCAATAATATTTATGAATTTTGACTAAAAGGGCACTTTTGATATGAAGAAAAAAAAAGGGCAGGGGCTCAAGCACCCAAGCCCCCCCCCTGTGCACGTGCCTGCGCAAGCTTGAAGATAAACTGTCACTGAAAAGGCGCTTATTCGTATCAGAGCTGTTTTTCATGAGGGGTGAGAAGGAATTGGTTCCTAAATAAGTAAATTTTAAGGAATAGATGCCCTTTCCCATCCATCTAGCTCTGCTGTAAGCTCCTGGGTAGTGGAATCTGCTATCAGAGCCTTTATTGTTTTAGGCATTGGACAACCAAGGAAGATAAGTGCAAGTTCTAAGTATTCCCTGTAGTCACCTCGAGTGTGGCCCTCTTGAAGTTTGGAGTTGATGAAAGAAATAAGCTTGTCTCTGTGCTTCAAGATCCAATGATCTAAAGATTCTGAGGTGAGATCATTGGGTTCATAGGGCTTGTAATTCTGCTGATCAATGTATATCCCAACAATTCTGAATCGATTGAATAAGGGAATTTGTGGACCGAAGAAGAGAAAAACATGTCAAAAACTGCAGTGATAAGAAGCTCGTGGATATGGTGGCGGCATGCCAGAAAAAGGAGTGATCTCTGAAGGGCCTTTTGGATGATGGTACAAGCCCCAGCATGGATACCTGTATTGCTTGCAGTAGTATCAAAACAAAGGCCTGCTACCCACTCATTTACTTGTGGCCATTGCTTCAAGACATCTAAAACTGCTCTCCCCATTTCTTCTCCCGTTCCAGAAATAAGCTTTGGAATAGACAGTAATTTTTCTAATTCGCCTGCACCAGTCACAACAATGGGCATTACATCAATCTTACCTCCATGCATGGATGGAAGAAGCTTTCCATCAAAATGAATTATTAAAGGGGTATTTGGTTGGAAACTGGCTTTAATGTCTTCTCCCATCTGCATCCGTGTTGATCGCCGAGACCTGTAGATAGAGGATGATGAAAGTGTGATCTCTTCAATTTCCACTCCAGCAGCTGAAAGGGCAGGTGCCACAATGTGCATAGCAGCTCTTGCAGATGTTCCAGTGCGGTCCAGAGCAGCCAAGAACTTTTTATCCCTAACAATTACACCTGGTTCAAGCTTCTCCTTTTTTGAAGATGATGATGAGAGTGCTCTGTAGAACAATTCATCACCAGATGATTCTTCACTTCCTCCTGAACCGGAATTTTCACATTGGTTGAGATCCACAACCTTTGTCATTGCCTCATTTCTTCCTTTGATTTCCTGCGAAGTTTTTCCATTCTTTCCATGCTTATCTGTCGTGCTTTTGCCTTTCTTGAAAACTCCTTGTCTTCTGGACCCATAACACTAGGCAACAAATTTCAACTTTTTTTTGTTACAGACACGTGAACTACTGATTCCTACTAAAGCGCTGATGCTGATTTCAGATCTGATATCAAAATTTCTCTATCACGTCCAGATTTTGTGTAACCGAAAACCCCTATTTTTCATTTTTTTTCTCACCCGCTTCTATTACGAAAGCCGTCTAAGCTACTTTTCCGTGCCACGTTTTATGTTAAGCATACTTAAATAATTAGTGAACAGGGATGTCTTTCCTCCTTTATTCTGGCTTAAGACAGACAGCGGAATTCCGCTGGCGGAGTTACCACCCCTGCGCCCAACCATCCACCCAAAGCGCGTTAGTATTTTGTTGTTACTACTGAAAGGCAAATTCCTGTTCTTAAGTGAAACTTTGGTGTGTCCTCTTCCTTTGTCGCTTGTAGGATGACGAGCTCTCCTTCTGCAGGAACCAACAATAATCTCCCATCATATTTGGGTTGAAATTACCTTGGTATCTGTTTTCCATAACTGAGATCTGTTGGTAGAAGCGCTCACCATGCTCGTCACTTACAGCCCCAAGGTTGGCCGGGAATAAGTCAAGATGAGAATGTAAAAAATGAATTTTCAAAGACATTCTGCATCCCATTATTTCATAAGATTTAAGCATGTTTTCTACGAGTTTACGGTGGTTTTCAGCTTTGTGGTTTCCAAGAAAATTTTTGACAACTTCAACGAAAGATGTCCATGCTCCTAGTTCATTCTCATTTAGGTTAGATGGAAACGATGAGTCGTGGATGACACTGCGGATCTGTGGTCCAGTGAAAACTCCAGCTTCTAGCTTAGCATCTGTCAATATTCCTTTGAATTTATCCTTTAAATATTGGAAACCACTACCTTGATGATCCATACCCTTCACGAAATTTTTCATAAGGCCAAGTTTAATGTGAAGTGGTGGAAGATGTACTTTCTGAGGGTCAATAAGTGCTGGGTGTTTCACATTGTATTTACCAACATGATGTTCAGTTCTAGATGGCCAATCATGTTTTTTGTAGTGGTTCTTGTCATCTCTGCTGTTCCATAGACACAAAAAGCACATATGCTTTGTGTGGCCCAACTGTAACCCAAGAAGTAATGATACAACTTTAAGGTCGCCACAAATATTCCATGTGTGGTCCTTATATTTCATGAGTCTTAGCAGCAGTTTCATCGATTCATAAGTCTCATTAAGGCCAGTGACATGTGCTACAGGTATTGAAGGTTTTTCATTGCCGTTGTGCAGTAATACAGCTTTAAGGCTAGCTTTACTAGAGTCAATGAACAGTCTCCATTCTTTTGGATCATAGCGACAGCCAATCCCTTGCATCAGACCACTGATATCGTGGCAGAAACAAACGTTTTCTTCCTGTAAGTAAAATGATGAAAACTGCAACTCTGCCTTTTCTTTTGGTAATTCCAAATCGCGCACTAAGTCATTTAACTCCGCTTGACTTAACAAATGTGGGGAAATATTTGCATCTGGAACATATATGCCATCTTTCCCTGTTTCTATATCACTAGCAGAATCTTCAGATGAACTGCTGTCTGTTATCCTTGCTGGTGGAACTGGTGGTGGATTTGTTTCATCATGTGGTACTGGTTTCATTGCTGATTCGCAGTTTGGGTACGTGATATTTGATTTGTTTTTCTTTGTGAAACCAGCAATCTTTGTCAAACAAAAATAACAATCATTGAAGTGATTTTTCGGCTCACGCCAAACCATGGGGACTGAGAACGGCATAGCTTTTCTTTTACCATTCATCCAAGCTATTAACATTGCATTGCACTGTGCACAGCAAATATGTGGTGCCCAGTCCCTCTGTTGGTCTCCTAACTTAGTCAAAATAACACTTGTAGGCAAGTTTAATCTTTGTTGTTATGTTTCTACGTTGTGGCTTAGGTGTATATTGTCCACAGACAAAGCAGAAGTTGTCTGGGTGATTTACACAAGCACGTCTATTTGATGCCATTTTGAATTACCATACAATATCTGAAAAAACGTAGAAAGTAATTATTACGATGCGCAAAATAAAAAGAAATACACACCGTAGTACAAAACAAATGCTATAAAAACACACAAGTCACCACAACCTGTCACTTGCTCATCAGCAGAGAGCTTCAACAACCGTTCTGCTTGACTGTCACGTAGCGACTCGGGATAAATTTTATTTATCAAAATTGTTCGAATTTGTATATAGTTGGCAAAAAAAATTGCTTTAACCTTGAAAAGCAAGTTTCATATTACTGGCATTAAGCCGATTAAAACCAAAATCTGGACGTGGTAGAAAATTTACTAAAAGTGATTTGCATTTTACACAAAATCTAGACGTGATAGAAAAAATCTAATTATAGATTTGAAATCAGCATACCGAAATTAGCTAGGAGCACCTATTTGGTCTTCTGTAACAAAATCTTTGTTGCCTAGTGTAATCATTTTACGATCGTTCCTTTGATCCTTAAGAAAATCTTTATCCTCCTGCAATTTTATTTCTGTTTCCACTTCTGAATGAGCTACATCGAAAAGCTTCTTTAAGCTGGTGGCAAATTCTTCTTCATTCTTCTTGGGTAGGAGTTCGTCGAGTTCGGTTCTTGACCAGCCCTTCATGCTTATTGTAAAGCCTTTTAAGCTTTGAGGCAATATAAGGCTTGTGGGATGTAATTAAGGAGGCTTTTTCCCACATAGCAATAACTTCTTTGGCTACAGTTGCGCAAGCTACAGAGACATTTTGCTTTCCCACATTAATGTGATAAAAAAGACGTTTAAGGACATCACTGTTAGTTGGAAGCTGCTTCCCAGAAAAACCCTCTTCCAGCACTTGTCCGACCAACCAGACTTCACACTTGTTTCTGGTTTTTGCCATAATTCTGAGGGAAAAAGTTTTACCACCTGTTAGTCTTAATAATAATATAATATAATCATTAATCACTCACCTAAATTATATTATGACTTGATTACTGTAAGAAAGTTGTAAAGTAACATGAAGTAACCTTTCTAGAACAGTAAACTTGTGAAAATATCAGTAATTATAGATGAAAAAGCAAATAAAACATCATATAATCCATAAAGGGAAAAAATGGAAATTCTAGAATAGTTATCCTGAAGGAAGAATTTTCTAGAATTCTCTCTAAAGAATATAGGGGGGTTACTGGACCATTCCTGAAAATGACCTACTTATCTTCCAATTTTATTTATGAATTTTATATACCAAATTTAAGAGGACATCACAAAATAAAAATATATTTGCCAGAAAAATGAAAATTTTCTCATGAGGGGTAAAATAGATATGCATTGAGGGGTGGGATAACAATAAGCTCTTGTCTTAATATTTTGCATGAAGTCTTTATTCATGACATATTACTTGTTTAGTATGTGTGCGTTGAACCATCATAAATTTCGATTTTTCGAAACGGCCTAATATATATATATATATATTATATATTTTTTTTTTTTTTTTTTTTAAGTTCGGGAAGAACCGATTCGCCTCTATTTAAAAGGGCATATCTCAGCGGAAAAACAAAGAAAAAGTGAGAGGAAAGACAGAGGAAAAAGAAAGGGTGGAGGGGACAGTCGAAGTGGAAAAAGACCAAGGATGACAAGGACTGCAGGGTCGAGCCCCATCATCCTTGGGTGCTAGGGCCGGGAGGGCGCACGTGAAACCTCCAGGAACAAGCACGTACAAACGAGCACAAAGAGCACTCAAGAGCACGAGCTTAGAACCCCCTTGCGGGGATATATATAATATATATCATCCTTTGCTTTGTCCGGAGCGATAGGGCGCGTCCCTCTGTGGCGAATGTGGAATACACCTTTCTTCGGTGTAAGGGCTTTCTCTGCCCTCGTGGACCATTGGGCCCGTTTGGGGACCCGGCTGATCTCCTGCTTCTTTTTCTTTCTTTCTTCTTTAACCCATTCTTTCTGGCTTCTCTCTGTTTTTTGACATCGTTCTTTGGACCTTGATTTTGACCCCTTCCTTGGCCCTTGGGTGTGGGAGGTGGTTGCCCTGCACCCTTGGCGCTTTCCAACCAAACCCAAACCCTGTCCCTGCCACTTTTCACCGCGCGTTGGATGAGAGTGGCCGCCTTTCAGGCATAGGGACTGGGTGCGGGTGTATCTCCCCTGCGTGACATCTATCGGCGGTGGGACAAGTGTGCCCACGCTTCGCCTTTCCCTTGTTGGAGTCGGTGGTGGCTGGATGCGCGCGGGGGATGAAGTTATTATTTGTTTCGCTATGGACACTTCTCCCCCTCGGCTTACGACTACTGCTTCTCACTCTCGGACTACTACTACTCTCAACACTCGGGTGGCGGGCAACCAGGCCCTCGAGTCTTTTACCACTGGAAGACCGCAACCTAATGGGGTTGACCCCCCTGTGGAAGCGGAACGCTTGCACTCTCCTTTTCCGTTGCCGACCCCAGTCCGTCCCTCGACTATGCCCTTGGACCTACACTCTCTGGAGCAGGGGTCTCGCCCCAGCCCACTTCAGCCACCTTTGGGCAAGTCAAGTTCCACCGAGGACTTGCCCCCACAACCCGGCTTCTTGCTCTCCCCATATGCCCCCCTCACCCGCCGTCAGCCCACCTCCCCACGGAGAGAGCCTCGCGGTGGACGGGGGAGCCGGCATTCACGGCCGTCCTATCGACCGTTGGATGTCCAGTCCATTTCGACTCTACAGCCTCCCTCTCCCTTCCAAGTATCCACAAATTCCTGGTGATTCGGCCTATATCTGGGTCCCTCCCGACCAACTCTGAACGGACGTTCCAGGCGATCCGAACCCACAGCAACTCCAGCCGCTATGACGTACGCCCACAGAGGGATGGCTCCATCCTCGTAAAATCACGCTCAGCCGCAGAGACAAAAGCCATACTCTCCGTCACTGAGGTCCTTGGATGCTCGGTGTCCGTTTCCCCACACCCTCGCCTGAATCAGAGTCAGGGCACTATTTACGCCACCCGCCTATTGTCGATCGCAGTGAACGAGCTCCTGGAGGACCTCGCACCCCAAGGAGTCACTAAGATCTATCGTTTCACATCCCGACAGGGAGGCACCCCCTCCCCCACCCCACGTCTGCTCCTTACTTTTGATACACTAATCCCCCCCGGCCGCATTGTATGGGGTATGGGAGACCGCGCGTCATGCGAGTTTTCTATCCGCCCATACATCCCAGACCCGACCCGTTGCTTTAAATGCAATAAGTTTGGACACGTTAGCTCCGTTTGTCGACAGCCGCATCAATTGTGTGTGCACTGTGGACGACTTGCTCACCCTGACAGGTGCCCCAATACACCCAAATGCTCCAACTGTGAAGGCGCACACCCCTCTTCATCCCGCGAATGCCTTTTCTACAAGTTCGAGAAGGAGGTCCGCGGCCTACAAGTGTCGGACTTCCTTAGCCCCCGTGAGGCACGAGACAGGGTGCGGAGTCGGGAGGTGAGGCCGGGGGTGTCCTATGCCGCTGCTCTCGGCTCTGTCATCTCGGCACGCCGCCCTGGCCTGCCGCCGAAACCCCCCCCAGCCACTGCCCCCTGTTCCCCACAATGCAACTCCTCGCAGGACCCGACGGTCCCCTGTCCCCCCACCGTTCCTCTTCTTCCCGCACCTCACCTGCCACGAATCCCCAGGAGTCTTGGACCAGGGCACCCGGGTCCCAGCCACCTCAAACCCTGCCTTCCCAGTACTCCCTGTACACGCCCGAACCTGCCGCCCGGAGCAAGCCGTCGAGGCGGAGACGCCGGAGCGTGTCGCCAGACCCTCCGGCCTTCCAACGTCTCTCTCCCTCTTCCCCTAGGACCAAGAAGACGGCTCGGACCCTTACACCGCCCACCACGTCTACTATGTCCATCTCTTCCCATCGCAGAAGTCCCACCGCTCTACCCCCACAGACTCTGACAATAGTGGCCGAAATCCACGACCCGCCCCGTACGACGAGACTCGGCCCTGTGGATCCAGTGGATGCGGCTCTGGCGCGGCTGTACGGTGTGACCGATGGAAGCTCGGCCGCGCCCACGCCCACGAGTCTCATGGATCTGCCCTTGCCTCCTGGTGCCATATTCTCCACCCCTCCACGAGACCACTCTGATTCACCTCTTTCCACCCCCATAGTACCTACCCCCCCAACATCCCCGGCCCCCTCCGTATCGTAAGCCGGTAAAAAATAACATAGGCCCTCTAGTGGATGTTAATAGCGCTTTGGCTTCTGACGCTCAGGCGATGGCGGATATTTTCAATAACTTTTTTGCGACAGTTTTTACCGTAGAAGACGTAAATAATGTCCCCGACGTGGATGATATCGTTCCATTTAGTAGCGAGACTATTTTAGATGAAATAACTGTTTACGAGGCTGAGATTGCGCATTATATCGATAGGCTAAAAGTTAGCAAGGCTCCAGGCCCTGACGCTTTTTATCCCAGACATTTGAAAGAAGTTATCGTAGGCCCCTTAACGAAGATCTTTAATCAGTCACTCGAAACGGGGATTATTCCTGAAGACTTTAAATTAGCTAACGTCACGCCTATTTTTAAAAAAGGCGACCGCGCGGTAGCTAGCAATTATAGGCCCATTAGCTTAACGTCAATTGTCGGTAAACTTTTGGAATCCGTAGTTAGGGATCGTATTATCGATCACTTAGAAAGTAGAGATTTGATTAATAGTAGTCAGCACGGGTTTCGACGCCATAGGTCTTGTTTAACTAATTTGTTAGAATTTTATAACGAAGTAGTGCGCGAATACGATAGGCATAGGGCAGCTGACGTTATTTATTTAGATTTTAAAAAGGCGTTCGATACAGTTCCGCATAGGAGACTAATTGCGAAGGTTAAAGCGCACGGTATACGCGGTCAGGTAGCTAACTGGTTAGAAGAATGGCTTCGTGCTAGGAGGCAGAGGGTCGTAGTTAATGGTAGTGAATCGGGGTGGTTAGATGTAGGTAGCGGTGTCCCACAGGGTTCAGTGTTAGGCCCATTGTTATTCGTAATTTACATTAACGACATAGATGTAGGATTGACTAGTAACGTGTCAAAATTCGCGGACGATACTAAAATAGGCGGTAAGGTTGTTAACGAGGACGATAGAAATAGGATCCAAGACGATGTAGATAGGATTATGGAGTGGACGGATAAGTGGCAGATGCAATTTAACGTAGAGAAATGTAAAGTTTTGCATATAGGTTCTCGCAACAATAATTACGCGTACACGATGGATGATAGGGAGTTAGCGAGCGTTGACGAGGAAGTAGATTTAGGCGTACGCGTAACTAAAGATTTAAAGGTTAGGAACCAGTGCCTGGAGTCTTGCGCAAAAGCTAATAGGATGTTAGGCTTCATAGCGCGTAATTTCGAATTTAAATCGAAGGATATTATATTCCCCTTTACAAGTCCCTAGTCAGGCCTCATTTAGAATATGCCGTTCAGTTTTGGTGCCTGTACTTGTGTGAGGATATTGATAGGTTAGAAAGGGTTCAGCGTCGTGCCACGAAACTTATTCCGTCATTGCGCAATAAGCCTTATGAAGATAGGATTAAAGAGCTAGACTTGTATTCACTCGAAACTAGGAGATTAAGGGGGGAGCTTATTGAAGTTTTCAAAATCGTTAATAACATCGATAACGTAAATTTTGACAAATTGTTCACTTTTGATAATAGTAATACTCGCAATAACGGATTTAAGTTGCGTGGCAGGCGTTTTATTACTAATATCGCTAAAAACGTCTTTACGTTTAAAGTAATTGATAAATGGAATAATCTTCCCGCGTCAGTCGTTCATTCTACCAGCGTTAATATGTTTAAGAACCGTCTTGACAGACATTTTAAAGGTATTAACGTTGTTTAATTTAAAAAACAAAGTTAGCAACGGAAGCTCTGGTGGTGGTGCTCGAGGATGAGTCTGTTGACGATGGATGCCAGCTTGCGACATGCCAGCGTGTGATGCCAGCAATAAAATTATTAAAAAAAAAAAAAAAATTAGACTAACACGAATGTAGATAGCTCATAGCGTAAACTAACCCACTTTTTGTTTAACTTTACCTACTTTTTTTTTTTTTTTTTTTTTTTTTTTTTACTTGCATGTCTCTACCTCTTTTCTTGCATGTTTGTAGTTTGCATTGCATGGTATGACAGTGAGTTAAGACTGTGTTTGCATGGTTTGTAAGCGTTCTTATTTTACTTCTTTTCATCTTTCACCCCTCTCCTATTCTCTCCGACTATCTTTCTGACTTGTCGGCAGTGGCCGGCGGATGATGATGGTGAGACACTTTTCCTCTTTTTCTGAATGAATGTTAACCCATGAGTGATAGGTGTTGCTCTTACTTAACCCCTTATTCTCTTCTCTTCTCTTAACCCGCTACTCTTTCCTTTCTCTCGGGCTAACCTTAGAGTGGATCTTAGGGTCTTTGTTAGCCTTAGCTTCTGTAGATCTGTAGAACTCCCTCCCGCCCGGTCTTTTTGGTACCCCCTGTCACCGCCTAGGGTCCGCTGTGAGACCCCGGACAGGCGGGGTAGCGCCGCTTTAGGGGTTAACGTGCCCCCCCCCCCTGGCCCGACCATAGAAGCCCGTCAAGGTATTTCTGACCCGCTCAGCCCACGATGTTCCTCTGTCTGCCGTGATCCACGCTTCCGGTCTCGCTCGGCCGACTCGACCCCGCAACCTCCGCGGGGTTCGACAGGCCGACCGATTCCTTCCCTGGTGAACGGTAGATAGCCAGCCATGTTCCCGACCCAGCCTTCACTTTCGCGAACTCCAGATCTCCCTTCACACTCCAACCTCCTAGCGCCTACACCTTTACCCATCCCCCTTCATCAACTAATGGATCCCCCGAAAACCACAATAGCCCACTTAAAGAAGTAATCCTAGCCCGTCTCCGCATAGGTCACACACCCGCATCACCCACGGACACCTTATGGCGAACTCGCCAGCCCCGCTTTGCCCTACCTGCCATACCCCTATCACTGTCTTACACCTCCTGGTGGAATGTTCAAAGCTGTCCGCTCTCCGTCGCAGGTGTTTCCCTCTCGGCCGAAAACCCCATACCCAACTGCCTACGATCCATACTTGCCGACGGCCCCCACTTTTCAGCGGAAGCGGTTCTCCTCTTCCCTACTCACTCCCATCTCCTCCATCGCATCTGAAACCGTACCCCTCCTACCTACTATCCATTGACTGACCCTTACTCATTCCCCTGGTCTACCACCCCTAGCACAGTAACATCACCCACTCACTGCCTCGCCGAGATATGTACCACCTCTTTAGGTACGAATCGGCGGTAAATCTGGAGAACAAAAAAAAATATATATATATATATATATATATATATATGCGGCTTCTGATTCCTCCCAGTCCCAGCCAGCACCAAAGCAGTACAAGTTCAATTTTATGGCTGCTCCAGCTCCCTCTACAGCCAGGTGGACAGCTACCTTGACCAGCCCTACATTGATGAGGACTGCAATCCCCTGACATGGTGGAGGGACAATGCACATCTGTATCCTGACGTATCTGTTCTTGCTGCCAAGCATCTTTGTCAGAAAACCCTCGAAATACCCTCGACCATCGAAAGGAAAGAAACAGGAATAAAAATAAATAAATAAAGAATTTGTGTGGGTATTTCTTCTTACGCTAATTAAGGAATAGCATGGATATGGGTCCAAATTCTCACTTAATCTGTAATTTGTGCAATTTAGTAACAACGGAAAGCCTAGCGATTAGATGTGATTTCTGCCAACGATTAAACGACTTTAACTGCATGAATTGGAATGATAGGGAAATAACTCTTGTCTCGAACGCGAAACACGTCGTGGGGATCAAATTTCTATGTGGCGCATGTACAGCTAGGCCGGGTCGAATTTCTGGGGGCAGATCGGGCACTATGTGGGGCTTATGAATTGCGATCCTGACCAACATACTCCAAAAGAAAGTTTATGCTCCCCCCGTACCACTAGCATACTCCCTCCTATTTTTGGCTCCGCCCCAAAAATGAAAATAGTCTCATAAATGAAAATGGAGACCATTTAGAGCATCTTTTCATAGAGATGACCCCCCTAAAATTGCATAATATATCTCGTGTGCAATTTTCAGGCAATTACCTCAAAAATTTGGATTTCTCAAAATTTTCACCACGCGTATTTTCTCAAAATATTTGCTCTATCAGAAAATTGATTACACATAAACATCGTTTATGTGTAATCAATTTACTGAGCTGTGTGTTGAATTTCAAATTCAATACCAATAAATTTCATGTTCTAATTATCATATATTTTTACAGGAATTATAAGAATTTATGCTCTTTAGATTTACTTATGATCCATGCATGATTCTATAAAAGCTAGATTTTTAATTTTTTAAAAAGGTTGAAAAAATGTCAACCAGAAACAAATCTTCGAATGCAGCTTTCGGTTTTGCCACTGAATTCCGCCCATCTCTCAAAAGAGAAAAAAATCAAGTCAAGGGGATCAGCAACTGCGAACGATTGCTACAATATAGTTACCAAAGATCTTCAAGATATTTGGGCCATGTTCTCTTTCCCTGTCATTCAAGAAAGATCTATTTCTTCTGCAGTGGAAAGATTAATCAGATCAGCTCTTTCCTTGAACAAGGTTCCTCTACGTCAACGGAATGAAAATTTTGCTAAAAAACTTGCTTCATATGATGAAATGTTTGACATTTGTACTTGCAAATGTTATGATAAAGGAATAGAAAGACCGTTTTGTCGATGCGAGGTAAAAATCCCAATGGTAGAGTGGGAGTCATTTGCAGGCCAAAAGCAAAGAATAAATCAATTAGGGCTATTTGATCGTGAAGCTGCCGCTGTCGAGAGACGATCCCTCTCAAGAGCAAGAGAAGAACAAGAGAGGCAACAAAGGTCACAAGTGGAAATGGCAGAGGCTATGGAATTTGTACCATCTTCTTCAGTAGATGACTTTAGCGAAGATATAGAAGACAGTGACAATGAGCTAGAATTCGTGCCCGATGTGGAATTGATTGAAAGTGATCAAAATAGGTATTCATACAGCGAATTACCATTGGTGGCAGACCGTTACCGTGTGAGTTCAAGAGCTACAGCAGCTATTGTTAATGCTGCATTGAAAGATATGGGAATAATCGATCAATCTAACATGCTTGATAGGAAGAAAATAGAGAGAGAGAATTCGTGTAGGCAAGAAAAATATTGTTAGATCTAGATGTGAAAATGTGAATATTGAATGTATAGGGTTTGATGGAAGAAAGGATGATACGTTAACCAAGCATGGAAAAGAGAAAGAAGAACATTATGTGCTGATCAAAGACCCTGGAGGTATCTATGTAGACCATCTCTGCCCCTGACGCAGGAAATGCTCGGTGTATAGCTGATGAAATTATAACGTTCTTAATTGATTCAGCGAGCATCGACACTCTCAATGCTCTGCTATGCGACGGTACTGCTGTCAATACTGGTAGAATTGCTGGTACCATAAAATTGATTGAAATTTTTTTGCATAGATCAGTTCAATGGCTCGTGTGTCTTTTACACATGAATGAACTCCCCTTCAGACACATATTTGAAACCATAGACGGAAAAACATCAAGGCCAAATACCTTTAAAGCAGGGGTGGGGAAACCCTCGCCCGCGGGCGAAATTTCGCCCACGAGCTAATTTCAATTCGCCCGCTTAGGTATTTATTATTTACTAAAAATTATTTATTTACAGCCCAGCAAATAGCTTTTTAAAATACATCTTATATACAGCGTGTCCCAAAGAAATGTATGCCCACTTTGTTCGATAATACCAGCTATGAGGATAATAAATATATTACTTTTTATGTTTTTTAATAAAGAATTTTCTCCTGAATCTAAATATGTAATTATTTTTATTAAAAATTGAAAAACAAAAACGTTACAGATGTTTAAATTATAATTATTATTTTCGAGACTTCATGTGCGATATTTTCTAATATTTTTGCACGTATACGAGATAAGTTTGAAACCGACGGCACTGTGCAAAACTTACAAAAACAACGTTCTGGAAGACGTCGAACATCTTAGATAAAGTGTCATTTGACCATGGAATTTGTAAATTTTTTGAATTAACTAATAATTACAACATTTATGCTTCAATATCAGCACTAAACATAAGTATCTCAAAACAGTCGGTTAAAATATTAGAAAATATCGCACATGAAATCTCGAAAATAATAATTATAATTTAAACATCTGTAACTTTTTTGTTCTTCAATTTTTAATAAAAATAATTACATATTTAGATTCAGGAGAAAATTCTTTATTAAAAAACATATAAAAAGTAATATATTTGTTATCCTCATAGCTGGTATTATCGAACAAAGTGGGTATACATTTCTTTGGGACACGCTGTATATAAGCTTAAAATTTGCCAGACGCCCGCGGAGGTGTTTATGTTATCGATTTTCGCCCTTGGTACTGAAAAGTTTCCCCACCCCTGCTTTAAAGGTTCAATTGGAGCCAAATTGAAATGTGATTTAACCATTTTAGACTTAGTGGCATTTTCACCAGTTCAGGGCAATGTCCAAGATATACCACCGAATGTCGTGAAAGAGTTGAGCAGTGATCAAAAGTATCTCTATGATATGTGCCTAACAGTGCAATCTGGATGGGTATCTGAAAGTCTAGCCCGCAGGTCTCCAGGTGCCATTCATCATGCTTGCTGGATTACCCGAGCAAACCGGATTCTTCGTTTATATGTATCGACTTTGCATCCCAAACAAAATCCGAAAGAACTGGTAACCATCGTCATGAAATCATATGCTCCTGGATGGTTTCATATCAAATCCCATCCTAAAACTACTGACGGAGCACGGAATTTTTTTCATTTGATTGTCTTGATGCGAGGATTGGGAGAAAAACATCGCATTATTATGGAACCGGTGTTCCGTAATAATGCCTATTTTGCCAATCCCGAAGCTATCCTACTGTCAATGCTTATTGATAGCAGACAACATGTCAGAGAAGATGCTCTTCAGAAGATACTTCTCAGTCGAACACGTTTCAGTGGCACACGAAATTTTGAGCTTCCTAAATCTCTAAATTTCGATTCCAAAGACTACTATGAGATGATTGACGAGAAAGGAAGCTATCAATCCTCCACCTTTGATAAGGAATTTCAGCAATGAAGAGCTACTGCATACAAGAACAGAACCCTTGAAAATCGCTGCCTTTTCATGCCACAGTCAAAGCGTGGAAAGTGCAGTGAACTTAGTGACAAAAGCCTCAGAACAAAGGATTGGCTACGGCAATCGGCACAAATTTATCCTCAATCAACTGGAATCAAGAAAAAGACTGCCACAGTTTGAATGGAAAAGCCAATGGGGCCAAGGCACATCCACAAGTAATTAGTGAATTGTGAGGGTAATTTTTAAATTAAATTTTGTTTTTACTTCAAAGCTGTTTTGTGTAATAAATGGTACAATAGACTAATTGTCTTCTTTTCAGACAAATATACTACGCCTATATGAGGTTTATGAATTGGTCTCCTAGGCAATTAGTACTCCAAACTAAAGTTTATGCCACCCTTTTCTATATACTGATAACACTTTTTGGGGATGCGGCAATTTTTCAAGGATTTGAAATTTCTTGGATAATTGCCTGAAAATTGCACATGAGGTATATTATGCAATTTTAAGGGGGTCATCTCTATAAAAAAATGCTCTAAATGATCTCCATTTTGATTTATGATACTATTTTTAATTTGGGGGCGGACCCAAAAATAAGAGGGAGTATGCTAGTGGTACGGAGGGGAGCATAAACTTTCTTTTGGAGTATGTTGGTCAGGATATCATTTCATAAACCCCACATAGTTCCCATCTAAAAAAAATCATTTTGACTAGATTTCGACCCGGCCTAAATTGTACACAGACGGTAAATTCTTTCGTGGTCTTTAAAGAAATGGAGATAGCAGACTCGAAAGTTACAAAAGAGAATGAAATAATGGGGACACATGGGTCTGGAATGGTCCCAACGAAAAACAGGGTGGACTAGAGAGAAGACGAAATAACGAATAACAGCATAATAACGAACAACAATTTAATAACAAATAACGATATAAACAATATAATACGGAAGGAAGACATAGATGGAAGGAAAGAAATAAGTAAAAGTGGCGAAGTAGACAAACGGTCCAACGAGCGAAATGATAAAAAGATAATAACTAAAAACGTAGAAAATAGACAGCCAAAGAAAAATAATGATAATGCCAAAACTAAGAACTTGGAAAATAATAATAAGAAAGAAAGCAGAAGCGTAGAAAATATCGTATGCAAATACTACGCGAAAGGAAACTGCAGATATCGGGATGGGCAATGCATATATGCACATCCCACATTATGCAAAATGCATTACACAAGTGGATACTGCAAGTTTGATAAGAAATGCATGTTCCACCATCTTACGGTCTGCAACACTTATGAAAGATATGGGAGTTGCAAATACGAAAAAAAATGCCGATACCACCACCCTCAAAGGAACGCAACGAGGGGACAGAAAAAACGAACATCAAAGAAGAGTGCCAATTTTTTAGACGCAGCCAACACATTTCAGCTGCTAAATACTCTCCAGCAATTACAAAACCAGCTGACAAATATAAATATAGAAATCCGAGAGCCGGACAGAAGGTACGAACAAAGGCACTTCATGCGTTATCGGGACAACAGGTACCGACAAAGATAAAAAGAGGTAAATTCTCGGAGGACCACAAGGCAACGAAACCGGCACCCCCATTGGAAAACAAATCGGAACCACCTGTATGCGAAAAAGAAAGAGAAAAAATAAAAATAATCCTAGCCAACATACAGGGCCTTAAATCAAACCATTCCACGAACAAAGTTGCATACCTGAAAGGACTCATGCAAGAAGCCGGAGCAGACTTTGCATGCCTCACGGAAACTCATCTAAAGGACTGCCAGGCGAACTGTGAAAATTGTGAGTCCTGTATTGACAACTATAACATCCTCCGAGCCGACAGAACAGTGAGACGTAAAGGAGGATGTGCTATTTACACACGCGAAAGGCACATAGCAGAAATGGCTATAAGTACCTCAAACAACTACGTAGAATGTGTAGCAGCAAAAATTGAAAAATTAAATATGGTACTAATTGTAATGTACAGACCCCCAAACACGCCAACCTCAAAATTTTCAGATTCCATTACAGAGGTAAGAAACTTAGTAAAAGATCTACACTCTCCAACCCCAAATATTTTTCTCTGTGGTGATTTTAATTTCCCATTCATGAAATATAAAAGGATAGGAAAAAATATATGTATACACCAGGACAAGGGGGGCACACGAGAAGACCAGGAGCAGGTAAAAATGCTACTAGCTTTAGCTGATGAATTTATGTTAACGCAAGAAATAACAGAAAACACAAGAAAAAACAACTGCCTAGATTTGGTATTCACAAACAACAGTAATCTAATTGATAATGTAGAAATATCCCCAACTATGATATCAGACCACAACATCATTGAAATAACAACTAATATAAAGGCAACAGGAAAGGAAAGAACACGCACAACAGAAAGAAGCAAATTCGAAATTTTTAATTTTCACTCCAAAGCTATAAACTGGGAAGATGTGACATCCAGCATGGAAGTAATAGATTGGAAAACCATTTTCGAGGCCAAGACAACGGAAGAGATGCTAATGACGTTAGAGGAGAAGACGTTAGAAATTGTGGAAAAACATGTCCCAAAGATACAACAAAGAGGAAAGAGAAGCAGGTTCGAAAGACAAAAGAGGGCATTGTTCCGAAAGAGAAAAAGAGTGACTGCAAAATTAAGTAATTGTAAAGATAATAACATCAGAAAAATATTAAATGATAAACTACAAAGTATCGATGTCGTCATACAGGAACTAATCGAGAAGCATACAGAAAAAGAAGATGACGACGCTATAGAAGCGATAAAGGCTAACTCAAAGTACTTCTATAATTTCGCAAAAAGAAAGTCGAAAAACCATGCGACTATCGGACCTTTAAAAAATGAGAACAGTGATTTATCTGATGATCTAACAGAAGTATCTGAAATAAAAAGCTCAGTATGAATCATCTTTCAGTATCCCAAAAACTGACAAATTGATATGCGATAGAAACGCGTTCTTTGAAGAAGAACCACAAGGGGAAAGTATAACGGATTTCGACTTTACGACGGATGATATTACACAAGCCATAGGGAAACTAAAAACACACTCAGCGGCAGGACCGGATAAATGGAATGCCACACTGATCAAAAACTGCAAGAATGCAATCGCTGAGCCCCTATACTGGATATGGAGACGATCATTAGACACGGGAGAAATACCGGGCATCCTGAAGAGCGCGAACATAGTCCCAATATATAAAGGAGGAGATCGATCCGAGGCCAAAAACTATAGGCCAGTGTCGCTTACATCTCATCTCACTAAAATATTTGAAAGAATAGTTAGACAGAAAATCTATGACTTTTTGGAAACTCAGAAAAAATTCAATGATAACCAACACGGGTTTCGTCAGGCAGATCATGCCTATCACAACTAATGGAACACTACAACAACATTATTGATTCACTTGAAAGTAATGAAAACTATGATGTACTATACACAGACTTTGCTAAAGCGTTCGACAAGTGTGACCACGGAATCATAATACATAAACTGAAATATATGGGAATAACAGGAAAAGTAGGGAAATGGATATATAATTTCCTTAGTGAGCGGAGGCAAGTCGTTACAGTACAAGGAGTATCTTCATCAGAATCAGAGGTCCTCAGCTCAGTACCACAAGGAACAGTATTAGCTCCACTACTCTTCATAATCATGCTAACTGACATAGATGAGGACGTTACCAGAGACAGCACAGTAACATCCTTTGCGGATGACACAAAGATCAGTAGAAAAATAAAAACCCAGAAGACATAGGATCTCTACAAACCGACATAAACAAAATCTACAAGTGGACTGAAGACAACAATATGAAGTTTAACACCGAGAAATTTCAGCTATTACGGTACGGAAAAAGAGAAGACCTAAAGTCCATGGAATATTATACCCCAAATGGACAGGAAATTCAGAGAAATTCCAGAGCAAAAGATTTAGGGGTTGTAATGACAGATGATGCGAAATTTGAAACACAAAATAAGATAGCAGTAAACAGAGCAAAGAGAATAACGGGTCAGATATTGAGAACCTTTAAACGAAGGGATAGGAATGTAATGATTCCTCTACTGAAAACCCTGATAATACCCAAATTGGAATACTGCTCGGTCCTAACATCCCCATATAAAAAAGAAGACATTAGACAGCTGGAGGGGATCCAAAGAAGCTTCACAGCCAAGATCAATGGGTGCAAAGAACTAAATTACTGGGAAAGGTTACGAGAACTAGACCTATATTCACTGGAAAGGAGAAGAGAGAGATACACCATTATTTACACTTGGAAAATAATGGAGAAACTAGTCCCTAATCTTACTCTGAATCCCATAACTCCCCAAACAACGGTGGAAAGTAGAAGCGGTAGACTGTGTCGTATTCCCAAATTGAAGGCGAGACAGGGAACATCCTTAACCCTGAAAGAAAATAGTTTTGTAGTGAGAGGACCAAAACTGTTTAATCAGTTGCCCAAAGACCTAAGAAACACGAAGGGAGTTGCAGTGGAAATCTTCAAAAGAAGACTAGACGCCTGGCTCAGAACAATCCCCGATGAGCCGGCGTACCTGGCTATGTGAGGTGGAGAGCGCAAGAATCCAACTCACTACTTCACCAGGCCAACTCGAGAGGAGGGGCGACAAGCTTGACCTTCGCGAAATGAGAAATCATCGCGCGGAAACCTAGGTAAGGTAAGGTAAGGTTATATATATTGAAATTACATTGTAATGAAAATGTAATGTGTAATGATTCATTACAGACCTTTCATTACCATTATTGCCTCGAAATTTCTTTCATTATAATTACCATTACAATGATGATGACCCCATGTCTGCTATAATTACTATATGAAGTGTTATGAATGATTCGAGGTCACCAGCTTGGATTTTAACCTAAGCAAATAATATTAATAAGGTTAGAAAAATCACCTTGTTATTTTGTGTTTAATTAAGAAAATAAATCAGTTATTTGTTCACAGTGATTAACATGGCAATGGAGGTATTTATGGTGATTAACAATTATATAACGGCATTTTTAGTATGCTAAATATGACTGAGGATTAGCAAATAAGGAAATGGTTATACAGCTTAATTGTTAAGTAATACACTCATTTATGATAGGCTAATGGGATTCAAAAATGGAATACAGCATGAAATATGAAGCCTATTGATAACAGAAATTATGCACGTGCGTTTGGTGCACTGATTGGATTACGTAATACACTGATTTAGGTAGGCTAGAGAGTTAGGCATAAATGGAACGCCACTCGCTACATTAGCCCAACACGACTCCGCTCCATCAACGACCACCCTCTGTTTCCTACCTCGCAACCACTCTTCTATCCAATTTATTACTACACCCCTGATTCCATGAGCCTTGGTGTTTTCAATGAGTCTTTTGAGCGTTTGACACCGTACCGCACAAAAGACTCATTGAAAAAACTAAGGCTCATGGAATCAGGGGTGTAGTAATAAATTGGATAGAAGAAAGGTTGCGAGGTAGGAAACAGAGGGTGGTCGTTGATGGAGCGGAGTCGTGTTGGGCTAATGTAGCGAGTGGCGTTCCTCAGGGTTCTGTATTGGGCCCCTTGCTTTTTCTTATATATATTAACGATTTAGATGTCGGCCTAGTCAGTACAGTTTCAAAGTTTGCGGATGACACGAAGCTGGGTGGTAGGGCGATTAATGACAAAGATAGAGGTAAAATCCGGGAAGATCTGAATAAAATCGTTGATTGGTCAGTCACATGGCAAATGAGATTTAACGTCGATAAGTGCAAAATTTTGCATATAGGTTCGCGTAACGGTAATTTTGCGTATAGTATGTCAGGGAAAGAGTTAACAAGCGTAGAGCAGGAAAAAGATTTAGGAGTTATAGTCACTGGTGATTTAAAAGTAGCGAAACAAAGTACAGCAGCAGTCAATAAGGCGAACAAAGTGTTAGGTTTTATAGCTCGGAATTTTGAGTACAAATAGCGCGATATTATAGTTCCACTTTATAAATCATTAGTTAGACCCCATTTGGAGTACGCGGTCCAATTTTGGAATCCCCATATGCGCAAAGATATAGACAAAATCGAAAGAGTTCAAAGACGAACAACTAAGATGATTCCGTCGCTTAGGTCAAATTCGTACGAGGATAGGCGTAAAGAGTTCAAATTGACCACACTCGAGACTCGGAGGCGAAGGGCTGATCTAATCCAGGTTTTCAAAATTATGAATGGGTTCGATAACGTAGATAGAGATAGCTTTCTCGAAATATCTCAATATAATAGGACTAGAAATAACGGGTGTAAGTTGACAAGTAGAAGGTTCGAGACAACAGTTGCCAAAAACTTTTTTACGCATAGAATATTAAATAGCTGGAATAGTTTGCCGGTAGAAGTAATTAGTAGCACGTCTATAAACATGTTTAAAAATCGATTAGACGCATATGTTGATAGATTGGGTATAGTTTAAGGTAGTAAAATTAAGGCTTTGTGGTGATAGATCCCACAGCTCAACACAAGTGTTGTGGGATATAGGGAGGCAGCATCTTGGGTTAGGGGATACTCTGTCCTTACACATCCCATTTAAAGAGATTCCTCTGCCGAGCGGTGCCCCCCATAGTACTGTGAGGTATTGAAAAACTCATGATCTTCACTTGCCCCACAAACACCTTTAAATGGGTGCACACACATTTCTACATTACTGTACAGTCTTTACAGCCACACCTACACCTCCCTCCTAAGTATATATATTGTAATGTATATGGTTGTAAATTGTGACTTGGTCCGCAATTGATGTGGACCGTGATTTATTTTTGGTTGGGAAGGTACTGGTATTGATGGATACCGTAATGAAATTAACTGGATTCTTTGGATCTGATATATTTGCATGTCGGTTATAAATAGATATAGAGTGTAACATATTTGTGGATAGTAGTCTATTATGACTTGATCCTCTGGATCCAGAGATTCTATCTTTAGTTTTAAATTGATAATTAATTAGTTTTAAATTGATATAATTATTTAGTTTTGTAAAAATTAGTCGTTGCCAATGTACAGGTAGTTTTTACATAGTGGAGCCGCCTCGATGGGCCGAAGTGGCCCCTAGTGTGCCCACTAAAAATTTCTTAATTTCATATGTTCTTATGTTCTTGTGGTTCGGAACCCACGTAAAATTGTAGGTCCCCTCCGCCACCACGGAGGGCATGCACAATACACAATTACGAACACAGGTAGACCAGCCATGAGTGGATCCTAGGGTCTTTGTTGGTCTGAAACATTATAACATTACATTATAACATTATAATAAATGATGCAGCCTAATGATAATAGAAATTATGCACGTGCTTTTGGTGCACTGAATGGATTAGGTCTAGAATGAAATGCCTAAAAGAACACGTAAACAGTAGGATGCATGATAAGTAAATTGTATGATGATCACAATAACAGGGTGATACAAAATTACGATATTTGATACAGCACTAGAGATAGGCCTACTGCAATCTTAACGGGAAAGTTAGTTTGAACGGTATTGAAAGCACTTTTAGATATAGCCTAATCACGCCGCTGCGGTTACGCTCTGTAGGCTTAGCGAGCATTGCTTAAGAACGAGGCACAGAGAGCTTACCGACAATGTTGAAAATACCTCTTGAGATGAAGCGATGCTTGAAGGTTGACCTTGTAGACTGTAAGCCCGAGGTGAAGTTGATCGTCCTGTATTTCGCACGTCGAGGATGACCTTGAGACCGGTAGCGTGGCCTATTGAAGCTTGTTGAACGGGCGCCGATCGACTTGAGGTGAAGGATGAGTTAAACCAGAGTCAGAAGGATGTCGCCTCAAGTGTTGATTCGCTTCGTTTAGTGTTGAGATGTTGCTTGAGGGACTGAGGCCGGCGGAATTCGAACGGCGCTGGGTTTCAAAGGATTGCTTCTGCAGGCGGTTTGTAGAAGGCCTTACTTGATGATAGACCGGAACCTTGAAGGAACAGCAGGCCGCTCCCCGGCGAAAGGCCGGAGAGCGTGTGGCTTGACGAGTGTTGCTGCTGACGAAGGCTGAGAGTGAGAAGTGACGACCAAGCCGAGAAAATTGTGAGAAGTGAGACAGTGTATCAGGGGACACAGCCTTTTATAACCTCTTAAGACGCTAAGTTTCGCGGCCTTTTTGAGACGCCTGCAAGCGTCCTGTTGTTTCTCTGTCCTTGACAAAACCACGCGTGTTCTTCGATTCTTGATGATTCCAAGATGTTTGAAAATGTCGGTGGAAAGAATTCCTTTGGCTGTTCTTCGTCCATTTCTTTGTCTGTTCACTACAATTCTGTTTGAAGGTACAGTTGTTTTACTTAGTTTCGCGATAACATCAGCAAAACAACACCTACATTTGCAACGTCGACTTTTTTAAATATGCAGATTACGTTAAATTTCTTTTCTAACGTCTTAAAAAGTCAATCAAGGTTTTAATACTTTGGACAAGGGCGCATCCATCAAAAGTTTTAGCTTAATACTCGTAGCTTTCATTTAAGCTAAACTCACTTTAAAGGTTTAGTTATAAATAAAATTTTCCCACGTAAACGGACTAATGTAAGTTTTATTCTTTTTTTGCTATGTTAGGAATGTAATCAGCTTTTAAAAAAGAAAATCTCAGACCACGAAAGTTCATTCCAAAGCACCGCGATTCCCATTCCTAAATTCCCACCAGTCGATAATCTTTCCGTCAACTTCATCGGAAGGCTATTAAGAGAGATTTTAAGGATGACAAATCCCAAGTAGGTTATTCTTTTGCTTTGGCATTTTGATGTTTTAAACGGGCTTTAGAATTTGGTACAGCCTTTTAGAGTGTTTCGGTAAAATGAATCGGATTCCGAAACTAAAAATTCTGCCTTTAATACGTTTGATAGTATAATAAAAGTTAAGTTTACTAAAGTAAAATTTAGTTATGGAGTTTATACACAACATTTCAGAATAAAGTCTTATCACTCATTTTTTTTTAAATTTAGAGGTTAAACTTAGATATAGTCTAGGCAATACATGCACAGACGGTAACCGAAGTAGTATTTGGGTCATTCCATGTCAGTTCAACGGAATTTTGGGTCGAAAAACGTGACCATCACCGAGTTTTTTGAAAATTAGCACACTTATAGATCTCGGTGAGAAAAACAGAATGGCACTTGTTTCAACACTAGGTCATATGGCCATTCGAATTTTGTTAAAAAAAAGGTCAATTTCCAAGGTCATACCATATTTCAACATGAAATATCTCCGCTCCTATTGCACTTACAGAGACCATTTAAACACTGTTTTAAAGCTTTTAAGCAGATCTACAACTTTGTTTCTATTCATATTTTACCTCAGTGGTAAAAAAAAAAGTTGATCTTATTTTTTACCTTTGACCTTGTGTAGGTCATTTGATGTCAAAACCGATTTTTTTTTTTCTCCTTTCACCCAATTTTGGGTACACATGTCTACCTTAACTTAGAACGAGATTTTTAGTGTTGATTAAGTTAGTATAGACGCTACAGCCATTTCAGTGGACCATACCTACCTCAATTTTGACCAAGTACCTTTTTCCACCAAACTTTGGAGCACCGTTTCTTTGGAACTGTTTGAGCTAGAGTGTTGAGAAAAGTACCATTAGATTTGTCTCATTGAGATCGTGCTTAGTGCAAATGCGGACAGAATGTGTTCCACTGGCACCTGGCAACACATTCTTTTGGCCGAAGCTCTGCAAATTTTGAAAATCCTATTTTAACCCTTTAAGGACTGAAGATGCCAATTGCTAACGTTTCAAATACACGCATTCATAACTTAACCCTACAAAAAATTCAGGGCTGAAAGGGTTAATTGTTGGATGGTTTGTTTTAAAAAGCTCAAATGCTTCTTTTAGGTTGCATAAGATTAGCGATTTTTGTTTTCTTTCCCGCCTACCATCAGCTCCTTTTACAAAAACAGTCTTTCAACCCTGGCATTTGTCTACTCACATCTGGCGAATGATAGAAGTCAATTACTTTGGCAGCAGTTTCACTATTCAGGCGTTTCCCCAAACACGGATTAGGAGTTGAAAGCACTCCCTTCTCCCTCACCAAACTCTCTGCTTGCCTAGCCATGTAATCTGAGCGCTTAAATTCTTCTCTGATCTTTACTTGTGTCCATCTTTTTGGTAGGATAGTAAGAATTGTCAGTTTTTCACTTCGACTTGTCACTTGATTAAATTTCTCTTTTAGTTGTTGAAGAATCTCCAGTTCTGTATCATCTGAGTCACTGCATGAAATTGGTTGTTTAGTTGCAAGTTCAAGCTTTCTTTTCACAACTCCTACTTTCCTCAACTTTCTCTTTGCCTAACCAGCGCTGTCAGAGAGTTTACATGGTTTTATTGGGGTCTCATCAAGTGTGGCCAACGAAGCATTGAATTTACTAAGCTCATACTGCATTTCAACTACATCTCCAACGGTTTCTAGCTCAGATGGGGCACTTGATGAGGTGGATGGTGATTTTTCAAGTGGTTCACATTCAGGCATTGGGGATGGACGATTTGCTAGTATATTTCGACAGGTTGCACATGCTTTATGATTATTTGTTAGTTTCAATTCAGGATTTTGATCAATCAATTTTTGAGTCAATGCACGAATGCCTTTTTTCACTTTTCCTTTGTGTTTTTTAAATGGGTCACAGCAGAACCTGCCCATATTCAAACTGCTGAAATCCATGTTTATCTAAAAAGAAGAAAAAAACATATGTAGCTTAAAAGCCAGGGTTGGGTTCAATTACACAAAATGGAAACAATTACAATTTTTTTTATTTTTCTTCAAATTAATTACAGTTAGTATTATACTTCACAATTTCAAGATCAATTGCAATTACAATTAATTTTGTCTGAATAAATTACAATTACACAAATATAACTATCTATTCTATGTATCTAAAATAAATATATATCTATATCTAAGTATAACTAAATAAACTATCAAAGGTTTATTTTCATTGGATGATGTATGACTGCCAGATCTAGGGGTATAATTTTTAACAATTGACATTAATTGATCAATTACATCAGTTATAGCTTAAAAATCAATTACAATTACCTTTATTTTATTTTGAATCAATTACAATTAATGGAAATTAGGATCAATTAATTAAAACTACAATTATAATTATTCATTGTATCCAACCCTGTTAAAAGCTATTTTTGCTTAGATGGCACAAATAAAATTTGGGACCTACTGATCTTGTTTCAGAGGTCTACAACAAGAAAAAATGTACAGTTTGATTTACAGATTGGAATAAATACAGATGCCAAAAAAAATCCTTGCTCCAAGGTTTAAATAAGCTTCTTTTCACATGGATACATACTGTTGTACACAATGAATAAATACACAAAGTTAAGTAATTCTATTAAAACTCATCTAACTCTTAAAACTGAACTTACTCTATCGGGTAGTACCTATAGCCCAGTATAAGGTACTTACATACGTACATAGCTTTACCTTTAAACAGGATAGCAGGTTCGAAGTTCTTCACACTTTTGAATGTCCATATAAATTAATTAATTATGTAATTTAAATTACCTATATAATTCTCTGAAATATACAAAAAAAAAAAAAAAAAATTATAATAGGGCCGGATACTTATTCGACCAAATAACTGGGTTAGGTTAGGTTAGGTTAGGTTAGATAATTACCAATTTTTTTGAAAATTAACAGACATTATATATCTCAGTAAGAAAATCTAATGGTATTTTTTTCAACAGTCTAGCTCAAACAGTTCCAAAGATACGGTGCTCCAAAGTTTGGTGGAAAAAGGTACTTGGTCAAAATGGAGGTAGGTATGGTCCACTGAAATGGCTGTAGCGTCTATACTAACTTAATCAACACTAAAAATCTTGTTCTAGGTTAAGGTAGACAATAGTAGACATGTATACCCAAAATTGGGTGAAAGGAGAAAAAAATCGGTTGTGACATCAAATGACCGACACAAGGTCAAAGGTCAAAAACAAGATCAACTTTTTTTTTACCAGTGAAGTAAAATATGAATAGAAACAAAGTTGTAGATGTGCTTAAAAGCTTTAAAATAGTGTTTAAATGGTCTGTGTAAGTGCAATAGGAGCTGAGATATTTCATGTTGAAATATGGTATGACCTTGGAAATTTACCTTTTTTTTTACAAAATTCGAAGGGCCATATCTCCGGAACCATATGACCTAGAGTGTTGAAACAAGCGTCATTCTGTTTTCCTCACAGAGATCTATAAGTATGCAAATTTTCAAAAAATCGATGATGGTCACGTTTTTTTCGCCGTTGAACTGTCATGGAATGACCCATTTCTGATATTAATAAAAGTAAAACTAAATTACGAGTACGTAACGTGTTATTTTGTTGCTATTCAACATATGATTATATAAATTCAGAACCACAGTCTATATTGCCCACTTGGAAACGTGGTACGACAGCAAGACCCACATTGAGGTTCAGTCGAGTACGATTATGGAAGACGTTGAGAAAGCCATCTGCGTAGCAGGACTCGCTGGGATTGATAAACTTTTGGCATTCCTTATTGTAAGAGAGCTGCAGGTTAGTAATTTTAAATTTGTTCGAAACCTTTTTCTCATTCTACATGGGAAAAGCGCGACGCGTGAGCCTTAGAGACTGAACTGGAGAACCCGCGAAGGTTTCTTAGAGGTGTTCATGCTTGCGTATTCATTGTGTATGGAACAAACCCCTCGAAGAGATTACAACTCAAAACAGTTTTCACCCTTCTTATGCGCAATCTTAATTAATTAATTAAGAAAGGCTATTCTCAGCTCTGTTGCAAAACTTTATGATGTTCCCGCGCGGTCTAAGTCGGGCTAGTGTCATAACCAGGTGTAAAAAAACTATATAGGGCTTATGGGTTGATTGCCTGTTACCCTTATCGTTGGAAATTTCCAGCAGATTTCAGTGGAGAGTTAACGACAAAAATCCTACGTTTTTTCGTTAAAGAGTTGTGTATGTGGAGGTCTTCAAAGGACCTCTTTATGTATTATTTTTATTGGTTAATGTTAAATTTATTTGCCTTCGGTATTTTAGCGCTGCCTAATGGTAAAGAAAGAAATTACCTTGCCTTATTATTTCATCGGGCCTCGCTTCTGTTTCGATGTAGGGCCGCGGTACGATGGAGTTACACAACGAGTTGATTTGGTTTAATATAGGCAGTCACTATATTTAAATTCGTGAAGGTATAGGCCTATCCTTTTGAGTTAATAGGTTTATATTACTTGTTATTCACTCAGAACTTGTAGGAAGATTAAGTACATCTTCCTTGGTTAAAAGCAGGGCTTAACATAAGCAGCTCCGAGTACCGCAAAATATAAATATTAGGAATTCGCTGATTCTTCAAAGCTTGTTGACTCTTCTCGAAGTAATTTTCAGAGTCAGCAATGGAAAATTTTGAGACGAAATAATTCGTTTTTCTTGTTATGTGGACCCAATGCCTCCATATTGGGTTTAATGTATGGCAATTATTTTCATTCCCAATAGGCTATGTCGCTAATCCTTAGGCAATTTTGTAGATATTTAATTAAATGAATTAATAATTTGTATTTAATTAAGAAATGAAAGTACCACATACGATACCATATTGTAAGCATATATAGTTTTTCCATACCAGGCTTGGAAAAATTACATTTGTAATTTCATCCGAGTGTAATTAATTACACATTTGGCTGTAATTGTAACGACAATGTTATATTTTACTATAATTGTAATTGAAATAATCGAACTCATATCAATTAAGTAAATTTTTACGTTCTTGACTGATTTGAAAATTTAGTGTTTTTTTAGCTATTTATTGAAATAAATTCGGTTAAATTAAAATTGGTTAGCAACACTGAAGCGTTCAAGCGACTCAGTTACTAAACAGTCCAATCACCAATCAACATTTGAAATTCAAGGTCGTGTGCCCGTGGCAGGTAAGAATCGGATACTTGGAGGACAAGGAGGTTTAACCCTTTCAAGACTGATTTTAAATTTTCTAACTGGTAAAACAGTAATGTATCATATATGATTTGTCCCAGGAGACTCGAAAGGGTCAATAAGTTGAAACTTGTAAGATTTGAAAGATCGGAAAGAGTGTTCTCAATCGCAGGAAACTTTTATTGCGCACAATGAGGAAGTCTTGGTGTAGAAACATTTGAGAGTCTTCTCCTTAACAAATGTAATGAGGAAGTGTTTGACAAAATTACTCCTATTTAAATATGCAAATGGAGAATATAAAAATTTATGTAATACTGCATAATCTACGATTATATCTTAAATCAACGTTTCCTTTCTCTAATTGAAACTGAACCAATTTGCCTAATATTGAAATATATTGATTCGTGATGCAATGATACTAGTTTTCACTTTTCCCCTTTTTTTTATTTCTAATTGGTGAATATGTTCTTGCCTATTTAACTAGTTTGATAGATGGTGTCATTGTAATAGTAATTATAATTGTGACTGTCGGAGCCAAAGTAATTGTAATTAAAATTGTAATTCAACATTTGTAAAAAGTAATTGTAATTGTCCAGAAAGAATGTAATTTTTCCAAGCCTGATCGTAACACCGCTTCCCTTCGATTAGCGAAGTTAAGCGACATTGGGCGTAGCTAGTAGCTGGATGGGAAATCGTCCTCCGCGTCCACATTTATGTAGCGACCCGTGGTTCGGATCCCACGTAAAGCTGTAGGTCCCGTCCGTCATATGACCTTAGATGTTGCGAAGGACGTTAAACAACCCCATTATGATGTCACCGTAAGAAATATACAGGAGCCATTATGGATTGCATTTGTCCGGCCAAAAATTTTGAACCGTTCAACATAAATTGAACTTCATACACGTACGAATCGTCATAAGCAAGAATTTGATCCGTGCATCGAAAGTCAAGGTCACGTGTAATAGAGGTCACGGGTCAAACGGAAGAAGTCCGCGCCATAACTTTTGAACCGCTACACACACATTTATGAAACTTCATAGACAAACCAAACGAAAATCCTTTATTCTTACGCACTAAGAAAATATCACAAAATGAAGTTATACACGAGATGTTCAATAAAAGAATGAAATTAAGTAGGAGAAACTTATAACAGAATAAATAGACGAATAAATTCATACAAGAGTAAAACGTTAATATCAGTTAATCAGTATAAACATTACATAAAAAATGCACTGGAATTTGTAGGTAAATATTTGGTAAATATACGAATGCACACGTGGATCATTACAAGATGATGTGTCGAGAGCAAGAATTGGGTTCTTGTATTGAAGATGGTCACAGATATAGTTATTTATATTTATTTTTTAGTAATGGAAATAAGATTAATACTTAATGCGCTGCAAAACATGTTTATTGAAAATAAAAAACCTAAAAAATAATAGATAGGCTACTTTACATTTTTGTAGGGCTGCAGGCCGTTATATTTGGAGAATCGTTTTAATGGTTTATTTTTGTTGTTGCTGTTAATAATCGTGTTATATTGAACAATTCGAAGGGATTTCTTCTTTGTCGGCTTCATTAGTGGCATGGAAAGAATGGAATGGATAATGACAGAAATGGAAAAAGGTGTATAGTAGTGATCGCGTAGTGTTAAATGGAAGGATAAAATTAATGAATGTGAATAAACGTGTTTATGTAAATGTGGTACAAAAGTTAACGAGAAAGAAAGAGGAATGGAAGTGGTTTGTGAGGTGTGTGAATGGAGACATTAGTTTCACCCGACTTGCCACTCAAAAGACATTCCCAACTTTCTTTTTCATGGAAGGCAACATTTGATCCATGAAGTTGGAGTGGCACCAAATTGTGTGTGTGATATATATATATATATATATATATATGATGAATAAAACCACGAAGGAAAGGAAACACAAAATGGTGCTCAAGCGCTTTCGTCTAATGACATCCTCAGGAACACTGAAGTATATAAAAAGGTTAAGCCTATATATAGGTTACAGAAAGAAAAAAAGAAAAAATAAATAACATACATACACACAAACACACATATATATATATATACATACATATCTATATATACAAATACATACATACATACATACATACATATATATACAATAAACAGAGAAGTAAAAATAATAAAAAATTATTAAAAATTAAAACCTTAAAGGATTACCAATGAGGCGTACAGATTGTAAGGAAAAATATCGATTTTTAGCACAAGATCAAATGGATTATAAAAATACAAATTTATACTGGAACTCTGCCGGGTTTTAGCACAATGCTGCCTATGGTCAGGTTTCGATATATAAAAAAAAATAAATAAATAAATAAAATGCAAATTAAAAGTTAATCGATTTTTAGCACAAGATCAAATGGATTATAAAAATACAAATTTATACTAGAACTCTGTCCGGGTTTTAACATATTGCTGCCTATGGTCAGGTTTCGATATATATAAAAAAATAAAATGCAAATTAAAAGTTAATAAAGTAGAAGACAAGTTTACCAAAGATTTAATGTTTTACACTTCTTATCTAAATCTGCTTTAAAGGAATTCAACATAACAGGATCGAGTTGAAAAAGACCTTTGCTTATGTTGAAGTTATTTGAAAGTTGGATAATGGCAGACTCAAGAATATTTCTATTAACAATGTTGCTTGAATGGAATAAAACTGAAGCATTATTCCAATCAATACAGTGGGCTAACTCTGACAAATGGACAAAAAGGGCACTGGACAACTGTCCTGTTCTAACGGAATATTGATGCTGTTTTATACGTGTGTGCAAATCCTTTCCCGTCTGACCTATGTAAAAGGAATCACATTGTTTACAACCAATTTTATAGATAATGCCTGAATTATTGGTAGGGCTATTTTTTACTATGATATTTTTCACAATATTGTTATATGAAAATACTACATTAATATCCAAAAGTTTAAGTACATTAGCAATGCCTAAAAAGCCCGGGAAAAATGGAAGTACTAAAATATTTTTTGACAAAGTACGAGTGTTAATATTGACACGATAGAAAGTTCGTTTTGCCTTGTTGAGACAAGATTCCATAAACGCAGATGGATAACACAAATCACTTCCAATACCGTTGATTTTTTCCAATTCGGCATCGATGTATTCCGGACTGGCGATCCTAAGGGCGCGGAGAAACATTGATGAAAATATGGCCTTCTTAATGGGGGTATCATGTCCCGAGTAAAAGTGTACGTAGGACATAAGAAGGCCATATTTTCATCAATGTTTCTCCGCGCCCTTAGGATCGCCAGTCCGGAATACATCGATGCCGAATTGGAAAAAATCAACGGTATTGGAAGTGATTTGTGTTATCCATCTGCGTTTATGGAATCTTGTCTCAACAAGGCAAAACGAACTTTCTATCGTGTCAATATTAACACTCGTACTTTGTCAAAAAATATTTTAGTACTTCCATTTTTCCCGGGCTTTTTAGGCATTGCTAATGTACTTAAACTTTTGGATATTAATGTAGTATTTTCATATAACAATATTGTGAAAAATATCATAGTAAAAAATAGCCCTACCAATAATTCAGGCATTATCTATAAAATTGGTTGTAAACAATGTGATTCCTTTTACATAGGTCAGACGGGAAAGGATTTGCACACACGTATAAAACAGCATCAATATTCCGTTAGAACAGGACAGTTGTCCAGTGCCCTTTTTGTCCATTTGTCAGAGTTAGCCCACTGTATTGATTGGAATAATGCTTCAGTTTTATTCCATTCAAGCAACATTGTTAATAGAAATATTCTTGAGTCTGCCATTATCCAACTTTCAAATAACTTCAACATAAGCAAAGGTCTTTTTCAACTCGATCCTGTTATGTTGAATTCCTTTAAAGCAGATTTAGATAAGAAGTGTAAAACATTAAATCTTTGGTAAACTTGTCTTCTACTTTATTAACTTTTAATTTGCATTTTATTTTTTTATATATATCGAAACCTGACCATAGGCAGCAATATGTTAAAACCCGGACAGAGTTCTAGTATAAATTTGTATTTTTATAATCCATTTGATCTTGTGCTAAAAATCGATTAACTTTTAATTTGCATTTTATTTATTTATTTATTTTTTTTTATATATATCGAAACCTGACCATAGGCAGCATTGTGCTAAAACCCGGCAGAGTTCCAGTATAAATTTGTATTTTTATAATCCATTTGATCTTGTGCTAAAAATCGATATTTTTCCTTACAATCTGTACGCCTCATTGGTAATCCTTTAAGGTTTTAATTTTTAATAATTTTTTATTATTTTTACTTCTCTGTTTATTGTATATATATGTATGTATGTATGTATGTATGTATTTGTATATATAGATATGTATGTATATATATATATATGTGTGTGTTTGTGTGTGTTATTTATTTTTTCTTTTTTTCTTTCTGTAACCTATATATAGGCTTAACCTTTTTATATACTTCAGTGTTCCTGAGGATGTCATTAGACGAAAGCGCTTGAGCACCATTTTGTGTTTCCTTTCCTTCGTGGTTTTATTCATCCTAAATATTTTTCACGTGTTACCTTCGTGAAATAATTTTCATATATATATATATATATATATAATATATGATGAATAAAACCACGAAGGGAAAAGAAACACAAAGTGGTGCTCAAGCGCTTTCGTCTAATGACATCCTCAGGAACGAAAGCGATCGAGCACCCATTTGTGTTTCTTTTCCCTTCGTGGTTTTATTCATCATAAATATTTTTCACGTGTCACTTTCGTGAAATAATTTTTCACACACACACACACACACACACACACACACATATTTATTTATTTAAATATCGTCGGTCCAAGTTGAAACGTTGTGCACACCTTGTGCACACCTTGTGCAATAACACATACAGTCCAATTATTTTATATCACTTTATTGGATCATTTCTTCTACTGATACTTGATTGACTATAAAATTGTGTATTTTTCTCAAATTTAAATTTGGTAGTTGTGGTCACATTGCTGTCGAGATCCAATTAACCCGTTAACTGCGCAAGCGCCCAGTTACTTGTCGAGCCAAAAACACAGGCTACGCAGAAATATCTGTTTGAAGTTTAAACCCGTGTATGTATATACGGGGCTGCGCAGAAATGGTCAGAAGCGAGAGCCCTTGATATTACGGGTTGCGCAGCAAACTGGTTAAGGACCAGAAAAATTAAAAATCAAGAAATTCTGGTAGAAAAGTCTACCAGTGGTCCTTAATGGTTTAATATGCATGTCAGAGACTTAAAGGGTCCCTAAAGGGCTAACTTTTTATTTTAGCTTTAAATCGCCCCGCAATGGATAAGATAAATAAATCTATTTAAACAAAATCAGTTATTCCTGTAGGCTCGCAGTCATGAATAGGCCAACCTTTCACAGTGTCTTAACTCTTTCAGGAATTAGTCCAAGAAATTGATAGGAAAGTTTACCACGATGTCGGTATGCTAAATTTGTTTGAACAAATTTCAACACAGTTGACTCCTAATTCTAATACAATACGTAAGTACAGCACTAAGAATAGTTTTTATCATTAAATTTAACTTACAGGGCACAAAGTATTAAAACACTTCTTCGCAAATTGCCTTTTTTTTTTAGTGAAACAAGCCTGAGCTCATTCCTTGTACAGTATAGGTATATAATTATGTTTAAAACTTTTTTACTGTAGCTAAAATTATATAAAATAAATCATACGGTACAGTTCTATTGCAGACTGCATTTTTAACTAGAACGGACTAAAGTAAACCGAAGGAGTTTTTATTTCAGATATATTTATTAAATTAATAATAATTAATATATTTGATTTTTTTCATTCAGTCAATTTGCTTTTAATTTCGTCCATATATGAAGACATGAATTCTTGTGTAACATACGTTGTGATAGATCTGACAAATATAATTTTTTCAGTTCAGCCGCAGAGACATTACACAGGATGGGTTCAGAAAACTCAAAAGTTTAATTCAATTCTTATTGAAAGACTGCTGAAAATTGGCCAAATGCAAATTCTTCGGTGTCAAGTTGTTAACAGATTGAATACGTCTTGCAAATTTCAATCCAAGCTGTTGTCATATGCAATGGAGGCTTTAAATGTGTAAGTATTCAATGTACGAGGGGCAGTACGAAAGTAATACCTATCATTTTATTTCTCGGCAAATATTTCTTAAAAAATTGAGACACGCGCGGAATATTCATACATCTTTGCAGAATACCAAGCTGTTTTTGCACATACTTCCCATCACAATCACAACTTTCCCCAGTTGAACGAGGGCAGGTATGCTGAATAATGTATAGCTTGTTTTCACACTTGCTTAGCCAAATGCAGACCTTCAACTTGAAAGTGATGTCCACACGGCGTTATCTTCATTCCGCCAAAGATGGTGTAGTGAGAACATACAAGATCAGGGCTTTTTTCTTTAATTTACCGCCGATTCGTACCTACTGTAGTGAAAGTGGTACATATCTCGGCGAGGCAGTGGGTGGGTGGTGTTACTGAGTTGGGGATGGTAGACTAGGTGGGTGAGTAGGGTTCAGTTGCTGGATAGTGGGTAGGAAGGGTATGGTCTTAGACACGGTGAAGCAGGTGGGAATGAGAGGGAAAGGAAAATCACTACTGCTGAAAAATGGGGGCCTTCGGCGAGTATGGATTGTAGACGCTTGGATATGGGAATTTTGGACAAGAGAGGGAAACACCTGCGACGAAGAGCGGACAGGTTTGGGCATTCGACCAGGAGATGTACGACAGTGATAGGGGTAGGGCAGAGCGGGGCTGGTGACTTAGCCATAAGGTGACCATGAGTATTGCGCGTGTCCTAGGCGGGGACGGGCTAGAATCACTTCTTTATGGTGGGACCGGTGGAATGAGGAGGCCCAGTATCCTAATTGCGGTTTGATCTTGTGGAGTTTTGTGTGGCCTGGTCCCATTCCCGTTACCAGATGGAGCGGAAGTGGGCAGTAAGCAGGCCGTCTCCTCGTTACCCTGGATGCCGACTTGTGCCGGGACCCAGCAGAAGGCGATTGTCTTGTGTTGGAAGGCTGTTAAAAAGTGGAAGGTTTGCTGGATGGTACAGACGAGCGGGTGAGGGGGGTTAAATCTCTCTAGGGAGAGAAGTGCGCTTTGGGAATCTGAATAAATGACGAAGGAGCTGGCAGAGTGGATACGCACAATGTCGAGGATCTCCATAATCACGAAGGGTTCTGCCGAGAAAATGGAGGCCTCGAGAAGCGGCCGTACTAGCCTCCGAGGGGGAACCATCTGTATAAATGGGGACTGTGTCCGGGTGTTGGGTTGCGTTGCGTGTTTTCAGAAGTGTGACCTGTATACCGTAGCGATCGTGGTAGTCTTTGGTAGGGCACACAGGTCCCTGCAAAACTTGATAGGGGTGAGGAGCCAGGTGGTGTAGATGCTGTATGAAATGGAGATAACTGAGGGGGCGGGCATATTGGAAAGGTCCAGGAAAGAGCGGACCGCTTCAGTGAAGTGCCAGCTCCGTCCCTGGGGTGGGAGTTCAGAAATCGCAGAGAAAGCCCTTACATCGAAGGAAGATGCATAACTGCCCTCGTTCAACGGCAGAGAGTTAGGTGATTAGTGATGGGAACTATGTACAAAAGTAGGTAGCTATGAAGTTAAGAAATATAACAAAATAGAAAATGAGAAGCATTACTTTCGCACGCACTCTCCCAATATTGAATTAATCAAACAGAATTATTAGTTAATGACTAATTTTAAAATGTATACTATGCAATTCACAATGCTTTATTCATTTAACCAATACATTATAAGAATAAAGTGTTTCTGCCATAGAATTTTATTGATCCGTTATTATAATTGCATTCATCTACAGATCCTTAATGTCAGACACCAGGAAGCATTATGCAGACCCTACAAAACCTTATCCAGACCCAGATGGTGTTTTGACGAGCGAGTTATCAACTTATCTCGAAAGATGCGGACTGACGCAACCTCTGGATAAAATCTACGTGACGCCGAAACCTTTTAACCTCCTGAGCATTATCCTCTTCATAGCTGTTGTTTCGCAGACTAATAGAATTTATTTCTCGAAGAATTTAGGTCAGTAATATAGAATTGAAGAAGAAAATCTGCACATTTTTATATATTACATTTTTAATTTCACAAACTTTGATTTTTGGAGTCGGAATATATAGAAACAATTCGGTAGTGATATTCCCAAACCTCTCAAACTACACCTTCCGCAAATTATTTACATATCTTTTTGCCGTAATTCAAATTGGCACAACATTGTACAAAGTATTAAAATTCACTTCTGCTTCTTTCCCATCGTAACAAGTTTCAAACAGTCTTAAGAGTTCCCAACATTCTATATGCAGTTTTTTCCTTTTGGAATATCGTCATTAGATTACCATTTGCTATGAACCAAATGGCAACGCGTAGTACTGGTTTGAAATTTCGTAAAACGAATTACAAAATTATTATTTTGCAGGAAGTTTGGTGAGCATTAAGGGGTCCGAAGGTGTGGATGGACCTCCGTTGGTGGTCGGGGCTTCAACGTTACTGAGGCAATTCCACGCTAATCACACCGATAGATTTCTAAAACTAATGGGACAGTACATTTCTTCGTATACCATTATGTCTACTAGTAATGTGTGAGTAATTCTTGGTGGGCGGATGGTCGGGTTAGATTCTCATTAAGAAAGTTGTAATAAATTAAACTTCGCTGATAAGTGTAATTAACAGTAAAGTATTTTTCAGATCTGGAAGGTGCACCGAGTTACCAAACGAAGCCCTAGCAGCCCTTGCCTTATTTCAAGAGATTGCTCAAAAAATGTCCATTTCTAAGGATTCTCAAGCCACCTATCTGCCTTTATACTTACTGACAGAGCATAACGGCTGATTTTTTTTTTTGTCCGCTAAAGCTTTGGTGCAGAACAATTGAACGATCCGAGTTTGTGTAAATAGGTTGGTAGAATTTATGAAGATCTGTTGAAGGTTTTTCACTCCCCTCCCTTTTTATACAGATTTCTCTTACAAGGTGAATATGTGTAGAATTGCTCCCAAAGAACGCTATAATTTAAAGCACAATTATGCATATATTTAATATTAAACAAGCGTAAGTAAAAAATAACTTATTTTTAAGACTATTTTTTGCTTTTCTTCTTTTTTTCCGCTTCTTCTTCCTTCTCTTTCTCTATGTCTGCTACTATTTGCTCCAACTTTTGCATATCCAGCATCTGAATGGAGAAATAAAAGTAAAGATTATAATTCATATTTATACAAATTTTTTTCCTATATGAAAGTTTACCATTTTAAAGTTGCTTTTGTTATGTACTATTAAATAAATCCTGAATTTCCTCTTCTCTTCATTTAACCTCTCAAACATTCAACTTCTAGGTGCAATCATATCGGAAATCAACTTTCAGTTCAGAAGTTTAACTACAATACTTTGTCAGTTTCTAATGTAAAAATGACCGTTTTGCTAAGATAAGGTTTAAGGCTGGTGACTTTACATTTCGTAGCAGTTGTCCAAAAAGGGTTAGACTAAAATAAACGACCTTGCAAAAGATTATCCGTAGATAGTCGAATAAATCCAATTAAACCGGAAAATATTTTGAATCTTTTTTTTTAAAAAGGAACAAACTATTTTCTGTGAAGGAACTTTAACAATTTCCATAAACACTGATTACCAAATCGGGCCAATTAACCTATTAAAATGGTCTGAGATTACTTCAAATTCCTTTATTTTTAAATTGTTACAAATTATAGTGAGGAAACAAAATTAAAAGCTCGAAATTGTTGTCACCTCAGTTTATGCCAAATCGTATCCTGGGTCATACTTATCTTGGTCACGTATTACACTTACTCTCATTGGTTCATTATGCTTCATAATTGCTACTTCCACATTCTTAGCGCCTGATTGTACAACTTCTAGAAGAGCTCTCACAGCCAGTTTCACAGCTCCTTCCTCATTAAATACGGCTTCGTCTGTGTAATGCTTTTCCAAGAACTCCCTCACAGTTTTTGCACTTCTTCCGGTTGCATTCGCCTGAAGAGAAGCGATAGTTAATGAAACTAACGTGTGTGTGTGTGTGTACGTGTGTGTGTGTGTGTGTAAACCACCACCCCACCCCGAGAAGAAGAAAACCAAAATAAAGATCCGGGGTTTTCGAGATGCCTAGACACTGCGTTTGAAAGATGGGAGGTCATAGACGGGGAAAAAAGATGGATTGAGGAGGAGTGTTCCAGAGTTGACCGGTTGAGTAGATGAAAGATTAACAATACCGATTAACCCTCGAGTTGGATAGTTGGACAGAAAATGAATGAGGGTGTAGAACGTCTGGTACACTCTCTTTAGAAGAGGAGGCATGCAGTTAGAGTTCAGAAGAGCAATGTCCGTTATAATAGCGATAGTTAAAAAACAAAAAAGGGAATTACAAGGAAAAGAAGAACCTCAAAAGGCCTTGCGGCCCATACCGAGGTGGTACCAATGGCAACGTCGAGTCGAGTCGAGTCGAGTCGAGTCGAGTCGAGTCGAGTCGAGTCGAGTCGAGTCGATGGTCTCCCATCCAACTACTTACCCAGACCCAACGTCGCTGATCAACAGGAAGCGGTGTTATGAAGTGACTACTGTGAAGGATGCTTTGTGAAGCAGGTGGAGAAGTGAAGAGTGGAATCATCGGCATAGAAGCGAATAGAACAGGAAGTGTGAATTAAAAGATCATTAATAAATAAAAGGAAACGAGAGGGTGACAGGACAGAACCCTGAACACCACCACTATTAATAGCTTTTGGAGAAGAATAGTGGCCGTCTACAACCGCAGCTACAGCTCGGCCAGAAAGGAAATTAGAGCTGAAGGAACAGATGGAGGGCCACACTCTCAAAAGCTTTTGATATGTCTAGCGCAATAGCAAAAGTTTTACCGAAATCCCGAAAGGAGGATGACCAAGAGTCAGAGATATGCAAGAAGATCGTCAGTAGAGCGTCCCTTGCGGAACCCATATTAACGATCTGAAAGACTAAGAAGAAAGGTGTTTAAGAATCTTCCTATTTAGGATAGATTCAAAACTTCGGAAAGGCAGGAAATCATATCAATTGGACGAGAGTTGAGAGCGGCCACCCTCCTTTCAGCAGGAAGGAAAAATACCAGATGAGAGCCAAAGGGGTCATTCTCTGTCAGATCAACCAAAAAAAATTGAAATTAACACCCTCATCTCTCATATTTTGCTGAAATTTGGTTTATAGGGAGTTTGTGAGCCCTGAATCCATTTCTGAAATTATAAGGTCAATCCGACCAACGGTTCAAGAGATATGACCTCGGGCAATTTGAGGTCACTCGCGAGGTTACTAACATTTGGCGAGCCATAACTTGCGTAATAATTGTCATAATTATATAAAAGTATATATATTTAGAATCAGAAAACGACAAGGAATCCAAATATGCAAGTTTTAGAACTCTAGGTTGAAAAATAAAAAAGTTACACTGTAACCAAAATTTGAGGTCACGATTTGACCTCTGGGGTATCAAATGAGAATTATTTTTTTTTAAATGTAAAAAATGAAGGCATAGGCATTGGCATTGGCATTGGCTATTAGAATCAGCAAAAAAAAGTTTGTTTATGTTAGTATTTTTCATGTAACTAACATATAAGTGAACACCATATTCATAAGTTGTGCGTCAATTCTACCTATTTTTTCACACACAAGCTCATAATTTGACCTATAGAAATTAAAATTACATTTTTTATAGATATAAAAAACAAAGTCAGAGTTCTTGACTAATAGAAACAATCATAAAAAGTTTGTTTATGTTGGTACTTTTCATGTAACTAACTTATAAGTGAACACCATATTTATAAATTGCTTGTCATTTCAAGGAATTTTTATATCTTAGCTATCAATTTGACCTCAAGCTCCAAGAATTTAATAAAAATTGTATTTCACTGCTAATCTACACTGGCAATAATAGTTATAATAGTGAAAGGGGAAGACTAAGCTCACATGTAGCCTAAAGGCGGCCAGTGTTTCCCAACCGGGGGCCATGGCACATTTGAAGGGGGCCACAGGAAAATGTTATTTTGTAAAATAGAGTTAAATCTGCATATTACCTACTGAAAATAATGCTTATGGGGGCCACGGGAAAAAATAAGGTTCCTAAGGGGGGCCATAAGCCAAAACCGGTTGGGAACCACTGGGGCCCTAAACAAACCTGTTGAAACATGTTGCTACTTGTCTAAGTGCAGAATCAACACAGATAGTTGCAAAATTCCTTGTCTACAGGTTAGTACAGTTCCAGCCAGCACTGTGGGTGGCTGGTGGGTATGGTGTTTTAATGAGCCTCAGAGACTATCAAGGCCTAAAATATTAAGTGTGTATAGCTATATATTTTCTAAAAAATATATATTACCTAATTGTAAATCCTATATCTTTACAGATCAAAATACAATGGTTCGGCACTTGAAATACTGCCAGGACCCTATTCAAAAACACAAGAAACGCATAACAATCAATCTTAGAAAAGTGACTGATGTACTTGTTGAAAAATGTGCTGGAAGAGTGAAAAAAGACTCATTGTTGTGTGTGAACTGCTGGACACTGATAATGAAAAACCCCACTATACTTAGTACCACTGAAAACAACGAGTCTGAGCAGGATTCAAATGAATCATCTACTATCAGTGGCTTGAGTAACATCTCTTCAATTCAAGATCTGGACAATGACAGTGATTGCTTGATAAAGGAAAATCCTTCAACTTCAGTTGAACCAGTTCTAGCATTTCTGGACCAAACACCAGTTAAAAAAAGTAAGTAAATAAATAATATAACTTATACTTTACTACAAGGTCTGTTTGATCTACTATATAGCCAATTATATAGCATTTAAGGTACTATAATTAATATTTAATTACTAATATTCAGGTGTGTGAAACCTTTTTTTCTGTTCTTTTCAGAAGGGCTGTCATTAAGCCAGAAAAAGCGCAAGGCTCGTGGTAAGCTATCATCTGCTCAGAAACACCTGAAGGAGAGGCTAGAACTCAGTTATGGTGTTCAAATTACCGAGGAGGTAAGTGATACTTCAAAACCTGAAACTAAATCTGAAAAACATCTAGACAAATTAATGAATGAATTGAAACAGTCATTCCTGGAGAGCAAATGTCACCATCACAAACTACAAATATTGACACTCTCACCATACACAATTGAAAAAACAGCTAGTTTCTTTCAAACTACAACATACATGGTGAAAAGAAGCCGTTCACTTAAATCAGAACATGGAATCCTTCCGAAGATTCCACTAATGAGCAAAGGAAAAGTGATATCTGAAGAACACAAAGATATAGTTAGAAGATTCTATGAGTCAGAAGAGGTTAGTCGTATGTGTCCTGGCCAAAAGGATTGCGTGAAAGTTATCAGTGCTGAAGGTGCAATGAAGGTGCAAAAACGATTGGTCCTCGGGAATTTAAGAGATGTTTGAACTATATAAAAATGATGAAAAGAATCCCAAAATAGGATTTTCCACATTTGCAAAATTACGGCCATCATATTGTGTGCTTGCCGGTAGTGGTGGGACTCATTCTGTCTGTGTCTGCACATACCATCAAAATCCAAAATTGCAGCTGGCTGCATTGGGAGAAAGAGGTCTTTCATACAAGGATCTTATGGATTACAGTGTCTGCAGTACAGAAAGAGAGACTTGCATGATGCAACTTTGCAATGATTGCCCAAGAGAAGAGGGTGTCCTGGATTTTCTTGAGTTACTTGACAGTGTGAAATCAGCTCCAAATGAAATATCTTACAAGCAATGGGTGACTGTTGACCGTTGTACAATGGTTGATAAGGTGGAGCCACTTCATGAATACTTATCATCCCTAAGCATGAAAATATCCCGCATGGTTCGTCATCACTTTGTTGCTCAGCAACAATCACAGTACTTCAAGCAGTTGAAAGAAACACTACCACCACAGAGCGAGGTAGTTATAGTAGGTGATTTCTCTGAGAATTATTCTTTCATTGTCCAGGATGCTGCCCAAGGGTTTCACTGGGACAATTCACAGTGTACAGTTCACCCTTTTGTCATCTATTATAGATCATCTGCAGACCAGGAACTTAGCCATTTTAGTGTCTGTTTCTTATCTGCATCACTAAAACACAACACTATAATGGTTTACTCATTCATATTGAAGCTTATGACATATGTTAAATTCAGATGCCCACAATTGAAGAAGGTGCACTATTTCTCAGATGGATGTGCTGGCCAATATAAGAACAGATACAACTTCACAAATCTCTGTTACCATGAAGAGGATTTTGGTCTGTCTTGTGAATGGCACTTCTTTGCTACATCCCATGGCAAAAATGCATGTGATGGGATTGGAGGAACAGTGAAAAGAGCTACTGCTCGTGCCAGTTTGCAGAGAACTACAGAGAGGCAAATTCTTACACCAGAACACATGTTTCAGTTTTGTGAAGAAAACTTGAGCAAGAAGATAAATTTTTTCTTTGTAACTACAGCTGATTTGAAAGATGCAGAAGAACGGTTGGAACATCGATTCAAGGATAGTAGGGCTATTCCTGGAACTCAGAAATATCATAGATTTGTTCCCCTAAACAAGGAAGAACTGATGGTGTATCCCATTTCAAGTGGCATTGAAGAAAAGAATAAGGAAAAGTCATTTTACTAATGAACCTGCAATGCTTGGTAACCTAAAATGTGTCAAACCAGGAGAGTATGTTGGCTGCATTTATGACATGCAAGTTTGGTATGGAATTGTGGAGGAATATTGTGAAGAGTTTGATGATTTCACTGTGAACTTTCTACATCCATCTGGGTCATCAGGATCAAGTGCATATTATTATCCATCAAACAAGGATTCATGTGCAGTGCCAGGACATCATATATTAACTGTAATGAGTTGTCCTACCCTAAGAGGAGGCAGCAGAATTCAATACATTTTTCCACAAAAAGAAATTGATGAGAGCATCGAGCATGCAAAAATTGTATTAGGCTAGCACATGAATCCTCTAAGTAGGTCTTCCCCTTTCACTATTATAACTATTATTGCCAGTGTAGATTAGCAGTGAAATACAATTTTACATTTTTTGCCTTTGTTTTTATATCTCTAAAAAAATTTAATTTTAATTTATATAGGTCAAATTATGAGCTTAAGTGTGAAAAAATAGGTAGAATTGACGCACAACTTATGAATATGGTGTTCACTTATATGTTAGTTACATGAAAAATACTAACAAACAAACTTTTTTTTGCTGATTCTAATAGCCAATGCCTATGCCTTCATTTTTTACATTTAAAAAAAAATTCTCATTTGATACCCCAGAGGTCAAATCGTGACCTCAAATTTTGGTTACAGTGTAACTTTTTTTATTTTTCAACCTAGAGTTCTAAAACTTGCATATTTGGATTCCTTGTCGTTTTCTGATTCTAAATATATATACTTTTATATAATTGTGACCATTATTACCCAAGTTATGGGTCGCCAAATGTTAGTGACCTCACAAGTGACCTCAAATTTCCCAAGGTCATATCTCTTGAACCGTTGGTCGGATTGACCTTATAATTTCAGAAATGGATTCAGGGCCCACAAACTCCCTATAAACCAAATTTCAGCAAAATCTGAGAGATGAGGGTGTTAGGCACTGGTTGATCTGACAGAGAATGACCCAAAGACGAGAGAGTTTACCTAGGCAGGGTATCAGCACAGAAGCACAGTTCTTAAAAACAGGAGGAGGAACGCCTTCCTAGAGTTGAGCCCAGATAGGGCAAAAAGAGCATCTTTAGAAGATTCTAATCTCAGACATAATAAAGTCAGAGGGAAGGAGATGTAGGAACAGCACCAGATTTCGTCCATGGTTGAGTTGGAAGTGAAAGTTTAAGCAAAGAGTTCAGCTTTATCAGAAGAGACGGCAACTGAGCCGTCGGAATGGAAAAGAGGAGGAAAAGTAGAGGAAATAAAGTTATTGAAAAGGTTCTTAGCTTGATGCCAGATGCCAATGGAGAAAAAAAAGTTTCACAGAGTAAGGATGAGAGGTAAGAAATAAATCCAGAATGTTGGGCCTATCTCCAAGGCGATCAGGGATATGAGTAGGGTGCTGTACAATCTGTTCTAGGTCATTTAGTATTGAGAAGTTGTAAGCTAGTTCCCCGAGGATGTCAGTGAAATGGGAGGAAAGCCAAACCTTGAAACCTCCTAAAATCGAGATTTAAGCAAAGGGAGAACGGGAAAGAATGTCTCTCTCTTTGGAAGTGAAGTAGTCAAAGAATTTTGGATAGTCAGTAGAATTGGGAGAAAGGTAAACAGCGCAGACGTATTTAGTTTGAGATTGGCATGTAAGCCTTAGCCAAAGAGTATAGAATTCGAAAGATTAGAGTTCGGGAATACAAGAACAAGTTAGGTCATTGCGTACATATACGCAACATCCACCTTTGGAGTGAAATTGAGTATAGAGAAAGTAAGAGAGTACAGAAAAGGGGTTGTCAGTCGTCCCAGACACCCGAGTTTCAGTGAAGAAAAGATGAGGAGGTTTAGAGGAGGAGAGGTGGTGTTCAACAGATTGAAAATTTGAGAAAAGGCCACGAATGTTGCAGAAATTTAAGAAAAGTGAATCAGACAGAGGTCCAAAACATCTTGAATGGGCGGTAGCAGATCCAGCCACACTGTCCGGGTCTGCGTTCCCGGTATCGGCAGCGGGGGAGCCAGAAGTGGGGACATTTATGGTCCCCGACCCAGGGTACCATACTCAGAGGCTCTTAAAGTTGATGCAATTTTTTTTTAATTTTGAAAAGATTATGTAGTGTGTAAGATATGTGTGTGTATGTAGTGAGGAATATGGAGAGAAGTGCGTGTTTGAGAGCATGCTGGACTGCTCACAGGGTAGATGAGACACGGAAAAAGATCAGCTAAGGAGGACAGTGACAGGAAAAACGAGAATTCCAGCACTCCCTGTCTTCTGTCTAACATCCCCCCAAGAGTACTTCCCTGGTCGATTGGTGTCTACAATCTCCTCCAGGATTTCTTTTTTTTAAGCCTATAGTTGTTTATATACTCACACAAAAATCATGACATAAGCAGGATAAACTGGAAATGTTAGTTAAGTGTGAAATACATACTTTAAAGACTGAAAAAGAACACTAAATTAAGACTGACCATCCATTCTGTGTAAGTTCCTGAAGGATCAGTGAGATACAAATGAGGTGTTCCATCCATATCAAACCCTGTAATAAGACATGAAGATCCGAATGGGCGCCTGCCATTACTCTGTGTATATTTCTGCTTTAGTGTGGCAATAAATCTGTAGAGTTAATAAGGTACGGCTGTAGTCAACAAAACCTAGTGATTTGATTGACTGACAATGTGCATAATTTTTAGACAACTTTCCTTAACCCTCTCAGGCATTTGTCCTCATATAAAAGAAAGCCCTAAATATGAAATAATATACATCTCCATATAATTAAAAAAATATCCATAAAAATTTTTACTCCCCCTATGACAAGAAAGCCTCAGTAGCTACCAAAAGATTTTTAATTTTTTGGATATTTTTTTAATTATATGGATATATATTATTTCATATGCAGGTCCTCGTATGAAGACAAATGTTTGAAAGGGTTCAACAAAGTTAAAATGTTTAACCCTGTAAGATCATATACACCAGGTTTCAAATCAATCAGTTCAGTGATTCTGATTATGATCTTTAAGAACATGTCCAAAGAACAAATTCAATATAACTACCAAAGCAGTTGACCAGTCAGCTTTGCCTTATAATAGTCACTAGTTCGTACTGTGCCTAATTATCTTGTGAGGTTTGGCCTCTGTTTCTGAAAAACAACTATGTGGTTCCCCAGTGCAAATTAGGGAAGCCCAAACATTATATTTACATATTGCTAAAGAAAGATACACAAGAGTAAAAATTGGACTATTTGGTTTGTTATAATTAATGAGTCTAGGCCAAAAACTATTTCTCAAACTCTAAAAAATTTTTCTTGTATATAAAGCTATTAATAGAAATACTAAAAATTGTAAGGCTAGTCTATAAAAAATTGACCAAGAAAATAGAAAAACAAAAACACTGAAATAACGTCCATTTATGGATTAATGAACACACAAATTTGAAAATAGGAATTAATGAACTATTACTGTCATTTCTAGATTTAATGAAAAACTAGTTTTACTTCAGTTTCTGACATTTATTTCATAGCATGCATTATAAGATCATGAAAAGGAGTCATCTTTTATCAATTGTAGCACCTTATAATTAATTAATCAGTTTACAATTTTACTAATTACAAATGCAATAAGTCTTGCCAGAAAATAGCACTCACCTGGTGATGTACTCTAGGGTTACGGGATCTTCTACAGTTAACTTATGAGACTGACATTCAACACGAGCTCTATTCACCAAAATACGAGCATCAGCAGTCAATCCTATATACAAAATTATTACTATCTTTATAAAATAACACATTAGTAGCCACAAATTATCAATGTAATGTTATGCAAATGGTTGAGACAACAATTAAGGTACCTTCTGAAATTACAGTAACCCCCCCCAATTTGCACAGTTTTGGATTATGTTACATGGTCCAAAAAATATTAAAAAAATTTTAGAAATAAACACAATGACAGAGCTAAAGCACTGGTGTTAAATTAAGCCAGCTCCAAGAGACCCTAATGGTGAGTGTTATTTTTATTTATTTATTACATATTACTAATTTTTACTTTTTCTTACAGGCGAGTTTATATATTTACTTATTTATTTAATATTTTATTATTATTATATTTTATTTCATTTTTGGGGTGTCTTAGTCTTTGGGGGGGGTCCTGTACTTAGCACATTGAATTATATGTTATAGTTCCCCCAATTTACATGGAATTCATTTTACGCAGAAGGTTCAGGAATGCATCTATGGCATAAATCAGGGGATTACTGTATAATCTCCCAAAACATAATGGAAACTTACCTGCAAATGCCATAATAACATGATCATCAAGAATACATATTTTCCGTACAGTTCTCTCCTCTTGCAACTTAGGAACAGATTTTTTTTCAACTCCTAATATAACTACATCTTTTCCTTTAACACCAACCTAAATAAACAAATAAATATAAAACAATTAGTAACAAATATTAAAATAATGATGTCTAGTAGTTCTATATAAATTAGCTACCATAGTAATTTAAATTAGGCTGGAAATATTTACTTTTGAGTTCATATGATAGGTTCTATAGGCTGCAGCAGTAAATGGAGTAAAACTATACAAAGACAATAATTAGAAAAACAAATACAGCTATCCCCCCCCAACTTAACGTGGCCCCATACAACACAGTTTTGTCATTACACAGTTCAAAGAATATTCAGTTTTTTAATTCTTAAAAAAAATTTTAAAATAAAAAAAATTTAGCAGTGTAAATGCAATATAGTAACACAATCAGAGAACAGTATGCCTACTGCAGTGGCTGGCACACCAGTTACTATAAGCAGCCAATCAGCAACATGCATGCCATTTAAGGGGCACAGTCTCTCCACCAATCACCGACTGTTACTCTTAGTGATGCCATTGGTGGCATGAGTGAGTTTATTTACACTGCATCCTCATGTTGTGAACAAGTGTCTCCTGCCTATTTTATAGTCTATAAAACTATTAAAATTGTGTAATCATGTCTTCCAAAAGGCCTCATGGTAGTGGTGGTGAAAGGAAAAGAAATCTCATACAGCAGTTGTATCAAGAAAACTTTCTCTGATGGACAGACAGCACTATGACTCAAATATAAATGCAAAAAGATTCATCCTATATCAACTACCATATCTATTTGGAAAATTTAGTAAGAACTTAAAATTTCAATAAAAACCTTGTACAGCCATCCCTCACTTAAAGGGGTTACATTCCTAAAAAGTCTTCATTATGTGAAAATTCATTAAGTGAGACCTGATTTTCTGTTGTTTTATATGGGAAAAATTCAGTTTGGTTCCTAGCACACTTTTTTTGATAGCCTAATATAAATAGAGTGGGTAAAGTTCACCAAAATTATCTATTTCACATAATATGAATGTGTAATTAGTTTCATTTCTATCATTATTGCCTTCCTCTTCTTCATTGGATTGGGTAATGATGTTGAGCTTGGACATTTTGATGCCATGCTATATATTGGGGTTATGAAATAGTAACAATAATACTTTGTAGAATGTCACTTTCATCACGAATGGAACACGTGAGAACGCACAACAAACACTAATGTTGCGAAAGTGTGTTGTGGGGATGGTGGGAGACCATGTGTTGGGTGGGGTAGAGAACTTGCCTGTGTTGCAGGAACTGCCAATGTAGTGTGCCACGGATTTAAAAAATCTTCACCTTCATTATAGTAAAATTTCCTTCTTAATATTCAATAGTAGTATTAAATAAAAACCTTCATTGCAATGAACATTCGTTAACCAAACCTTTGTTAAGCAAGGGATGACTGTACTTAGATATCAAATTTGGCACTAATGTCACCCTCTACACACATTGGATATAGGTATACTGTTTATCCAGTTTGAGAAGTGATGCTCAGTGACTCCAAATCTTATAAATAAATGGGTATAATTTCCAAATCCACAGGCTGTAATTGTAATTATTAACATAACATTACCAACCCAATGTAGCACCTAATTTAGCACATTACCAAGCTGTTATGAACCATCTCCAAACTACATCTGGCATATGGAATTTTGCCAAACTTTCATCCTACATGTCAAGCTTGAGTAATTTCAGTTAAAACTCTCTCCCAACACATTGGCCATGCAAGTGTTATGTAAAACTCCTCATGCAATGCCATCAGAATATTTGAGTAGATTCTAAAGTTTTGATAGGTGGCCAAGAACTACATATTTACCCAAACTCCCCCATTTAATAATGCTACTAATTAGGGGTGCACCGGATATTCGGCCAGATATTGCAAAATATCCAGTATCCAGCAGGATATGGGTCATATCCAGCCGGATATAGGCCAAGACATTAGAAAATTAACACCTGTATGAAAATCTGCCATAATATAACACATTACAAATATTTTATACACAAAAAATGGAAAGCCCTCCAGGGCCAACCCCTAAACCAGTCCAGCAACATTTTTATATTAAATCAACACAATACTGATGACAAGAATAAATAAAACATCTGTCCATCCTTAATGATTACAGTTCTATTAATATAATCAGAGCTTTTTATAAAAGTGTCTAGGCATTAAATTTTTTAAAGAGTAAAATATTACTAGACCCCGGCACTTGCTTTCCATTCTTTTTTCTCATTTTTTTCCTTTATTTTCAAAACAATACAAAACATTACAAGCTTGACAAATGTAAAACAATACATTGAATACAATATAAAATGCCTGGAATGAAATCAATGAATGGAGGGCAGTATTGTGTAGGTCAGATGCCACCATTCAGCCTGGAGGTCTTCAAAATAAAAAAAACTCAACAACAGTGATTTATAACTTTTTTTCCATTGTGGTGCAGAAACAAGAGCATTTCTCTTCATTTAGGCAATATTTGGGATCGCCTTGCTTCATAGATGTTTCCATATTCAGAAAACATTCTCTCTGAAAATAAAGAAGATGCGGGTGTGCAGAGAAGCTTTGAAACAATAGTTTTAAGGAGAGGAAATCAGTCCTCCTGCTTCCAAATTTGAACTGGACAGCGTTTCCTATCTACAAGAGGTTCAGATGCATATCGGTCTAACTCCCCTGCAATCAGTAGAACAGCAGCAGTCTTTTTTTCAACCTTTCTTCTCTTGTAACTTACTTCCCCAGATTGCTCTCCTTTTGTGATCTCCATAAAACACGCTTCAAGAATGTCCTCTTCGTCTTTCCTCTTTCACATAGGAGAACTGGAATTTGAGCTTCTTTCACTTCCACTTTCATTACCTTCACTTTCATTTTCATTAGAATCATTACTACCATCATTTTCAATACCTATGACTTCTTCAATCAGCCAGGATTTAGCCTGCTCTTTTTGATCTTGTTGAAAGAAAGATAACTTATACCGCGGATCTATTGCAATCGCAGTCACATAAGCCCTGTTTTTCATTATGTTCAAAGACTTCCCATCATTACTCTCTGACAAGAAACGTGCTCGAAGAGAAGTCAGGAGTTCTCTCTTTGTCATTTGAACACCTTGGTCATCATGGCCAATCTTTGAAAGAAATCTTTGTAAAATACAAATGCTTGGGATTACGGAAGACAAAGTTGATTTTTCTGAACTCATTTCCTGAGTTAGTTGGAAGAATGATTTTAATATTTTAAGGAGATTTCATATCAGTGTCCACTCAAAGGACGTGATGGTAGGTAATTCACTACGATCAGCCAAATATAGTTACACTGGAATTTTTAATTTATATAATCTTTCTAGCATCAAATATGCACTGTTTCAATGTGTTGGGACATCTTGAACCAATAGGAGAGGCTCAAGATTTTGCTGCACTTGAATGTGTTTGAAATTGCTACAGGCAAAAGGAGAATGATTAAAGTGAGTTGCAAGGTGGCGACTTTTTGCAAGGATATCAATTACACTCCTCTAAACCATAATTGAGTCACTAATAACCAGTTGGAGTAAATGAATGCTGCAGTGTATTGAAGGTATTTCAGCCAGGTCACTACCAAGAGCCATATTACTAGCTCCATCCCTCACCAATAAATTCCTCTTATTTGCATCAAGATCCCAACTATCCCACATAGAGCAAAATTTTTCAGATATATTCTTGCCAGTATGTGACCCTGAGAAATGGGAGGCATGTAGCACAGCATCGTATCTTTCAAAATCTTTACCTATCCAGTGACCCAAAAATGATATAAAACTTTCTTGAGAGGTTGTGCATGTCCATATATCTGAAGAAAAGCTGACATGCTTTACTTCTTCCAGCTTCTGAGCAATTTTAGACTTGAACTCATTATAAAGACGAGGAATTATAATATCAGAGAAGCACCTTTTGCTCGGTAAGAGATATCTAGGTTGGAGGTAGGCCATTAGATCAATAAAACCATCATCTTCAACTAAAGTAAATGGCTGGTTGTCCAAAGCCATCATCATGCCAATTTTATGGTGAATCATCACAGACCTGGAGTCACTGATGTCCCACATTTTTTTAGATGAAAAGCTTTCCTCTATTGAGATGCTTACTCATTTGGTCCATTTTCTTTTCTTTCAGAGTACTACCAGTAGAAGTTGATGGTCTAGCCCATATTCTATCTATGCCTATTTCCTTTGATTCAGTCGCAGCTATTCTTTTTTTGTCATTTTCGTTTTTGGTTTCAGCATACTCTTTTGGATGATTAATCTTCAAATGATTATGAAGATGTGTTGTGCTAAAAGACTTTTGGCCACCTTTCTCCATCCCACGTTTGATAATCTTTTGGCAAATATTACACTTTGCAGTGATATCACTAAGATCATTTATTGTATACAGTGACCACACAAAACTTGTCATGATTAATACTTAATAGTTTAATATAACAAGAACCTGAAAGAGAACAAAACAATTAAACATCTGAATATACTTAAATTATTATTTATCTTATATTGGGGGGGGGGGGGGGGGGGGGGGGGGGGGGGGACTTGCCCAATGCAAAACAAAACATAGCAATATGAATGTAAAAGTAATACGGTACCTAATAATATATATCCAACTGGATAGATATAGCCAGATATGAAAAATTCATATCTGGTGCACCCCTACTATTAATCTAGTTAAGTGACTTCTCCAGATCTGAAGCAAATAAATTTGCTTGAAAAGTGATGCACCAAATCTGGTCAATTTCTACCAATATGAGTGTCTTGTCCATCTGCTGAATCCTGCAAATAAGACTGATTAGATAGGCTTGAAGGTGTGCAACATAGGGCAACTAAGATTATCTCCAGCTTAACCTCTTCAATACATTGACATATATGTGTATATCCAATTAGCACACTCCAATATATAACAACATACATGTGTATGTCCAAAACTTAAATATTTGTAACTAAAAGCAGAAATATCATAATTTAGCTTTCTTCTTTAAGTTTTGGACATATGCACATATGTCATTGTATAGTGGAGTGCACTAATCAGACATACACATGTACGTCACCATACTGAAGGGGTTAAGAAGATTGGAATACAGTGAAAGATTAAAAGAAATGAACATGTTTAGTTTTGAGAGACATGATACAGATGTTCAAAATGTTTCCAGGTTTGAACAGTTTAGATGTAACCTTTGCTTACTACAGTCTGACAGAAGAATTTAAGGGCATAATAAGAAAATTAGTAAACAGACTTGTAGACTGGATCTACAAAAATTCTTCTATCATTATACACTTAATAGACTTTTGGAATGACTTGCCATATTATATATATATATATATTACAGCGTGTCCCAAAGAAATGTATACCCACTTTGTTCGATAATACCAGCTATGAGGATAATAAATATATTACTTTTTATGTTTTTTAATAAAGAATTTTCTCCTGAATCTAAATATGTAATTATTTTTATTAAAAATTGAAGAACAAAAACGTTACAGATGTTTAAATTATAATTATTATTTTCAAGACTTCATGTGCGATATTTTCTAATATTTTAACCGACTGTTTTGAGATACTTATGTTTAGTGTTGATATTGAAGCATAAATGTTGTAATTATTAGTTAATTCAAAAAATTTACAAATTCCATGGTTAAATGACACTTTATCTAAGATGTTCGACGTCTTCCAGAACGTTGTTTTTGTAAGTTTTGCACAGTGCCATCGGTTTCAAACTTATCTCGTATACATGCAAAAATATTAGAAAATATCACACATGAAGTCTCGAAAATAATAATTATAATTTAAGCATCTGTAACTTTTTTGTTTTTCAATTTTTAATAAAAATAATTACATATTTAGATTCAGGAGAAAATTATTTATTAAAAAACATATAAAAAGTAATAATTTATTATCCTCATAGCTGGTATTATCGAACAAAGTGGGTATACATTTCTTTGGGACACGCTGTATATATATATATATATATATATATATATATATATATATATATATATATTTTTTTTTTTTTTTTTTTTTTTTTTTTAGTTCGGGGAAGAACGATTCGCCTCTATTTAAAGGGCATATCTCAGCGGAAAAACAAAGAAAAAGTGAGAGGAAAGACAGAGGAAAAGAAAGGGTGGAGGGGACAGTCAAAGTGGAAAAAGACCAAGGATGACAAGGCCTGCAGGGTTGAGCCCCATCATCCTTGGGTGCTAGGGCCGGGAGGGCGCACGTGAAACCTCCAGGAACAAGCACGTACAAACGAGCACAAAGAGCACTCAAGAGCACGAGCTTAGAACCCCCTTGCGGGGATATATATATATATATGAACTCAGAATGGTTCCCTGAGGTTTTTTATGATACACACAGACCGTGCATGGAACAAGGAACTCTTCTAGGAAAATTAAGTCCACCATAGTCTGAATAAGTAATGGTAAATAACGAATACTATAGTTTTTCTTTGGGTCATTCATGTTAGTTCAACGGAATTTTGGGTCAAAAAAACATGACCATCACCAATTTTTTTGAAAATTGCCACACTTATAGATCTCAGTGAGAAAACAGAATGGCACTTGTTTCAACACTAGGTCATATGGTTCTGGAGATATGGCCATTCAAATTTTCTAAAAAAAGGTCAATTTCCAAGGTCATACCATATTTCAACATGAAATATCTCAGCTCCTATTGCACTTAGAGACCATTTAAACGTTATTTTAAAGCTTTTAAGCAGATCTACAACTTTGTTTCTATTCATATTTTACCTCAGTGGTCAAAAATAAAGTTGATCTTATTTTTGACCTTTAATTGGGTACACATGTCTACCTTAACCTAGAACATGATTTTTAGTGTTGATTAAGTTAGTATAGATGCTACAGCCATTTCAGTGGACCATACCTACCTCCATTTTGACCAAGTACCTTTTTCCACCAAACTTTGGAGTGCCATTTCTTTGGAACTGTTTGAGCTAGTGTTAAGAAAAGTACCATTAGATTTGTCTCACTGAGATTTATAATGTCTGCTATTTTTAAGACAATTTGCCTTTTAATATGTATATTAAAATAACCTACTCCTTTATTTTTACCAATTGAGTTATAAGAACCAATTCTTGTCTAGCTGGGTGAAACCATGAAAAAAAGAGGCATCAACATAACTTTATATTTAAAAAAGGCAGTTATTAGGTATTTACAATATGTTTTATGGAAGCCATTATTGTTACATTTATAATAATAATAAAGTATTTGTATACGCCTTTCAAGGTAATTATTTATCCTACCAAAGATTTGACCTTAGACAAAAACTGATATCATTATTCAACAGCAAACAGTAAGAAAGAAAAACCTATAAGAAGATACTTTAGTCCTGCCTAATAAGACTCAAATTTAAATAGGAATGCTGACATTCTGGTGCTTAGTGCAAATGCAGACAGAATGTGTTCCACTCAGGGATGGGGAGTCGGCCAAAAACAACCAACTCCCGACTCTTTCAAATATATAAGTATAAATAAATGTAATAAAGTAGGTATGATAATAATACAGTTTAGTAATTTAATACAATTTTAATGTTGTATTACACAAAAATAAAAATTAACAGAAAAAGAAATTGATCTCGTATAAAATATTTATAACCTCATTTGGTTAACAATTTTAAAATTTTAATGTTGCATACGGTACCATAGCTAAATAAAAAAAAGTTGGTAAAGAATATTTTGTTTCCATTATATATTATGATATGCTAATATTGAAGCTAAATATTAAAAAAAGGCTAAAAAAATATACTTAATAATTTAACCCTCTAAGGAGAATTTGTTCTTAAGAAAAGTATAGCATCAATTATGTCTTCCTTCAACTTAGCCCATAGGTGGGATTTAATTAACCGAAGAGCTGAAAATAATCTTTCAACGCTGACTTGTGTTGGTGGCAATGCAGTAACAGTTCTGGCTACATCTTGCACTAATTCAGGATACTTTGGTATGGCATTCATCACATCAAGTTTTAATGAACGATCAAATTTCTCTATTTTTATTAAAGCTGCATTAAAGTCTTCTCTGAATTTGGTCAATGGGGTTATTTTTATAGGTTTATTATCTTGACTCAAACGGCATCGCTTAACTTTTTTTGATTTTTCTTCATTATCGAGATATTTTTCAAAATCCATTTCTTCTTCAGAGTTTGAGCAGGAGCTTTGCATAATGGCAGGACTAGAGCAGCTTTCAAATTCTGAATTACTTGCAGCATCTGTTTCATTTAACATTTTCATTCGCACAGCTACATCACACAGAGCTGACTTTCCTCTAGCAATCTGTTCTTCAGTTAAAAGTACCCTGTGCATAGGATCTACATAAACTGCAGCCAATAGTACGTCATTATTCAGTAAATTTTCTTCTCTACGCTGCATAGACATTCTTATACCATCTGCAACAATGCCGCCAATTTGAGATAGTTTATAATTAATATTTTTCCATTTCTTGTAAAATGTGCCAGGTGTCAATTCAGCTGCTTGAAACTTCTTTGTAACCACATATGGGTACTTAAGTAATGCCTCAAGTTGACTTGCCTGCTGCCACTGGATATCAGGCATTGTTACATCTGGGTTTGCCACATCGATAAGGTATGGCTTCAATTCAAGAAGGCGCTTAATCATTTCATAGGTACTCCCCCAAAGTGTAGCTTGATCTATAACTGCACCTTTTCCGGATCAACGTTTTAATATTGCATCAAGTTTAGGCGTTCTTGCAGCCACTACTATGTTGCGTAACCTACCTACTACATTAGCAGCATTCCTTTCTTTTAACCCATCACGAATTGCCAGTTGCAATGTGTGGACTGCACATCGCATATGGGGGATATTTGAGAATCCAGCAAAATCATTGTCTACAGTGTCAACACTGTCAAGTTTGTCAGCAGTTTCATCCGTATCTTCTTCACTACTGTCTTCAAAAAGATCTCCTTTTACTTCACCATCATTAAGTTTCTGTACTGTACTTGTCATATTTGAAGCATTATCAGTAACAATTGATAATATTTGCTCTTTAGTGATTTCATATTCTGTCAAGATGGTTTCAATTAGCTTGGTCAGGTATTCGCTTGAATGTTGAGCTTCAGTGTCCTTCACTGCCAGAGTACGTATAACTAGTTTTCCTTCATCATCAATGAACTGAACATTTATTGCCATATAATTAATTCTTTGTCGGGCAGGCATCCATCTTAAGAAAGAAGAATTTTCCTTGCAGCATTGTTTCAATAAAGTTTTCTGGCTTTCTGCTTCCTTTAAAATCATGTTTCGAATATCATGTCTCTCTAATGACACTCCTAGTTTTGCCGCCATTTCTCCATTTAATCCATGGAAAGCTGGGGAGGAAAATAATGTAAGTGCAACCCCATTCTTTACAACTAAATCTATAAGGTTTTTTAAAATTTTTCTTTGTCATTGATATTGTAATTCTCTCACTGTGGAAAAATTTTGTAACAGAGACTTGTTTGCTTTTTGAAATAGAGGTACTGGCCTGACTAGAAGTAGGTTTCTGGATTTCCTTATCATGCTGATCTACAACCTTATAAATATTGGGATGTTTGTTTCGTAGATGGCGTTTCAAGTTTGAGGCTTGAGTTGGAGCATTAGCATGTTTCCCAGTGTAAGCACTAATTTTTGCATTACACTCTTTACCATCCTTTTCTACTTGACAAATAAAAATACTTTCATCCTCATTTAGCTTAAAATATTGAAAGACTGCTGATTTTCTACTAGGCCCACAACTCATTACTAATAGGGGCTAAATTAATAATTAATATATTGCTAATTTTTATATGGTACCTAGTATCCTGAAGTAGAAAATAGAAATATGAAATTCATTTGCTAAGATTTACCAGAACAATAAATCAAATTAGTTCAGGAAGATATTTATTTAGGGCATAGTAGTATTCTGGTAAATTGTTGGCATATAGAAATTGAATCAAAGAGTCGGGAGTCGGTCGTTTTTACCGACTCCCGACTCCCCATCCCTGGTTCCACTGGCACCTGGCAACACACATTCTTTTGGCTGAAGCTCTGCAAATTTTGAAAATCCTCTTTTAATTGTTGGATGGTTTGTTTTAAAAAGTTAAAATGCTTCTTTTAGGTTGCATAACATTAGCAATTTTTGTTTTCTTTCCCGCCTACCATCAGCTCCTTTTACAGAAACATAGTCTTTCAACCCTGGCATTTGTCTACTCACATCTGGCAAATGATAGTCGTCAATTACTTTGGCAGCAGTTTCACTATTCAGGCATTTCCCCAAACGCGGATTAGGAGTTGAAAGCACTCCCTTCTCCCTCACCAAACTCTTTGCTTGCCTAGCCATGTAATCTGAGCACTTAAATTCTTCTCTGATCTTTACTTGTGTCCATCTTTTTGGTAAGATAGTAAGAACTGTCAGTTTTTCACTTCAACTTGTCACTTGATTAAATTTCTCTTTTAGTTGTTGAAGAATCTCCAGTTCTGTATCATCTGAGTCACTGCATGAAATTGGTTGTTTAGTTGCAAGTTCAAGCTTTCTTTTCACAACTCCTACTTTCCTCAACTTTCTCTTTGCCTAACCAGCACTGTCAGAGAGTTTACATGGTTTTATTGGGGTCTCATCAAGTGTGGCCAATGAAGCATTGAATTTACTAAGCTCATACTGCATTTCAACTACATCTCCAACAGTTTCTAGCTCAGATGGGGCACTTGAGGTGGATAGTGATTTTTCAAGTGGTTCACATTCAGGCATTGGGGATGGATGATTTGCTAGTATATTTCGACAGGTTGCACATGCTTTATGATTATTTGTTAGTTTCAATTCAGGATTTTGATCAATCAAATTTTTAGTCAATGCACGAATGCCTTTTTTTCACTTTACCTTTGTGTTTTTTAAATGGGTCACAACAGAACCTGCCCATATTCAAACTGCTGAAATCCATGTTTATCTAAAAAGAAAAAAAACATATGTAGCTTAAAAGCCAGGGTTCGGTTCAATTACACAAAATGGAAACAATTACAATTTTTTTTATTTTTCTTCAAATTAATTACAATTAGTATTGTACTTCACAATTTCAAGATCAATTGCAATTACAATTAATTTTGTCTGAATCAATTACAATTACACAAATATAACTACCTATTCTATATATCTAAATAAGCACACCGGACAAAAAATTAGTCACCCCTAATAGCACCGATAGTAGGAAGTTCAAGGTCACACAGAGGGCGCTGATGTAGCATTGGTAAGTGACAAGTAGCGGTGACATAGCACACAGGATCAGATCTGTTTCGTGAGGTGGTGAAGAACAAAGTGTGTGTTCGATATAGTCTGCAAAATGGGTCGTGAGGCAGACGTTACTCAGTGGCAAAAAGGAACCATCGTGTTGTGGTGGGATTCGGAGTAACCTAACGGCCGCACCACGAATAAGAATTTTTTCTTTTGTTTAAGAACTCCACGAAACCAGGCTGCTTACCTTGAAGGGTTGTTGGATCCAGGCTCGCTGCCCAGACCTCCGATTCCACGACTGCTGGCTCCCGCCACCAACAGTTTCTTACTTGCCAGAATAGCTTCCTTCTGTTAGTGGTTCACTATCTCCGGCATCCCCTTCCTTTATTTTCTCTTGTCAAATTACCCTCTTAAACTATATTTTTTATTTATATTTCCACACATGCGCCAATTGGTTCCCTCCACTTCTCAAAACTCGAGTTTTGACACACACTCCGACACTTTTAAACCTCAGAAGCGTCTCTTTTACTAAATTTGTTTATTATTCTTTTCATTTGTTTGTTTGTTTGTTAAAATGTTAACAACTTTGTACTTTATTATTCATTTACTAACAGGGTTTAACAAGCGACTGTCCAACTCTCACTCTTTTTCCCATACTAATTTAATAAAACTGTTTTATTCCTCATTCACAAGTTTAACATTTCTTTATATAACTTATTGTTTAGTCTTTTCATTCATTAAAATATTAACATTAACATATCTTATAACATTATTTCTTTATTTATTTGTTTGCTAATATTAATAATTTAGTACTTAATGTTTATTATTTATTATCTTAATGCTTAATAGTTTACTACTATCTTTCTAATTTCTTATAACAGTTATCATTCTTATTCATTATTTGTTTGCTGGAAAGAGAGAGAACCATTAAAATCCTTTCTATAACAAATATTTCATTCAAAAATCAAAGAAATTTAATATATAAATAATAATAATCAAGGCCAGGGGGAAAGGGCTGAGAACTAAAAGGGGAAAGGGTTCACCCTCCACAGTGTTTGGCAGAGCCCACAGACACAAAATGTCTGAAGTAGCCCAATTTGTTGGTGTGTCAACACGTACTGTCCAGCGAGTTTACAAAGAGTGGTGTAGTTCGCAATCAACTGAAAATCGACGGCATAACTGTGGCCGGAAAACAATTCTCGACAATAGGGAGCGCCGCCATGTTTCTCGTCTAGTAACTGCAAATCATTTTCAAGCCAGAGAACAATTGCTCCAAGAAACCAATGAGGTTCTCCAGCGACCAATTTCCGAACAGACATTGCGACGAGAACTGCATGCGATGGACATCTGGAGCAGGGTACCACGGAAGAGGCCGCTGTTAACAGCAGGTCACAAATTGGCACGTTATAAATGGGCTCAGAGGCACAAAAACTGGACTGCGGCAGATTGGAAACGTGTAATTTGGTCCGATGAGTCCCGTTTTTGTTTGTTCTCCAATGATGGGAGGCGACGAGTACATCGCAGGTCCAATGAAGCCTTTAATCCTGAATGCGTCGAAGGTATTGTTCAGGCAGGAGGTGGTTCCGTGATGTTCTGGGGATGTTTTTCGTACCACGAAATGGGCCCTCTCGTTCCAGTGACGATGAATTTGAACCAGCAGGCGTACCTCCGCATACTAAATGATGAATTGGTCTCTGCCTCGCCGAATTCGTGCGGTTATCAAGGCCAGAGGCGCCATCACATGTTATTAGGTACATTCTGAGAGGGGTGACTAATTTTTTGTCCGGTGTGCTTATATATCTAAAATAAATATATATCTATATCTAAGTATAACTAAATAAACTATCAAAGGTTTATTTTCATTGGATGATGTATGACTGCCAGATCTAGGGGTATAATTTTTAACAATTGACATTAATTGATCAATTACATCAGTTATAGCTTAAAAATCAATTACAATTACCTTTATTTTTATTTTATTTTGAATCAATTACAATTAATGGAAATTAGGATCAATTAATTAAAAATACAATTATAATTATTCATTGTATCCAACCCTGTTAAAAGCTATTTTAACTTAGATGGCACAAATAAAATTTGGGACCTACTGATCTTGTTTCAGAGGTCTACAACAAGAAAAAATGTGGTTTGATTTACAGATTGGAATAAATACAGATGCCAAAAAAATCCTTACTCCATGGTTTAAATAAGCTTATTTTCACATGGGTACATACTGTTGTACACAATGAATAAATATACAAATTTAAGTAATTCTATTAAAACTCATCTAACTCTTAAAACTGAACTTATTCTATCGGGTAGTACCTATAGCCTAGTACAGTATAAGGTACTTATATACGTACATAGCTTTACCTTTAAACAGGATAGCAGGTTCGAAGTTCTTCACACTTTTGAATGTCCATATAAATTAATTAATTATGTAATTTAAATTACCTATATTATATAATTCTCTGAAATATACAAAAAAAAAAATTATAATAGGGCTGGATACTTATTCCACCAAATAACTGGGTTAGGTTAGGTTAGATAATTACCAATTTTTTTTTAAATTAGCAGACATTATATATCTCAAGTAAGAAAAATTTAATGGTATTTTTCTCAACACTCTAGCTCAAACAGTTCCAAAGTTTGGTGGAAAAAGGTACTTGGTCAAAATGGAGGTGGGTATGGTCCACTGAAATGGCTGTAGTGTCTATACTAACTTAATCAACACTACAAATCTTATTTTAGGTTAAGGTAGACATGTGTACCCAAAATTGGGTGAAAGGAGAAAAAAATCGGTTGTGACATCAAATGACTTACACAAGGTCAAAAATAAGCTAAACTTTTTTTTTACCAATAAGGTAAAATATGAATATCAAAAAAACAGAGACCATTTAAACACTATTTTAAAGCTTTCAAGCAGATCTACAACTTTGTTTCTATTCATTTTTTACCTTAGTGGTAAAAAAAAAGTTTAGCTTATTTTTGACCTTGTGTAAGTCATTTGATGTCACAACCAATTTTTTTCTCCTTTCACCCAATTTTGGGTACACATGTCTACCTTAACCTAAAACAAGATTTGTAGTGGTCAGAAGACAACAACATGTCATTCAACGCCAAGAAATTTCAGCTCTTGAGATATGGTAGAAAAGAAGAACTTAAACAGACTGCATATTATGCTCCAGATAGACAGGAAATTCAGAGAAGCATGAAAGCGATTGATCTCGGGATAATAATGACAGATGATGCGAAATTCGAAACACAAAATCAGATAGCGATAAATAAAGCAAAAAGAGTCGCCGGACAGGTTCTAAGAACGTTCAAGAGAAGGGACAGGACAGTAATGATTCCCCTGCTAAAAACACTGATTATACCAAAACTTGAATACTGCTCAGTTTTGACGTCCCCATATAAAAAGGAAGAAACTAATAAACTAGAAGAAACGCAAAGGCATTTCACAGCCAAGATTGATGGCTGCAAAGAACTCAACTACTGGGAAAGACTACGTAAACTAAATCTGTACTCACTGGAAAGAAGAAGAGAGGTACATCATAATCTACATATGGAAAATGATCAAAAAACTGGTACCAAACCTAAAACTAAACCCAATTACCATTCAAACAACACTGGAAAATAGGAAAGGCAGAATGTGTAGTGTTCCCAAATTAAAAGCACGACAAGGGACCTCCTCAACCCTGAAGGAAAATAGCTTGGTTGTCAGGGGTCCAAGACTTTTCAACCAGCTTCCTAAGGACCTCAGAAACGTAGCGGGGGTCAAAGTTGAAGTCTTCAAGAAAAGACTGGATGCCTGGCTCAGGACAGTACCAGATGAGCCGGGCGTGCCTGGCTATGTACGGTGGAGAGCGCAAGAAAGTAACTCGCTCCTCCACCAGGCCAGACCTAGAGGCGGGGCCACCAGCTTGACCTCTGTGTGGAGAGACCAACACACGAAACAACATAAGGTTCATAAGGTATATAGCAAGTCATTCCAAAAGTCTATTACTACTGTTTTAAGAAAAAATTAGATACTTTCATGAATGAAAGATGGTTTGTAAATTGTGTAAACAATGTATATTTTAGCTCAAATTATGATGGGTACTTTGGGAGCTCTGAAATTATTTTTATGTTAAGGGTAATATTTGTTTTAGCACAAATCAGTATTTTTCTGGTTAATTTTTAGTCATTTTGCATGAATCTGACATCTCTTTCCTGTGCAAACATGTATTTTTTTATATTTTGCATGTTACTTCTTTCTCTCCAAGCAGTCTGATAAAACCACAAGATTGCATTATTTCCTCACAGCAATTGCGGAACTGCATCCCCGCCCCCCAAATAAGGTGAGAAATTACATGCTTTCCTTGCTAGGTTAGGGTTATTTAACCTAACCAATTGTCCAGGGCATACAGTTGACCTAACCAGGCATTATATCCTATAGCACAAATTGTTTGTTTTATTTGTCCTTTAAATTTTTGGGGTACCTTCCTATTATCCTGGACCCCAGACATACAAGAAATACAGTTAGGTCAAATATATGCCCTTGACAATTGGTTAGGTTAACTTGTGATATTTTCAGCAAAAAGTCTGGGGTCCAGGATAATAGGAAAGTACCATTTTTTGTTTTAATGTAATTGAATTTGTTGGGTTGGGGTACCCAACTACAATAGTGCCAGTTAAGGTTAAATTAGGTTAGCTTATTCATTAAGGAAAAATGAAAACATATTTTTCTGGTCAATTTTTAGTCATTTTGCATGAATCTGATATACAGGGTGTCCCGTAAGTCTGGACCCATAGGGATTTAATATATATTTTTTTATTATGTTATTATTATTTTATTATTTTTATTTTTTTATTATTATGATTTTTATTTGTGGGGCCACTTGAAAGCCAAAGTGTACGAGGTCAAACTTCAGAACATTTTCCACCTTAAAGCACGCATTGTGGAGGCATGTCAAGAAATTTCTGCGACTGTGATTCAGAAAGTGCTGTCGCAGTGGAGATTGCGTCTTCAACTATGTGTGCGACACAACGGCGGACACTTTGAACAGATTATGTAATAAATTTTTGGACTATTTTGTAATTTTCTTATTTTTCCCTATGGGTCCAGACTTACGGGACACCCTGTAGTATATTTTCTGTGCAAAAATATAGTTTTTTGCAATATCTCAAAAACTATACATTTGTACAGGAAATGGATGTCAGATTCACGCAAAATGACTAAAAATTGACCAGAAAAATATGTTTTTGTCAAAAAATACGATGTGTGCTAAAACAAATATTTACCCATGTTAATTAGCAGACTTGAAATTAACTGTGGATCTTTTCCATTTGGGGGCTAGCAGCAAATTTTAATGAAAAATGGTACTGGTATACTAATGTAGTTTTGGTCAATGACTTCAAAAGTAACTTTCTTTTTTGGTGAAATGAAAAAACAAACATGTTAGAGCACTTTAAATAATTAGTGTGTTTTTAACAAAAATATCATGACAACCTAACCAATCATCAAGGGTATTCAATTGACCTAACCAGACATTAATTCTTGATTTTTTTGTTATTTCTTTAATATTATATAGGTCTCTAGTAGAAAGTTTTAAAAGCTGGTTTTCAATATTTTTCAATGTGCTGAATTAAAAAATGATACTCAATTCAATCGCAAATGATTTGTTAGAGTTATTGAAGCTTAAATTCTCTAACGGGAAATGGGTAAAAAATGGTGCTTCTACCGATTTTAATTTGAATCAGTTAGTGGACATGGCTTCCTGTGGTCTGTGCTCCTTTGATTATTTTCACTTATTGCCAAATTTTATAGAAATGCAGAAAAAGCTACAGCTTTTCTTCGAGCACACAGTGTTCTTCCTCAAGGTTGTTTGCTTACGTTACTGTCAGGTTGTTTGCTTACGTTACTGTCAGGTTGTTTGCTTACGTTACTGTCAGGTTGTTTGCTTACGTTACTGTCAGGTTGTTTGCTTACGTTACTGTCAGGTTGTTTGCTTACGTTACTGTCAGGTTGTTTGCTTACGTTACTGTCAGGTTGTTTGCTTACGTTACTGTCAGGTTGTTTGCTTACGTTACTGTCAGGTTGTTTGCTTACGTTACTGTCAGGTTGTTTGCTTACGTTACTGTCAGGTTGTTTGCTTACGTTACTGTCAGGTTGTTTGCTTACGTTACTGTCAGGTTGTTTGCTTACGTTACTGTCAGGTTGTTTGCTTACGTTACTGTCAGGTTGTTTGCTTACGTTACTGTCAGGTTGTTTGCTTACGTTACTGTCAGGTTGTTTGCTTACGTTACTGTCAGGTTGTTTGCTTACGTTACTGTCAGGTTGTTTGCTTACGTTACTGTCAGGTGTTTGCTTACGTTACTGTCAGGTTGTTTGCTTAGGCTAACAAAGACCCTAAGATCCACTCTAAGGTTAGCCCGAGAGAAAGGAAAGAGTAGCGGGTTAAGAGAAGAGAAGAGAATAAGGGGTTAAGTAAGAGCAACACCTATCACTCATGGGTTAACATTCATTCAGAAAAAGAGGAAAAGTGTCTCACCATCATCATCCGCCGGCCACTGCCGACAAGTCAGAAAAATAGTCGGAGAGAATAGGAGGGGTGAAAGATGAAAAGAAGTAAAATAAGAATGCTTACAAACCATGCAAACACAGTCTTAACTCACTGTCATACCATGCAAACTACAAACATGCAAGAAAAGAGTTAGAAACATGCAAAGGAAAAAAAAAAAAAAAGTAGGTAAGTTAAACAAAAAGTGGGTTAGTTTACGCTATGAGCTACATCTACATTCGTGTTAGTCTAATTTTTTTTTTTTTTTTTTTTTTTAATTTTATTGCTGGCATCACACACTTGCATGTCACAAGCTGGCATTCATCGTCAACAGACTCATCCTCGAGCACCACCACCAGAGCTTCTGTTGCTAACCTTGTTGTTTTTTAAATTAACCACTTAACGAATTTGCCCGAATATACTCGGGCATCAAAGACTCGCTCTAAAAATTTACCCGAATTTACTCGGGCGCATGAAAAATTTGAAGTATGTTTAAAATTTGAACGAGATATCTCGTGCATTTACTCTAATTGGCTGTACTGCTCGAAAGCCACGCCTCTGGGCGTTTTGAAGCCTGGCTTTTGACATAAACACATATAATTATGTTTATATACAGTACTTTCTCAGTGCGCAACAGTCATCCGAGGTGCGTTGTATGTCTGTCCAAATCATTTTTTACATATGGTAATTTTAGTCATATAAAGATGGATTCTGATAGTGAAGAAGAAAGTTTGTTAGGAAATGTTGAAGATATACATCTGAGCTCTTCCGAAGATGATAACAGTGATTCCTCTTGCTCAGAAGACTTTTCGGAGGGTGAATCAGATGAAACATTTGAGCAATTTCGTCAATCGTGGTTTGAAGAGACTCAGCCTACGGTAGCTCCTCCAAGATTTGACTTCACAAAGAGTAATGCAAATACGAATGTTCCCGTTGAAGGTAATCCATTAGATTTTTTCAATTTATATTTTACTGATGAACTCATCGATATTATTGTAACAGACGAATCGGTATGCAACGCAACACGGGAACAGTGCTTGGAGAGCTACAGACAGTAATGAGATAAGAGTGTTTTTAGCAATAACAATGCTGCAAGGCCTAATTCAAGCCTAACTATTGGCTTTATTGGACAAAAAAGCCTATCATGGATACACCATTTTTTAGACAGTGCATGACTCTCAAAAGATTTCAGCTTTTGAAAAGTAATTTACATTTTGCAAATAATGAAGATTATGACCCAAATACCCACCCATACCAGAAACTGAACAAAATTTATCCAGTTTACAAATACCTTAGTGACAAATTCAATTCTCTATACAACCTAGATCGTGATGTGACAATTGATGAGAGCCTTATGATCTACAGATCTACAGAAGCTAAGGCTAACAAAGACCCTAAGATCCACTCTAAGGCTAGCCCGAGAGAAAGGAGAGAGTAGGGGGTTAAGAGAAGAGAGGAGAATAAGGGGTTAAGTAAGGAGCAACACCTATCATTCGTGGGTTAACATTCATTCAGAAAAAGAGGGAAAAAGTCTCACCATCATCATCCGCCGGCCACTGCCGACAAGTCAGAAAAATAGTCGGAGAATATAGGAGAGGGGTGAAAGATGAAAAGAAGTAAAATAAGAACGCTTACAAACCATGCAAACACAGTCTTAACTCACTGTCATACCATGCAAACTACAAACATGCAAGAAAAGAGTTAGAGACATGCAAAGTAAGGAGGATAAGAAAAAAAAAAAAAGTAGGTAAGTTAAACAAAAAGTGGGTTAGTTACGCTATGAGCTACATCTACATTCGTGTTAGTCTATTTTTTTTTTTTTTTTTTTTTTATTGCTGGCATCACATGCTGGCATGTCACAAGCTGGCATTCATCGTCAACAGACTCATCCTCGAGCACCACCACCAGAGCTCCTGTTGTTAACTTTCTTTTTTAATTTTAAACAACGTTAATATTTTTAAAATGTCTGTCAAGACGGTTCTTAAACACATTAACGCTGGTAGAATGAACGACTGACGCGGGAAGATTATTCCATTTATCAATTACTTTAAACGTAAAGAAGTTTTTAGCGATATTAGTAATGAAACGTCTGCCACGCAACTTGAATCCGTTATTGCGAGTATTACTATTATCGAAAGTGAACAATTTGTCAAAATTTACGTTATCGATGTTATTAACGATTTTGAAAACTTCAATAAGCTCCCCCCTTAATCTCCTAGTTTCGAGTGAATACAAGTCTAACACTTTAATCCTATCTTCATAAGGCTTATTGCGCAATGCCGGAATAAGTTTCGTGGCACGACGCTGAACCCTTTCTAACCTATCAATATCCTCACGCAAGTACGGGCACCAAAATTGAACGGCATATTCCAAATGAGGCCTGACTAGGGACTTGTAAAGGGGCAATATAATATCCTTCGATTTAAATTCGAAATTACGCGCTATGAAGCCTAACATCCTATTAGCTTTTGCGCAAGACTCCAGGCACTGGTTCCTAACCTTTAAATCTTTCGTTACGCGTACGCCTAAATCTACTTCCTCGTCAACGCTCGCTAAATCCCTATCATCCATCGTGTACACGTAATTATTATTGCGAGAACCTATATGCAAAACTTTACATTTATCTACGTTAAATTGCATCTGCCACTTATCCGTCCACTCCATAATCCTATCTACATCGTCTTGGATCCTATTTCTATCGTCCTCGTTAACAACCTTACCGCCTATTTTAGTATCGTCCGCGAATTTTGACACGTTACTAATCAATCCCACATCTATGTCGTTAATGTAAATTACGAATAACAATGGGCCTAACACTGAACCCTGTGGGACACCACTACCTACCTCTAACCACCCCGATTCACTACCATTAACTACGACCCTCTGCCTCCTAGCACAAAGCCATTCTTCTAACCAGTTAGCTACCTGACCGCGGATACCGTGCGCTTTAACCTTCACAATTAGGTTGTTTCAGGTTACGTCAGGTTGTTTGCTTAGGTTGTTTCAGGTTACGTCAGGTTGTTTGCTTAGGTTGTTTCAGGTTACGTCAGGTTGTTTGCTTAGGTTGTTTCAGGTTACGTCAGGTTGTTTGCTTAGGTTGTTTCAGGTTACGTCAGGTTGTTTGCTTAGGTTGTTTCAGGTTACGTCAGGTTGTTTGCTTAGGTTGTTTCAGGTTACGTCAGGTTGTTGCTTAGGTTGTTTCAGGTTACGTCAGGTTGTTTGCTTAGGTTGTTTCAGGTTACGTCAGGTGTTTGCTTAGGTTGTTTCAGGTTACGTCAGGTTGTTTGCTTAGGTTGTTTCAGGTTACGTCAGGTTGTTTGCTTAGGTTGTTTCAGGTTACGTCAGGTTGTTTGCTTAGGTTGTTTCAGGTTACGTCAGGTTGTTTGCTTAGGTTGTTTCAGGTTACGTCAGGTTGTTTGCTTAGGTTGTTTCAGGTTACGTCAGGTTGTTTGCTTAGGTTGTTTCAGGTTACGTCAGGTTGTTTGCTTAGGTTGTTTCAGGTTACGTCAGGTTGTTTGCTTAGGTTGTTTCAGGTTACGTCAGGTTGTTTGCTTAGGTTGTTTCAGGTTACGTCAGGTTGTTTGCTTAGGTTGTTTCAGGTTACGTCAGGTTGTTTGCTTAGGTTGTTTCAGGTTACGTCAGGTTGTTTGCTTAGGTTGTTTCAGGTTACGTCAGGTTGTTTGCTTAGGTTGTTTCAGGTTACGTCAGGTTGTTTGCTTAGGTTGTTTCAGGTTACGTCAGGTTGTTTGCTTAGGTTGTTTCAGGTTACGTCAGGTTGTTTGCTTAGGTTGTTTCAGGTTACGTCAGGTTGTTTGCTTAGGTTGTTTCAGGTTACGTCAGGTTGTTTGCTTAGGTTGTTTTCAGGTTACGTCAGGTTGTTTGCTTAGGTTGTTTCAGGTTACGTCAGGTTGTTTGCTTAGGTTGTTTCAGGTTACGTCAGGTTGTTTGCTTAGGTTGTTTCAGGTTACGTCGGGTTGTTTGCTTAGGTTGTTTCAGGTTACGTCGGGTTGTTTGCTTAGGTTGTTTCAGGTTACGTCGGGTTGTTTGCTTAGGTTGTTTCAGGTTACGTCGGTTGTTTGCTTAGGTTGTTTCAGGTTACGGGGTTGTTTGCTTAGGTTGTTTCAGGTTACGTCGGGTTGTTTGCTTAGGTTGTTTCAGGTTACGGGGTTGTTTGCTTAGGTTGTTTCAGGTTACGTCGGGTTGTTTGCTTAGGTTGTTTCAGGTTACGTCGGGTTGTTTGCTTAGGTTGTTTCAGGTTACGTCGGTGTTTTGCTTAGGTTGTTTCAGGTTACGTCGGGTTGTTTGCTTAGGTTGTTTCAGGTTACGTCGGGTTGTTTGCTTAGGTTGTTTCAGGTTACGTCGGGTTGTTTGCTTAGGTTGTTTCAGGTTACGTCGGGTTGTTTGCTTAGGTTGTTTCAGGTTACGTCGGGTTGTTTGCTTAGGTTGTTTCAGGTTACGTCGGGTTGTTTGCTTAGGTTGTTTCAGGTTACGTCGGTTGTTTGCTTAGGTTGTTTCAGGTTACGTCAGGTTGTTTGCTTAGGTTGTTTCAGGTTACGTCAGGTTGTTTGCTTAGGTTGTTTCAGGTTACGTCAGGTTGTTTGCTTAGGTTGTTTCAGGTTACGTCAGGTTGTTTGCTTAGGTTGTTTCAGGTTACGTCAGGTTGTTTGCTTAGGTTGTTTCAGGTTACGTCGGGTTGTTTGCTTAGGTTGTTTTAGGTTACGTCGGGTTGTTTGCTTAGGTTGTTTTAGGTTACGTCGGGTTGTTTGCTTAGGTTGTTTTAGGTTACGTCAGGTTGTTTGCTTAGGTTGTTTTAGGTTACGTCAGGTTGTTTGCTTAGGTTGTTTTAGGTTACGTCAGGTTGTTTGCTTAGGTTGTTTTAGGTTACGTCAGGTTGTTTGCTTAGGTTGTTTTAGGTTACGTCAGGTTGTTTGCTTAGGTTGTTTTAGGTTCAGCCAATTTTGAAGGTGAAATTTGTTTTTCCTATGGTCTTTGATGTGTTTTGTATTAATCTGACTTTCAAAATCTTTGGAAACCACTTTGTTTTTGTGATTCTCCCCACCCAAAAACTCCCAGTTCCCACTGGGGGTCCCCCAGGTAAAAAAGGGGGTAGAAAGTTTTAAAAGCTTTAAGCTTCAATAACTCTAACAAATCATTTGCGACGGAAATGAGTATCATTTTTTAATTCAGCACATTGAAAAATATTGAAAACCAGCTTTTAAAACTTTCTACCAGAGACTGGTGTAATAGTAAATATTTACCTAATAAAGAAATACCTTAAGAATTACCTTAAGAATTACGGAGGTAATAAATATAATAATTTTTAGTCCACCATATTGTCTCAGTCTAGCCATGGGTACAGTGTGTGAAGGTTGTGCTCTTACTCTGTTTGAAGTGATTCATAAATTTTTTAAGAATAACATTGACTTGTTAAGTTAATTGAATGCCTGGTTAGGTCAACTGAATGCCCAGTTAGGTTAATTGAATACCCGGTTAGGGCAACTGTACACCCTTGATGATTGGTTAGGTTGTCATAATATTTTTGTTAGTTTAACAATTTATTTTTTAAACTAATTTACAGCCAGATTCTGAATGAATCGTTTTGTGGAACCGATTCTGAAGGAATCGTTTATCTTATCACTCAGTCATAACCCAACCCAACTCAATCCAGTAGATTGGATTGAGTTGGGTTGGGTTATGAAACATGTTTTTTGAGGTGATTCACTCGAATTTGACATCCATTTCCACCACAAATCACTCGTTTTTGGCTTTTGATATTGGGGGGGGGGGGGGGGGGGAATCTCAAAAACGAGTGATTTGCGACAGAAACGGATGCCAAATTTGAATGAATTGCATCAGAAAACATAGGAAAAACAAGTTTCATGTTCAAAATGAATTGGGGCCGAAACTGCAAATTTATCAGGTTTGGTTCCTAGGTTTTCCATTGGTTTCTGGTGTGATTCATCTGAAAATGACATTCATTTCCGTCGCAAATCACTCGTTTTTGATCCCCCGCACCCAAAAACCCCGATTTCCCACCACGCATTCCCCCATATTGTGTTGGGGGGGGGGGGGGGGGGGGGGGTCACAAAAACGAGTAATTTGCGACGGAAATGAATGTTATTTTCGGATGAATCACATCAGAAACCACCGGAAAACCTAATTTTTATTTTTCAAAACGAGTTGTGGTTGAAACTATAAATTTACCAAGAATTATTGGCCATTTATTTGCAATAACTTTCCAGTTATAAAATCAGGTCTGCATATAGACTTTATGCTACATGAGTTAAGCTACTGCGTTTGAACCAAATATAAGTCTTAACTAATTTTACAAAAATTTAAAACAAAACTTACAGCAGTTGAACCTTTCTTCACAGCCTCTTGAGCATATTCAACTTGAAAAAGATGCCCATCAGGGCTAAATACAGTGATAGCACGGTCGTAACTGCTTGATGACATGTTCACTTTTTATAACTGATATTTAGACAAAATGTTAGGTCCAAAACTCGGCGAGTGATTTTTCTAGTCATGTAAACAAATGTTAGCGGCTAAGTTCGTTGGTTGAATTGAGTGATCCCTTTGACAGAGGACATTTCAGTCTAAGAACCAACTCGACCCAGTATCAAAGCGTATTTTTATCGAGTCGGTCCGTGCTCGCATTGTAACATGTAAATAATTTTATACAAATAATTTTGTATAAAGGAAGTAGGAAATTATAGGCCTGTTAATTTGACCTCATCGGTAGGAAAGATACTAGAAAGAATTATAAAGAATAATATTCAAGATCATTTTGAGAAGTTTAATCTTATTTCAAGTTCACAACATGGATTTACATTACATTTCATTTCATTTGGAAAACATGAAGCCACTCGGGCTTATCGAGGTAATCCAAGTCATGAGCTACATTTTTTAATAATAATAAAATTCTCCTAGATGTCAAACTCAAGTCAGCTAATTAATATACATCTATTTACATAAGAACATAAGAAATTTTTATAGTGGGCACACGAGGGGCCACTTCGGCCTATCGAGGTGGCTCCACTATGTAAAAACTGCCTGTACATTGCAACAACCAATTTTTACAAAACTAATTAATTATCAATTTAAAACTAATTAATTATCAATTTAAAACTAAAGATAGAATCTCTGGATCCAGAGGATCAAAGTCATAATAGGCTACTATCCACAAATATGTTACACTCTATATCAGGGCCGGCCAACCACATGCCCGCGGGCCAAAAGTTACCCGTTTGACTTTTGGAGGTTGCCCGCCTCAGAAATAATAAATAAAAAAATATATTAATTCTATAAAAAAATTAAAAGATAAAAAATTAAATAAAAATAAATAAAAAATAATTATTATATGCACAATCAGTGATATATACTCTTTGTTTTAGACACCAATATTTCCCTACCCTTCAGAATCTTAGTGACTGCTACCACCTCGACGTTGTTTCTTGTCAATCGCTTTACCACACGGAACATTGTATTCAGAAGTAAGTTTTATTTGTAATTTTTAAGATTTTGTATTTGGCAAAAGTTTAGTATAAATTTACTTTGATAAACGGTTATTTGCAGTTATTAATTGTGATATTTTAATGATAAAATATTAAGGTGGCCCGCTTGACTTTTGATTTTTTATAAAGTGGCCCGCTGACAAAACAACTTGGCCGGACCCGCTCTATATCTATTTATAACTGGCATGCAAATATATCAGATCCAAAGAATCCAGTCAATTTCATTACGGTATCCATCAATATCATTCAATACCTCACAGTACTATGGGGGGCACCGCTCAGCAGAGGAATCTCTTTAAATGTGGTGTGTAAGGACAGAGAGTATCCCCTAACCCAAGATGCTGCCTCCCTATATCCCACAACACTCGTGTTGAACTGTGGGATCTATCACCTAAATGCACATAATATATATGAAATAAACCAGTACCATTCATGCAATAAAAATGGGCTTAAACACTATCACCAGATGTCCCTTGCAGACATCAAACTATCTAACCTTCTTTTGAAGGAATCAAGTGTATCTGAAGTTACCACTTCTTCTGTCAGACTGTTCCAAAACTTACTACCACATAGTAGCCTTTATAACTGAAGCAAAAAATAGACACTATGTACAATCTACAAACTATCTCTTTGACTCCTGAAAGTGTCTAAATTTTTCTTAAAATTAACTAATGAGCTATTGTTTACCAAATCATATGGCAAGTCATTCCAAAAATCTACTACTCTATGCAGAGCTGGGCAATAAATACATTGAATGTATTTAAATACTAAATACATGGGAGAAATGTATTTAAATACTAAATACTAAATACATTTTACGAATGTATTTAGATACTAAATACAAAATACATCAATTGTATTTAAATACATTTGTAAATACATTTTAAATACATACAAATTTTAACATATGCATTCACTAATTCATGAGTAACAACAATATAAAATGCTTGATAAAGGATAAAGAAATAGTACAATCTAATTTCCGATTATATATTTCCCTTTTTAGAACAAAACAAAAACAAAAGAACTTAGAACTTACAATGTTCAACCACCAGTGACATATTATACTCATTATATCATTGCAAAATGAGTAACAATTAATGAGTAGATGAGACATAAACGTAAACATAAGACGTAAACATAAACATTACCGTCTTTAGATTTAATTTTAAAGTATTTTCCATCAAACAGAGGGTGCACTAAATTGTTATCTGCAGATATATCACTATTTGATTCACCGGATTTGCTTGTTGAAGCCATGACACGCACACGATAAAGAAATCAACCTCTTTCGACTAAGAGTGGCACACAACTGATTGAATTGACACGTTGAAACATGAACCATGCTGTACTACACTCAGAGCTGGGCAATAAATACATTGAATGTATTTAAATACTAAATACTAAATACATGGGAGAAATGTATTTAAATACTAAATACTAAATACATTTTACGAATGTATTTAGATACTAAATACAAAATACATCAATTGTATTTAAATACATTTGTAAATACATTTTAAATACATACAAATTTTAACATATGCATTCACTAAGTCACTAAGCCATGACACGCACACGATAAAGAAATCAACCGCTTTCGACTAAGAGTGGCACACAACGGATTGAACTGACACGTTGAAACATGAACCATGCTGTACTACACTGTCGACGCGTCGTACTGTGCTAGTACAGAACGTGTATTAAACCAGTAAAAGTATTTACATTTTTATATTTTGAGTATTTAAATACATTATATTTAAATACTCATTAAAGTATTTAAATACTGTATTTAAATACATGAAAAACAATGTATTTATAAATACAGTTCTAAATACACAAATGTATTTAAATACGTATTTAAATACAAATGTATTTAAATACTGCCCAGCTCTGACTACACTGTCGACGCGTCGTACTGTGCTAATACAGAACGTGTATTAAACCAGTAAAAGTATTTACATTTTTATATTTTGAGTATTTAAATACATTGTATTTAAATACTCATTAAAGTATTTAAATACTATATTTAAATATATGAAAAACAATGTATTTATAAATACAGTTCTAAATATACACATGTATTTAAATACGTATTTAAATACAAATGTATTTAAATACTGCCCAGCTCTGACTCTATGACTGAAGAAGTATTTTCGTAGATCAAGTCCAAGTCTTTTTTCTAATTTCCTTATTATGCCCACGAGTTATTCCATCAGTACAGGGCCGGCCCTAGCTTCTGAGGGGCCCCCCATGTTTCTGATTTTCTATGAGGACATCATCTTCATAAAAGCAAACATCCAATATTATTTATTTATTTATATATATATATATATACCGTGGCGCAAGGGTATTTGGCGCCCTAGGCAAGCTCTTATATGGGCGCCCCCTTATCAGGGCCGTTTCCTGGCATAAGCAGACTAAGCGGCCGCTTAGGGCCCCGCCGCTACTAGGGGGCCCCTAGTCAGGCTCCCAGGTCATAACTCAGCGGGCAAGAATAGAAATATAGCTGAAGTTATTATTAATATTATTGTGATTATTATTATTATCCTTATTATTATTATTATCCTTATTATTATTATATTATTATTATTATTATTATTATTATTATTATTATTGTCGTATTAATTAAAGTTTTGTATGAAACAAATGTGATAAAACGGAGACAAACGAAACGTTTTGGTCGTTATGTGTAAATAACTATTGTGAGCGCTTATTTCTATATTATTTAACTTTATTCTTACTATATGCTTATACTTTCCTAAATGTTTAATTTTTCTAGTATTGTAAAACATTATTTCACTAATTTACTAATTATTAAGAGATTTTGTAACACTTTAAAACCTAGGATTATTTTCGTTATGTTTTCAAGTTTATTAATTCTTTTCTCATCTTTTTCAGATAATGTGAATTTTGTTGGTTAAAACCTAAATGGTCTGATTATTTGAATGTATTTGATTAACGTTACAATTATTATTATTATTATCATCATCATTATTATCATGATTAGTATTATTTAGCAGATAAGTTGTGGTTAACTAGATGTGACTTCGTGCATCTTGGAAAATGAAACGACATTATCCATCAGGTGCAGAAAAACGGAAAAAGAAGAAAATAGAGGAGGAGAAGCTTTCCAGTAGCACAGGTGAGATGTGCCACTTGTATATTCTTATGATTACAGTTCAGGCAACTAGGTTAGGTAGACCATCAAGCTAGGCAAGTGCTCAGGAATCGTGTAGAGTAAGCTAGTCTCTGTAATATTTATAATATTTCGAAATGTGAAATTTAATGGATCACATCACCTCAAATTCTGTTCACACAGATCAATTATCAAACAAGATAAGAAAGAGTATTTTAGCAAAAATTAACAGAATATGTAATGTTATGTTCTTCTCAGGAGCAGTACTGAAATATTTGGAAAAGCCATCCTCAGCAAAGCCTGATGAACATCATGAGCCAACAGCAGGACCATCCTTTATGCAACCTCAAACACCAGTAGAAGTAGAGCCTCATGAACCAACAAGTGGCCCATCTTCTGTTCAGCTTCAAACACCACACACAGGCATTTCTACTGAGCAACAAGAACCAAGATCTGCTCCACCGCTTGATCCGTATGACTGGCCAGTTGTCCTATCAGATGCCTTGAAGACAGATCTGGTGTCTCGAGGACCATTTCAAATCAGTCCAGATTTCACATTCCCTAAAAGAGAGGACGGTAGAAGCGTTCATCACCATTACATGTACAGAACATTAATTAATGGGGAAAAAATAAAGCGAAGCTGGTTGATGTACTCTAGAAGGAATGATGCTCTTTATTGCTTCTGCTGCAAGTTGTTTTCAAGGAAGTCGTACAAACTAATTACGGATGGACTTTCAGACTGGATAAACGTTGGTTCGCTTCTGAAAGACCATGAAAATAGTTCAGAACATGCAGATAACATGGCAACATGGAAGGATCTGGAACTGCGGTTAAAAACTGGGAGGACCATTGACCAAACTGAAATGTCATTAATGGAGGTAGAGCGAAGACGCTGGCGAGATGTTCTCACACGTTTTGTAAGTATAATCCAATCACTGGCAGAGAGAAACCTTGCTTTCAGGGGGTCTTCCTCTACATTGTACAATCGAGACAATGGCAACTTCTTGAAGAAGGTTGAGCTGCTTGCCAAATTTGATCCAGTGATGAAACAACACATCATCAGAGTCGAAAGTGGCCAATATAGTCATTCAAGTTACCTAGGAAACATCATTCAAAATGAGCTCATTGGGTCCATTAGTGGGAAGATCTTGGATGCCATTGTTGCAGAAATAAAACAAGCTAAATATTACTCACTCATTTTAGACTGCATTCCAGACATAAGCCACCAAGAACAGACGTCGATTATTATCAGAACTGTTAAAATGGGTGAAGTACCAGAAATAAAAGAATACTTCTTGGGCTTTCTTGAGGCTTCAGAAAGTACAGGCCTGGGTTTATCAGTTCTGATTCTGAAGAGACTAGATGAACTGAATATTCACTTTGATGACTGCAGAGGACAGTCATATGACAAAGGAGCGAACATGAAGGGCAAGAACAAAGGTGTTCAGGCAAGGGTATTAGAGAAGAACTGTCGTGCACTCTATGTTCCATGTGGGGTTCACACTCTGAATCTTGTAGTGGCTGATGCAGCTAAAGCTTCCGCAGATGCCATCAGCTTCTTTGGCAACGTACAAAAATTGAACAGCCTTTTTGCAGCAGCTACACAGAGATGGACAATCGTAAAGAAGCACGTGAACATAACACTCAAGTCTTGGAGTGAAACCAGGTGGGAGAGCCGGCTTATGAGCATTGAGGCTGTGCGATACCAGAGCCACAACATCAGAGAGGCCCTGTTGGAAGTCAGAAATAATGCCACAGATGCCATAGCCAGGACTGAAGCACAAACACTTGCAGAAGAGGTAGGGTCTTATCGCTTTCAGATTTGCACAGTAGTATGGTATGACATTCTTCATGCAGTTAACCATGTGAGCAAACTTCTGCAGTCTCCTACAATGCAGTTTGATGTGGCAGTCAACCTCCTCACAAAAACAAAAGACTCACTCACCAGCTACAGAAACACAGGTTTTGTTGCAGCACAAGTCGTAGCTAGGGACATATGTGAGGAAATGAATGTGGAGGCTGTGCTGAAGGAGAAGAGGCTCAGATCCACAAAAAAGCACTTTGCTTACGAAGCTCCTGACGAACCATTTACAGAAGCCTTAAAGAGGCTGGAAGTCAAATTTTTCAATGTGGTGGTGGATTGTGCCATCAGGTCAATAAATGAGAGATTCAAAACATTAGATGATGTGAGGGACATATTTGGGGTTCTCCTAAACTTCACCACAATGAACAAGGAAGACTTGTCCTGTAAGTGTGAAAAGCTAAGATAGTGAGCTCTGGAGCTGACTCTGACATTGATGGAAGAGAACTGGCCCTCGAAATTAAGAACTTGCCAACTTTACCTCCACACAACATGACTGCATTGGAGCTTCTCTCCTTCATTCATCAGAAGCAACTGGAGGAACTATACCCCAATCTCTGGGTTGCACTAAGAATTGCCTGCACTCTACCTGTGACAGTAGCGTCAGCCGAGAGGAGCTTCTCCAAGATGAAGCTAATCAAGAACTACCTCAGATCATCAATGGGGCAGGATCGCTTCAGTGGCCTTGGTATCATAAGCATCAACCAGGACGTTGGCAGGGAGATTTCATATGATGATGTTATTGATGATTTCGCCCAGAAAAAGTCTAGGAGGCAAAAATTTTGAAGATACAAACTGTTCTGTATAACTGTTAGCTATTACACGATTGTATCGTAGAGTTAGTAATTGTTTGGTAGTTGATAATTGCATTATTTTTTTATACATAGTTCTGTGTCATTTATTCTAAATAATGTATAAGCTAATTTTCAGGAATTTCATGAAGAGTATTTTTTCTGTTTGTCTTCTGAAAGTACATATTTGTTGTTTTGGACATAGATGTTTCATTAAAATTGTTCCATAATTGTTTTTTATTAAGACAGCCATGTTTTGCATGTGTGTGAGGTAATGTAGTAAGGCGTGAGTTGGTGGATGGAGGGGGTGGGGCCTCAAATAGGTATACTGCTTAGGATCCCCTAATGGCTAGAAACGGCCCTGTGTCAAACCATAAATACCAGTACTCTGAAGTGCTTATAATCTGTACCTCCTTGATTTTCTCGAGGCAAAATCTTCAATAACACTATCATAAGAGAGCTGCCTGCTAATCTCTTGATTAATACTGATGGTAGCGAGTCCACTGAGGCGATATTGTGCCATTGTGGATCTGAGCAAGGTCTTTATGAGTTTTAGTTTTGAAAAGCTTCTTTCTGCTGATGCCACTGTCACTGGGAGAGTGCAAGCAACCCGAAGTGCTATCCAAAGATTGGGATAGATTTCTTTTAACTGCTTTTGATGAAGGTAACTTAGGAGTCCAAGTGCTGTCATGTTGTCTTTCAACTCTTTCTGCAAATTTGGAAAGTTCCCAATTTCAGTGGCCAGATCTCTCCCATCAATACCAGTTTCCTCTCCACAGCTTAATGTTTTCCGAAGTTCTTCACACTCCTCTGTCACTGCCTCATTGATCATATTTCGAAAGTTAAGCAACACTCCAAACTTAGTTCTCACTTTCCCTAGTGCTTTGAATCTGTCATCTAAAGATCCAATGGTTGAACCGACCACCAGATTGAAAAACGTGACTTTCATCCTCTTCATTGCATCGTTAATGGGTTCATCTGGAGATTCATAAGCAAAGTGTGTCTTTGTGCTTCTTATCCTCTTCTCTTTGAGGACAGCATCCACATGCATATCTTCGCATATCTATTTTGCAGTGGCTTGTGCTCCAGCAAAACTATTATCTCTGTATGTTATGAAAAATGCTTTAGTTTTCTCTAGGAGGTTAACTGCCACGTCCATTTGTATCTCGGCAGATTGTAGGAGCTTGCTGACACTGTTGATTTTGGAGAGGATATCATACCATACTATAGTGCAAATCTAAAATCTAAATGACCCTACCTCCTCTGCCAAAGATTATGCCTCAATTTTTGTTGTAGCATCTGCTGTCTTTTCCCTGACCTCCAACAATGCCTCCCTTATCATAGAGGCCTGATAACGCAAAGGCTCAATACTTTTAAGTCGGCTTTCCCACCTCGTTTCACTCCAGGACTTTAGAGTGATACTGACATACTGTTTCAAAATAGTCCATCGTTGAGGTGCTGCTGAGAACAAATTGTATACTTTTTGTACATATCCAAAGAAGCTTGTGGCATCTATGGAGCTTTTGGCTGCATCAGCCACTGCAAGGTTCAAAGTATGTGCCCCACAAGGTACATAAAGTGCACGAGGGTTTTCTTCTAGGAGCCTTGCTTGAACACCCTTATTCTTTCCCTTCATATTGGCTCCATTGTCGTAAGACTGCCCTCTGTAATCATTGAAGGGTAAGTTTAGCCCCTTAAGCCTTTTGAAAATGAGAGAGGACAAACCGAGACCTGTTGTTTCTGATGCCACAAGGAATTCTAGAGAGTATTCTTTGATTTCTGTTGTTTCTTTTAATTTGACAGTTCTGATGATAACTGACATTTGTTCTTGGTGGCTTAGGTCAGGAGTACAATCCAAAATAATGGCATAGTATTTGAAGTGCTTAATTTCTGTCACCATTTTCTCAACTATTTTGTCACTGATGGAGGTAATCAGCTCATTTTGAATAGTTTTGCCTAAATAGGTAGCATGAATGCAAACTAAACGAGTGAGTACTTCCCTCCAACGCTTCCTCTTGGCTTCTGCAAGAGAACTTCTACCTGGTCAGTGGTCTTCCCCTTTTTAAGACACAGGTCAAGCTCCTTCCATATTACCATGTTCTTAGTGTGTTCTGGGTTATTTTCATGGCTTTTCAATAATGTACCTAAATGAATCCAGTCTGACAGTCCTTCTGTGATCAACTTCTAGGTCTTTTTTGAAAACAATTTACAACAGAAGCAATAGACTGCATTGTTTTTTCTTGAAGAGAGAAGCCAACTCCACTTAATTTTCTCCCTATTGATTAATGTCCTATAACTGTGGTGAATGTTAAAGCGTCTACCATCTCCTCTTTTAGGAAATGTGAACTCAGGACCAACCAAAAATGGCCCTCTGCTGACCAAATCTGTCCTGATTTCATCTGACAAAACAGATGGCCAGTCAGCTGGATCAAGTGGTTGAGCTAAATTAGAGTATTGAGATGAGAAAGGTGGAAGATCAGTGGAGGAAGAAGACGGCCCTGGTACCTGTGCTGATGCTCCCTCAGTAGCAGTGACATCAGTGGATGAAGAAGACGGCCATGGTACCTGTGCTGATGCTCCCTCAGTAGCAGTGACATCAGTGGATGAAGAAGACGGCTGTGGTTCACCTGATGAAGTCGTTCCAAAATACTTGAGTAATGCCCCTGAAAGATATAACATGGATTCATATAAATTCAATCCATCACTGAGTACATTTAATAATAATAATATAATAATAATAATAATAATAACCACACACCTTTTTCCTTTGCTATTTTTCCATCCTCACTTTTTCTTTTCTTTCTTTTCTCTGCACCTGATGGATAAGACCGTTTCATTTGTTCTGCCACTGCAGTTAGCTAGACTGGTTGGTATTGGGGCCACAACAGCAATATCTGAAAGAAAAAAATAAAACTCTGTGATTATAGCCTACCAATCTTTATTAGGAACAGCCTCGATCAGTTATATGTATTATGTATATGAATTATTATCAATAAATATTCCAAGGAAATTATAGCTAAAACACTATGCTACTTGAGTAATTTCGAAAGAAAGTCTGTATACAAAGGCAACAAAGCACTTGCTGTTCCGTTCTATGTTCTTATTCTAATAATTAAAAATAACACACCAATTTCATTTGTTATAAACGAGCAACTTCTATTGCACCTTTCTTGAAATAATTGCATCCAAAAATATGAAAGCATCTCCGACACAAAGTATTTTCTACTTTGACATGCATAGATTTATACAATTATAGCATTTGATTAATAAAGCTACTTGGGAAAATATATCAAAACTAAAGCATTATGCTCAAACCTGAGAGAAAAACATACCTTTCCATAAAACAGTTGCTTGCCAACTGACTGGTGGCTACAGATCATGGTTTTAAATTTTCGGATGACGTCTCTATGGCAATACTACATGAGGCGCCGCTGAGGTGACGGATGGTCAGATTTATTTGTTATATGTCTCGATATTGTGATCAATAAACTGATGATGTAATAGAGAGTTGATATATTAGATATAATTGATATATGCCGTATAATAACCAAAAAAATATACCGTCACAAAAAATAGATTGATACCCGAACAGAAACACTGATAATAATATCGTATACGCCGTGCACACGCCACATTACGAACATAAAGAGACGAAAAAATTAAACGAGAAGAATTTTAACAGTGACAGTTCTGAACACATAAAAACAAAAAGTAGCCTACAAATATAAATATAATAATACACGTTTATTTATGCTGCTTATTTACATTCTTTTATGTGGTTTTGTGTCGTTTTTATAAGTTTGGTGATGCTATAGCAACTAAAAATACGAAGAACAAATGAATTTTGGAGGGGCCCTCTAATTGATGGGGGCTCTTTGCAGCCGCACAGGCCGCACATATCTGAGGCCGGCCCTGCATCAGTATTTAGTGAGAAAAAGTTATGTACATCTAAATTGTCCAAACCTGAAAACATTTTGAACATCTGTATCATATCTCCCCTCATACAATGCCTCTCAAAATTGAACATACCTAATTCCTTTAGTCTATCCCTGTATTCCAATCTTCTTAGGTTAGGGATAAGCTTGGTTGCCCTACGTTGCACACCTTCAAGCATTTCATATTATGTCTAAGGTGAGGGGACCAAGCTTGAATGCAGTATTCTAAGTGAGGCCTAACATAAGAATTATATAATTTACAGATGACTTCCTTACTCTTGTAGCTAACATTCCTCTTAATAATACCTAATATTTTATTCGCTTTATTTCTAGCCTGTAAACACCGCTTAGAAGAGTTTAGATCACTACAAACTATAATGCCAAGATCCCTTTCCTTTCACACATTCTCCAACCAGTTCCCTTGCAGCTCATAACTAAAGTTTTCATTATTTCTACCAAAATGAATGACACTGCATTTTTGAACATTGAATTCCATCTGCCATTTACTAGTCCAAGCAACTAATCTATCAAGATCCTTTTGCAGTTTATAAGAATTTTCTATATTTGTAACTGGAGCAACTACTTATTTAAGGTGTATAAAAAAATCATGAGGATGAGTTAAGCAGGGATGCTTTGGCTAGAAAGCTTGCCAGTAAGAATCCAAGAAACTTTTGGGACGAATTAAAAACAATGAATAATAGTGTAATGTCTCGCCCTGCTAATATTGAAAATGTAACTAGGACTGATAATATAGTCAAATTATGAAAGGAACACTACAGTGAGTTATTTCTCCCAACCAAACATTCTGAGATTTTTCTAATCAACCACAACAGAACCTATGTTTAAGCAGTTCGCCGAGTCCATAAAGTCACTTCATCAAACATCTCCAAGATTATTATTCAATGAAAACAGGTAATTTACGACTGCTATTCTCTGTTGTGTGTACGAAGATCAAGAGCACTCTAGCATGTGTAAATTCTTCCCAAGAAGATTTCTGTATTGGATTTTAGATATATTTCTAGTGTAAATTAAAGGAAGAAGAAAGAAGAAACAGAGTCCATATTAGAGCAATTTAGCAGACAGGAGGGCAATACATTTTCAGAACTCCAACAAAGAGAGCAACACAAAATTGCCGACGAAGGATAAGCACAAAATAATAGAATGTTCTTTTAATAGATTCACAGTCATAACTGAATCTACACACAGTATTAAGACCAAAAGTTAGCAGCTAACGAGGAAGCTTCTAGCAGTGGCTGTATCATCCAGCGCGGGACACGTCAGCGCGTCAACGTCAACGAAAAAACGTTGTTAGAAAATCTAGAAGAGGAAGAGTCATTGTTGTCCCAAGGCGATATGATGATAAGCTGACTGATGCAGCATTGCTTGTATATATTAAGTTAAGGTGTGTATGTATATCCATCTCATAATTGTAAGGTGAGTGAAAAATTCACTTAATTTAGAGCTGCATTTTTGGGCTCTTGTGCCATCATTCTTTGGGCACTCTTGTGGCATCATTTTTTGGGGGCACTGCGCGTCTTTTCTACTCGTTTGTTGAATGCGGCACTTACAGGGTGTGGTCTTATAGAGAGCTCTCTTGCAATTCAGTTTAGTTGTTTAGATACAAGATTGTTGCGTCGTGCAATGGTGCAGGTTGTGTTGTTGTTGCAAGGTTTAGAAAGAAGACCATAAATAGTGCCCATTTTGTTTTTTATCTTAATTTTATGCAACTGAGGCCTAAGGTAGGCCCACATCCAGTCAGCAACCCTGAGGTAGAACCTAATACGACCTCCAAGTCCGTATGTTTTAGTCTAGCTTAACTTGGGCTGTAGGTTGAACTGGCCCTTCAGAGTTTGGCCGTTCAGGGCTCAGCTGGGATTCTGAACCTAAAATAGAAAAAAAAAAAACATGGTCCTTCGAACCGGATTCTAGCCCAAGACTGAGACAATGACTATATTTCGGCAAAGTTCTGATTGTGCAAATTGTAGCCCAAGTTAGGCCTGGAAGGGTTGAGCATAATTGAGTGAAGGTCCCAGGGTAGAAAGTTTGGTCGCCCAATTGCCAAACTTGGCCGCTAGTCTGTCGTTGTTTTGGGCCTACATTTTTACCGGTTTGGTTAGTTTAGTTTATTGTTCGTAGGCGAAGGTTGCAGACTTCAGTGCGCCAGTTACTTGGGTGGAGAATTTGGTATTCGATACTGGTGGTTGGTCAGTACCCCAACCAAGCAATTCAGTTTATTTGAAAAAAAGCAAAATTTGAGTTTGATCAGTTTCGTTAAGTATTTTTGCCAATTCAGCTTATTTGGTATTGAGCCCAATTATTGTTTGCATTGAAGATGAGTGCAGCTGAATTGAACAAGTTTAGAAAAAGGAGGAGCGCCTACAAAGGTCTAATTACAAAGGTCATTGCCACTATAGATTCTGCCATAGAGGAAGAGGATTTAAGCTTCGTGACTGCGCAGCTTTCCATATTAGAAACTAAAAAGGTTGCTCTAATCGAAGTAAATGTTAAAATGGAGGCTCTTATAGAAGAGGATGAAATAGAAAATAACAATTTATTTTGAAGAGATTAATGATGACATAATTAAAGTATGCCACAGAGCAAAAGAGTTTAGCAGCTCAGTACAGTTAGAGACCAGGTCTAATAATTAATGAAACAACCCTCAACAAACGGTGTTTGTGAAGTTAAGGTTAACAGATCTGCAGTTCAATTACCGAGGCTTGTACTCAAAACATGTTTTGGGAGTATTCAGGAATGGCAAGGATGGGCAGACAGTTTTCAATCAGCAGTTCATTCTAGTCAAGTGTTAAGTGCGGTGGAGAAGTTTAATTATTTGCAGTCCCTCTTGGAAGGGGAGGCAGCAAAGACAATAGCAGGATTAGCATTAACAGAGGCTAATTATAATATGGCTTGGAATATATTAAAGAAAGGGTTTGGTAAGCCAGAGATCTTAATTAAAAGCCACCTCCGTGAACTTTTAGCTATACCTACTGTTAATAATCCCAATAGTGTCAAGGAGTTACGGCAGTTATATGATGAATTTGAAGTAAGAACTAGGTCCCTGGACAACTTGGGTGTAGGAATGGAAAGGTATGGTGTAATGCTGGTTACTATACTGGAGTCTAAATTGCCTAACTCAATTTTGCTTGAATTAAGTAGGGGGCACTCTACAGAACATGTGTACATCCCCCTTCAGCAGATGTTAAGTCTTTTAGACACAGAATTAGCAAGACGAGAGAGAAGTGAGTTTGCACAGTGGGATGTTAAACAAGGGGACAACGGCAGGCACAGCACCAAAGTTTCTACAAAAAGGAATAGCCCAGGTAGAGTGTCAGCTCTACATGCATCCTCTGAGAATAAATTAAAGGGAATCAAGGAATGCATATTTTGCGAAGGCAACCACAAGTCATAAATGTGAGGTGGCTGAGGCTTTACCTGTTGAGGAGAGAAAGGACAGGGTAACTAAGTCCATAGCATGTTTTAAATGTTTTTTGAAAGGTCACAGAGCAAGGTTTTGTAAGTTTAAAATTTTGTGCAAAAAAATGCCATGGCCGGCATCAGCCATTATTGTGTGAAAACACTCCTAGTAGGCCTACCCCAGAAATAGAGACATCAGTGGCACATGCCACTGCTATGAAAGGGAGTAAAAGTAAAGGGGGATTATTGCAAACAGCTGCAGCATTATTAATTGGGAATGATGGAGAAGCTACTGTAAGAGTACTATTTGATAGTGGTAGCCAGTGTAGCTTTATTAAGACCAGAATTTCCAGAAAATTGAAGTTTAAAGAACTTAAGAGGGAAAATTTAAGAATTTCTGGGTTTGGGGGTTCCGTTCAAAACCGAACCAAAGTTAAGAAGGTAGAAGTTCTGGTTAAGGGGTTGTTACCACAAAGTCCCACTATCAAGGTCCAAGCTGTAGAGATTGAGGAACTTTGTGCCCCAGTCACTACTTGTTTAGATATGGCATGTGTCCAAGAATTGCAAGTTAAAGGAATTAATTTGGGCAATAATAAGTTTGAAGGAACAGAAGATATTAGTCTTTTGATTGGAGCTGACAATTATTGGGACTTCATCACTGGTAACATTGTCCGCACATCTCGAGGTCCGGTAGCTATTGAAAGTAAGCTAGGCTGGATGCTACATGGTAGCTATTGCAATGAAATGGAGGTTAAAGCTCTTTTTATTAAGATTGAGGAGAACAGCCATGGTTTGAAAGGCATTTGAAAGCCTTTTGAGAATTTGAATCTATTGGCATAAAGGACAAACAGGAGAAGCAGGCAAGTACAGTGAACAGTGATGTTTTAGAGCAATTTGAAAAAGGGATTGGGTTTAGAGATGGTTGTTATGAAGTTGGCCTCGCTTGGAAGGATTCTTGCAAACCCAGTTTAAACCTTCAGCTAGCTAATAGGAGATTGAAGACTTCATTGCACACGCTAAGAAAAAAGCTGTTAAATGAATACAATGAGGCCATCCTACGCTATGTAAAGGAGGGCTATGCTGAAAGGGTACAAGGTGAGCTGGTGAGCCAGGAAGCACATTATCTGTCACACCATGTAGTAGTACGGCGAGACAAAACTACCACCAAACTGAGGGTAGTTTTTGATGGCTCAGCCAAACACAAAGGTGGTGTGTCCTTGGATGACTGTTTGGATGCTGGGCCAAATTTAAATGCAGACTTATTTTCCTTGTTACTGAGATTCAGGTTTGGTAGAGTAGCATTACTGCAGATGTGAAGCAAGCCCTTTTGTTGATAAAGTTAAAACCAGAGGACAGAGATGCAGTAAAGTATCTGTGGGTGGATACGAAAGACTTGTTGGAAAATGAACCGAAGGTTCAAGCATATAGAATGAAGTCAGTGTTGTTTGGCCTCAGCTCTAGTCCATTTCTGTTGCCAGCTACTATGCAGTACCATTTTAAGAAATATTCTGAAGTCTATCCTAACACTATTGAACACATAAGGAAAAATTTTTATGTTGATGATTCACTGTGTTCCGTGGATAATACAGAAATGGCTAAACAGATATTCATGGAGGCTAGAGCTATAATGAGGGAGGCTGGCATGGAGCTTAGAAAATGGCAGACCAATCATTCTCAGTTACAACAGTTTATGAGTCAGTCCTGTGTAGTACCTGATACAGCAGAAAGTATTGAGGATTCTGGTATTAAGGAGTTGTGGGCAATAGACACAAAGGTGCTAGGCATTGTTTGGCAGCAAGGAGAGGATTTGTTTACCTTCAATGGGAAATCTTTAGTAGAGCTGGCTGAGAATGAGACAAGGTGGACAAAACGTACAGCTCTTAGTTTGGCTTCAAAGGTCTTTGATCCTCTTGGATTCCTGGCTCCATTTGTGATGAAGTAAAAAATTTGGTTTCAGAGCCTCTGGGAAATTGGACTTGGTTGGGACCAAGCGTTACCTGATCATATGGTGGTAAGGTGGAAATATTGGTTCAAAGAATTGGCATATCTTGGAGACATTGAAATCCCAAGATGGTACTTTGGAGAGTTGAACAATAGTCCAGACAATTTGGAGCTGCACACCTTTTGTGATGCAAGTGAGGAAGCCTATGCAACTTGTATTTATATAAGAGGCACATTCAAAGAGGAAGTAAGTTGCAGGTTGGTTGCTGCAAAGAGCAGAGTAGCACCTTTGAAAAGGCTTTCTATTCCAAAGTTGGAATTGATGGGTGCAGTTATTGCTAGTCTGCTTACAGTTACAGTGCAAAAGTCTTTGGTCCTTTATGAAATTCCAAGCTATTATTAGACAGACTCCACTATAGTTTGGCACTGGTTAAGAAGCCAGGCAAGGAAATGGAAACCATTTGTTGCCAATAGGGTGGAGGAAATTCAAGCACACACAGATCCAAAGCAATGGAAGCATTGTCCAGGCACCCAAAACTCAGGTGATTTACCAACACGAGGAATTTCAGTGAAAGATCTTGCACACTCAAGTTTGTGGTGGAATGGGCCAGAGTGGCTAAAACTTGGAAGTGAAAACTGGCCTTCTAATCAGCCTATTGTAGGAGAATGCCATGCTGAAGAAGAATGGGTGAGTGAGATGAGAAAATGCACTGTGAACAGTTGTCAAGTTATGCAGCAGGACCCCATATTGAGGCTTGAAGACATTAGCAGTCTGAGAAGGTTGTTAAGAGTGACAGCATGGGTATATAGATTTACAGACAACATCAAGGGAGAAACAAGAAGAGAAGGAATTCTGAACAGTAAGGAGATTCAGCAAGCCAGGCTATACTGGGTGGTATATGCGCAGAAGGAAAAATTTGGTGAGGAGAGAGAATTGCTCACCAGCAGTCCATTACAGGTTCTACCAATACATTCTGTCTCATGGGTTTGGATGTGGTTTTGGATCAGGATTTATTGAGAGTAGGAGGTAGACTACAATTTTTTGGGCTTCCAGAGGAGAAAAGACATCCAATTTTGTTACCTTCTGGGAGGCACTTTGTGGAACTTTTGATCCTGGATATGCATCATAAGTTGTTACATGCTGGAGTTAGAGAAGTGATAATAGAGATCAGACAACAGTTTTGGATTCCCAAAATTAGACAAGTAGTAAAAAAGGTCTTGCATAAATGTGTGGCTTGCAACTGTTGGAGTGCAAAGCCTTATTATGAAAAGGTGGCTCCACTTCCAAGAGAACGGTGTGTCTATATTGCCCCATTTGATGTAGTGGGAGTAGACTTTGCAGGTCCAGTCTATGTGTATGAGCAAGGAGAGTCTAACAAAGGTTATATATGTCTTTTCACATGTGCTACCACCAGAGCAATCCATTTGGAGTTAGTAAGCAACTTAAGTAGTGATGTATTTCTTTTGGCCTTTAAAAGGTTTGTGAACAGAAGGGGTTTCCAAATAAAATTATATCGGATAATGCAAAAACCTTCAAAAGGGCTGCAAAGGAACTCCAAGAAGTTTGGTCCTTGCTAAAAGAGGAGGGATTCCAATCCTACTTTTCACACCATGGGGTACAGTGGGAGTTTACTGTTGAGAGAGCACCATGGTGGGGAGGATTTTGGGAAAGGCGAGTGAGAAGTGTAAAGTGTCTATTAAAGAAACTTTTAGCTAATGCTTATTTGAGCAAAGAAGAATTTTGCACTGTTTTGTGTGAAGTAGAAGCAATGGTGAACAGTAGGCCTATCACCTTTGTTTATAACAGTATGCAGGATGCAGAGCCATTAACACCAAATCATTTTCTTTGTGGTAAACGATTAACATCAAGACCCAGTTTGCCAGAAGACTTACAGCCTATCCAGAGCACTCAAGAAGAGTTAACCAGAAGGTTCAAGTACCTTGAAGAGCTACAAGATCAGTTATGGAAGAGGTGGCAGATGGAATACTTGCCAGAACTCAATTATTACCCATCAGGCAATGTAAAGGGCTCCAATGCAAATTGTATCAAGGTGGGAGAAGTGGTAATGATTGGGGATGAAAGACCAAGGCAATGCTGGAAGTTTGGCATAATTGAAGAGTTGTTTGTTGGCAAAGACAATTTAGTTAGGTCGGCACTGGTAAAGACTTCAAGAGGAAAATTAAAGAAACCTATACAAAAACTCTATGCTTTAGAAATCAGCAAAAACACGGATAGTCAAGATGAAAAATTTGAGTTACAGCCTCATGGAGAAGGCTTGGCTAGACTTGCAGAAGGTAATGACAACACTGCCTCTTCGGTGGGGTGTTAGAAAATCTAGAAGAGGAAGAGCCATTGTTGTCCCAAGGCGATATGATGACTAAGCTGAATGATGCAGCATTGCTTGTATATATTAAGTTAAGGTGTATATATATCCATCTCATAATTGTAAGGTTAGTGAAAAATTCACTTAATTTAGAGCTAGCATTTTTGGACTCTTGTGCCATCATTGTTTGGGCACTCATGTGGCATCATTTTTTGGGGGGCACTGCGCGTCTTTTCTACTCGTTTGTTGAATGCGGCACTTACAGGGTGTGGTCTTATAGAGAGCTCTCTTGCAATTCAATTTGGTTGTTTAGATACACGATTGTTGCATCGTGCAATGGTGCAGGCTGTGTTGTTGTTGCAAGGCTTAGAAAGACCATAAATAGTGCCCAGTTTGTTTTTTATCTTAATTTTATGCAACTGAGGCCTAAGGTAGGCCCACATCGAGTCAGCAACCTGAGGTAGGACCTAATAGGACCTCCAAGTCCGTAAGTTTTAGTCTAGCTTAACTTGGACTGTAGGTTGACCTGGCCCTTCAGAGTTTGGCCGTTCAGGGCTCAGCTGGGATTCTAAACCTAAAATAAAAAAATAACAACGTCAACGCGACATTAAGACTAATCCAGGCCCGACTACAACTTGCACATATCACCAAACACAAAGACATAAGACACAATAGGACCATGAGAGACATACAGAAGCATAATACTAACATATTACAGTACAACGTAGATGGCCTCACAAACAAAATCATGCAGCTTAGGGAATTCGTACACAAACAAAGCATTCACATAGCACTTATACAAGAAACAAAACTAAAACGCACACACAAAACAACCACCATCCTTGACTTCTCGGTGATCCATCAAGATCGTACTAGGAGACACAGGGGTGGACTCATCACTTACATACGTAAAAGCATTAGTTACACTGATGCCACCCAAAACATATCAAACACAATTCAAGCAGATAACACGATAGAAATACAGGCAGTTAACATTAAAACACGCGCAAAACACAACACCACACTCATCAACATTTACATCCCACCAGATAGTTCACCTCAGGTGCCAGCCAATTACAATCCACAGTTACACAATCTGGCCTCTCTCACTAATGTCACCTTAGGAGGAGACTTCAACACTAAAGACACTAGTTGGTACCTGCACAACCAAAACAACACCAAAGGCGCCAACATAGCCACACAACTAAACAGCCTCTTCATTCTTAACAACACAGGAGAACATACACACATACCACATCAAGCAGGATACTCAAATTCCTCCCCAGACATAACGTTCTGTTTCTCCTCACTAGCAACACATACACACTGGAGAACAGAAAAACAACTGTCATCAGACCACCTTCCTATCATCATTACAACACGTTCTACACTCTGCCCCAACAGCCTTAGGCACACATACAGAAATTGCAAGAAAGCTGATTGGGAACAGTTCAAAATACAGACTGAGGAACAATTCACCACATTAAACAGCACACCCATCATAAACATCAATACAACACTCAAGACATTCAATCAGATCATCAATAATGCAAACAAATACATACCCGAGGGCAACATTACGAAATACAATCCAAATTACAATAGAGAAATAGCCCACCTCATAAGGCAACGTAACAACCTTAAACATAACAGATAAACACCACACACAGAAGCCATAAAACAGCAGATACAACAGCTCAACACAGAAATAAACAACAAACTTAAAGTAAAACAAGCAAACACATTTAGGGAATTCATAACAACACTAAACTACACAGATACATCCAGGTTATACAAGACTATAAACAGCATTATCCGCTCTAATAGCGGCATTCACACCTCACACGCGGCTATCTGTCGCAGCCAAAATAATGTCTCAACATATACACAAGCTAACATTCTAGTTAATCACTACGCAAAGATAAGTCACTTAAACAGAGACAACAACCAGAAACAAGAAAACCTACAGACTCGACACGACCATTACACCCTTCAATACATACCAGACCACCAAGATCACCAAAAATTAAGAATTCGAAGGCTACTGGACCAGACAACATATCTAACATACGCCTTAAACACTTGGACCCACAGGGAATACTAGCTCTCACAAACATCAGCACATATTCATACCAACACTGTATTATTCCTAACATATGGAAACAAGGTAAAATTATTACACTACTCAAACCAAACAAAAATCCAACAGAACCAGCTTCCTATAGACCCATTACTTTACTATGCACACCTTCCAAAATAACAGAAAGACTAATCTTACAAATCACCAACCCATACATACCACTATCGCCTACTTAACATGGATTCAGACCTCACCACTCAACCACGACATTACTCACTAACCTCACGCAGCACATCATGGATGGCATCAACTCCAGACGACCAGCTCAACGTACACTATTAGCAACAATAGACATTAGTAAAACATTTGATCAGTGGCGGCTCGTGACTTTCAGTTATGTGGGTGCTGCCTCAGAAATTGCGAACAATTGTGTCGATTATATATATATATATATATATATATATGAGAGAGAGAGAGAAAGTCGAATAGATAAATGGATAACTACTCACTACTCAGTCATAAAAATAAGTAAAATAGTATCATAAAATCAATTATAGGGTACTTACGCTTAACGGGTAATTTTGAATTTGTCAAAAATTTTATTTATAAACAAATTCCATTCTTCTGTTTTTATTCTGAGCGAAAAAATATTCTAAGAAATGAAAGCTATATATTGTAAATAATCCAATTATTATATAATTAACTTCAATCTCACGACAAAAAATAAATGATAACGAATCACTGATAAATGCAATTCGGAAATTAAATTTCGAATTAGCAAACGATACAGCAACACAACTACGACGTCAAACAAACAAATCGGCACTGCTCTGTCCACAGTCTTTGGATCCTCGGCATTGAAATAATTTAAGGAAAAAAGGATATAATCTGATTTAAAAACTCAAAGTTCATTGAAAAAAAACAATCAGAGAGGCTATTTTAAGTATTTAAATATAAAGATCATAAGATCATGGGGGTGCTGCAGTTCCACAGTGCCTACCTGCGAGCCGCTCCTGCATTTGATGCTATCCCACGCTTCCCTCTCATAAACAAAATGCTCAACACAAACATGCACAACACCAAAAGGTGGCTGAGCAACTATCTTTCAGGAAGATACTTACATGTCACATTTAATGGCAAGTTATCCAAAAACAAGCTTTTTCCGAACGGGGTCCCTCAAGGCTCTGTTCTCTCACCAGCACTCAACTTATATATGCATGACATTCCAACACCCATAGATAACAAGCTTACCTTATCATCATATGCAGATAACATCACTCTAACATCCACCCACAACATCGACACCGCTACAAATAACCTAAAACATACATAAACTACTAGTATACAAGACTAGCTCACACACAATAGACTCAAAGTAGCGTCCACAAACTCAACCATCACCTTGCTAACACTCACAGGACCAAAATACTTGGGGGTCACATACAACACATTATCTTTTGCAAACCACATTCAGGACATTAAAAACAAATGTACGTCAAGACTTAACACGCTTAGGGTACTAACAGGCACAAACTTTGGACACCAGCAGCAAACAACATCACTCATATACAAACAACATATTCGCTCAGTTATGGACTATGTTAGCCCATGCTGGGCACCAATTATCTCAAACACACACATAAACATCTTACAGACAATACAAAACAACGCACTTCGTATCATTACATGATGTATTCAAACAACACCAACAGAACACCTGCACACAGAAACAAAAATATTGAAAATTAGGGAACATTTAAACATGAGGGGAACACAATTCATGGCAGCAGCGACAACTAACCCACAACACCCTTGCCACTACATGTACAGTCATGCACCAACACCTCGCACCATTAAGGTAACACCAGAGAGACATTATAACCAAATACTCCATTCTGTACCACGCCCCACAGACATCACACAGTACAGAAAACATACACACACACCTAACCCACAAAGCACTGACACGACTCGGTCCGAATGCGGTCCTCGGTGCGAAGCTGCCACCCATTGACAGGTCAGAGACCAACCTGAGCATTTCGGATCGAGTTAACTTAGCACGATTCCGATGTGGCCATCATCCCAACTTACAGACATATAAACACAGACTAGACAACTCCGCAGACGACACCTGCCACCTGTGCCAGGACACACCACAAACAATTGAACACATTATGACAGACTGTACCGCTCTAGCACAACGTAGAACACAACACAACATCACTAGTGCGCTGAACCTTTGGTCCACTCCGGAGAGGGCGATCGGTTACCTGTGTGCCGCCGGCTTGCTCGATCAGGGTGAGCTGATCGGCTAACCAACAACAACTTTGTACATAAGAACAATAATATGAACTGTGATGCTACCTGTAGTCCAGATATAAGAGTTAGTGTATTTGAGACTAAACAGGCCATAAAATGTTTAGATTCTAGCAAATCATGTGGTATTGATGGTATTTCTATGAGCATCTGAAATTTAGTAGTGACAAATTAGTGCCTCTGTTAGCTTTGTGCTTTACAGATTTACTCATACATGGTGTTTTTCCGGATACAATGTTATCCGGTGTTTTGTTGCCAGTGCTAAAAGATAAAAAGGGTAAACTTAACAGTAAAGATAACTAGTGTCGTAAAAAAAATGTTTTTTTATTAGCCCTGCTTTAAAACAATAAAAAACGGTTTTATAATAGTTTTTAATTAGCCCTGTTTTAAAACAATAAAAAACAGTTGTAAAACAGTTTTTAATTGTTTTTAATTGTTTTTAATATTTTTCCATTTATTTTATAACCAATAAATTAATAGATAGCAGTCAACTAAAGCTATGAGGCAGAGAATGTGCATAACACTGGTATGCATAAATTTTGCTGTCAAGGGTTTTGTAAGTGATTCTTATAGAGTTTTTCCTGCTGATTTCGAATCTGCAATCCGTTTTTCTCAATCAGCTCAGGTTATCCGGCTATGGCCTCATAAGTAAAATAGAAGTTTTCGTGATTTTGTCAAAGCGGAATTGGAACAGTAACATCTATCATCACTTGTTTCACTTGTATAATATCTTTTTTTACTTTTCAGGCATATAGATAAAATATTTCATAATGAATAGAGCGTGTAAAAATGATCCCAATAGATTCTGCTACATATGTGGGGCGGTTACCATGCCAAATAACCAGTCCCAAATCACTAAATTTGTGAAGACAATGTATAGAGCATACTTTGGAATTAAGCTAGGGGACCAGGACAAAAATTTCACCCCTCATATGTGCTGCAAGACGTGCATTGAAAATTTGAGAAGATGGAGCAAAGGCAGAGCGAAATCTTTGCCTTTTGGAATTCCCATGATTTGGAGAGGAAAGGAAAGGATCACGTGACAGATTGCTATTTCTGCATGACAAACCTCCAAGGTGGGTTTATAAATTTATTTTTCTTAAATATTTTGAAATCCTCGTATGAAACTTGACATAATATTCACCATAATGTAATAGTCACCATATATAGCATAATATTCACCATAATGGTAATCATACATTTACATATACATATTGTTATAGAAAATACATTTACACATACATATTGTTATACCAGTTACATTTACAATGATTGTATATTTTCTTTCTTTTTCACTCATATTGTCCCCGAAGGGACAATATGAATGAAAAAGAAAGAAAATATACAGACTCCATCGACCTATTTCATATCTTACAGACCGCAGCCTTCCCTCACGAGCCGCCACTGTCTGAATGCTTCTTCTATTTCATATGCAAGTTTTATATCCATGTTTCTGTGTTTCTATTTTCAGGAGTTAACAAGAAGAATAAACACATTGTTGTATACCCTGACATTCCTTCTGCTATGAGACCTGTACCCCATGGCCCTGGAATTCCAATACCCGACCCACCTCAAACCCTGGACTTCGATGATTCTGATGATGAATCAATGACCAATGCCAATGACCAGTCCCAGTCGTATATACCTCAAAATACCGCTTCAAATGAGCCGAGGCCTCTCAACCAGGCCAAACTTAATGATCTTACCAGGGATTTAGGACTTTCCAAATTAGCTGCCGAGATCTTGGGCTCACGACTTCGAGAGGACAACTTGCGGGCTCCGGGAACAACATTCTCCTGGTATAGGAAACGAGAGGAAGAATTCCGCAAGTTTTTTGCAGTGCACGAAAATACCTCTTCCTTAGTGTACTGCTGCAATGTTGAGGGGCTAATCGAATCCTTGGGCCTGCCATATAACGCATCAGAATGGAGGCTATTTATAGACTCGTCTAAACGAAGTTTGAAAGCAGTACTTCTCAACATTGGGAATAGGGTTGCATCAGTCCCTGTAGCACATTCCGTACAACTTACTGAGAGCTACGATAACATGAAAATTTTACTGGATGCTCTCGTATACGACCAACATAACTGGAGGATCTGTGGAGATTTGAAGGTAATACTAATATCATAAGTAAACTATTGCTATTGACTATGTTTTTTCCAAAGGTTATTTGAGAGCGTATAAGAACACTTAACTTCCCCACAGAAGTGATACAGTCCAATGCATAGATTTTTTTATCTGATAGAACAAATTCTCTAAATTCTTTAAATATTTTCATTTTTTTTCAGATTGTGGCATTTGTATTGGGAATGCAAGGGGGATACACGAAATACCCATGTTTCCTCTGCAAATGGGATAGCCGAGCGGATGAGAAGCACTATGCACAGCGTGAATGGGCATCCAGAGAGAATTTTGAACCTGGGTCGCATAATGTCGTTTCAGTGCCCCTTGTACCACCAACAAAAAGTTTGCTCCCACCACTTCATATTAAGCTGGGCTTGATGAAAAATTTCATGAAATCGATGAATAAGGAGGGTTCAACATTCCGATATCTCGAGAGTAAATTTCCTCATATATCTGATGCTAAACTAAATGCTGGGGTTTTTGATGGTCCTCAAATTCGAACTTTGGTCAAGGATACTCAGTTCGAAAACGCAATGACTCCAACTGAGAAGAATGCCTGGCAGGCATTCAAATCAGTTGTCACTGATTTTCTTGGCAAGCGTAGAAGTCCAGAATACGAGTCCATTGTCGAAAACTTGATGGAAGCTTTCAAAGCTCATGGGTCGCGCATGTCCATAAAAATGCACTTTTTGTGGTCCCACTTGGACTATTTTCCTGAAAATTGCGGGGATTATAGTGAGGAACAGGGTGAACGATTTAACCAAGATATCAAAATAATGGAAGAGAGGTACCAGGGAAACTGGGATATCAATATGCTGGCGGACTATTGCTGGTGTTTGAAGCGAGACGTGCCCGAAGAAAAACACAGACGGAAAGCCAAAAAACTTCATTCCTTCCTCAATAACTTTTTTCCATATTCACTGTATGAATAAAAGTATTTATTCACACAATGTTTTCATTTTTCACGAGTGTTCTTATAATATTACTCGTATCTGCAGTGTTTAAGCTAAAAAAATCAATAAATTTGGGGATAAAATTGGACTTATAATAAATGGCCAATAGAGAAAAAACCTGACCTGATTGAGGAAAACCAATGTCATTTTCGAATTCAGCATGGTCGAATTATATAATATGAGTTGAAAAAACCCTCACAGCAGACAAAACAATTTAATATGCATACCAGTGGATAATATGAGTTTCTTTCACTGCTATCTTTGATTAAAATAACTAGGTCATGCCTGTTACATCCGTTTAATGACAGATTCATACAAGTAAAAAACACACACACACACACACACATATATATATATATATATATACTCACACCCACAAGTCGTTTTATATTTATTTCAGATATCAAAATCATTATTTTTTTTTAAATCTATAGAATTTTATTGAAAATTATAGGTATTGAGATGCCTAAGGGTCGGAAAAAAAGTATTGTGCACATTTTATTCAAGGACAGTGTAGATAAAGGTGGTAAAATTGGACGTGTGGAGTGTTCATTTTGTAAAACTACAATATCCAAAAATGGCACTGGAATGGAACAACACATAAAACACTGTAAGAAGTGTCCAGAAACAATTAAAAACAAATACTTCCCAGAAGATTTTGCAGCAAGAGATGGCAAAGATTCTAATGCAGAACAAACAGTGCTAAGTCCAACCAAGAAATTAAAATTAGGAGAGTCATCTAGATCAAGTCAGTCAACTGATCACGAGCAAACAAAGCAACAAGGAATGTTACAATTTGCTGATAGAATGCAACAGATTGACCAAGTGAGTTTATTTATTAATTAATATTATTATCCATAAATGTCATTGCACTAAATGTAGAATTACACTGCACAGTAGCGTCTACCGGGGTTATTCAGTCCGCTTTTGGCAAGAACTCAAATGAAAAACTAACTAATTGATGGAAAGTCTTGCTTTTATCAGTGACTGACCCACCTGCTATAAGCTATCTATGGTATAAATATAAACCTTATATCTATGGTACTTCCTGAATAATTACTTGAATTACTGAATAATAATAATAGATATTTTATATCTGCACTTTTTATAATTTAGATAATTAACAATGTGAGTATGGTGTAGCTATCATTATAATATGAAATGTTATTCGAACAGATTGTGTCACAATCTTTTACTCTTCCTGCCAGGTTGAACTTGATGAAAAATTAGTAAGCGCTTCACCTCTGAGCATGGTAGAAAATCCCGGAGCTATTGAAGAATAGGGACCCCAGCCTTCTTTAGTTAGCTTTATAAGGCTAACTAACGAAAATATCATGACCTAACCTAACCAATCGTCAAGAGCGTACAGTTAACCTAACAATTGGTTAGGCTAGGTCGTGATATTTTCGTTAGTTAGCCTTATAAGCCTAACTAAAGAAGGCTGGGGTCCCTATTCTTCAATAGCTCCAAAATCCCTACTGGAAGCAATTCTATGAACATCTAAGGCCTGCTTATAAACTTCCTTCTCGTTATGAGATGTGCAATACATTGCTGGAAAAGGAACATGCCCAGGTGTCAGCTACTGTAAAAGAATTAGTAGCTAATTGTGAAAGTGTTGCCATGACTTGTGATGGTTGGACTAATGTCAGAAATGAAGCCGTTATTAACTTTCTGATCACAACACCTGAACCAGTTTTCTGGACTACATTACCAACAGGTTCTGACAGTCATACTGCTGAATACATGGCTGATGAAATGAACAAGGTAATTGAAGAGGTTGGTTCAGAAAAAGTACTGGCACTTGTGACTGATAATGCAGCCAACATGACGAAATCTTGGTCAATTTTACAAGTGAAGTATCCACAGCTGCACTGTTATGGATGTCTAGCTCATGGACTGAATTTGATTTTCACAGAAATGAACAAACTGAAATCAATCAGTACTTTCATGATTCAAGCAGTCCAACTAGTCAAAACCTTCAAAGCATCTCACAAACTGGGTGTTCTTCTCAAAGTATCACAGGCAACAGTACACAACCAAGCTGCTGGAGTAAGCCAAGTGTCACTGAGGATTCCTGTAAAAACAAGATGGGGTTCTACAGTTTCATGTCTGCAAAGCCTTCAACAAAATAAACATCCATTACAAGCTCTGGTAATTTCACAATCAAATGAAGATGCAGTTGATAAGTCACTGAGAACCAGTATTCTCAATGAAGTATTTTGGGATAAAGTAGATGGTTTTGTCCGATTAATGAAACCGATCTCAGATACTATCACAGTTGTGGAATCAGACAAACCAACACTGGCAGTAGCTGTGAAAGTGTTTCATGATATGAAGCAGAAATGTTTGGAACATTTGGCAGATTCCCCTCTTTCAAAAGAAGAAGAAAAGATGATGAAAGATGTCCTAACAAACAGAAAAAAATTCTGCCTAAAACCAATTCAGTGTGCTGCAAATTTGCTAGGTCCAAAATACCACGGAATGCATCTGTCTACTGATCAAGAGGTATGTATGTTAAGCTTTTAAATTAGCATGATTGCTGCATGAAATCCTATTCTGGTCAGCATGCATATGTATGTGTAAAATTATTGCTGTTTTCTAGTAACTATCTGCAGCTTACACCAACAAGTAATAACTTCTTTGCATGCATGCATGTACTTATGAGTTATATTTTTTTCTGTTTCAGATTGAAGCTTGTGAGCTAATTCAGACAACATGTGAGAACATGATAGATATCAGCCCTTCAGAAGAACAGCAAATAATGGGAGAATTGGCCAACTACAAGGCCAAAGCAGATTTTTTCTCAAAACGTTTCTTGTGGACGTCAACAAACTTCTGCACAGCTGCAGCCTGGTGGAAGGGATGGTGCAGTTCTACAGCTCTTGCAAAGGTTGCTGGACGAATCCTAAATCTGCCTGGAACAAGTGCATCCTGTGAAAGAAGCTTCAGCACTTATGCCAATATCCACACTAATAAAAGAAACTGCCTAACAAACAAGAGGGCAGGAAAACTTTTGTACATCAAAGAAAACCTGAAATTGTTGGAATCCCAAAGTGATCTTTTCTGCAAAACAATTTCTGCACCTGATGTTAGTGCGGGTACTGCTACAAAGCCTACACTTCAGGAAGCCTCCAGCACTGAATCATCAGAAAGTGAAGTAGAATTTTCTGAACAGCAGTCTGACTGACTCTGACAACTGCTAGATAGTTTGGTACAGTTCAATAGAAATAATCAAAGGATGTTCATTTTATAATAAATTTTTTTTGAGAGATTTTTTATTTCGTTAGCCAAGATTATTGTTGTTACCGTCAAAGGTGTTTTATTTTTGCCATTGTTTTAGAAACCGATTAAATGCATTGCATTGAAAATTGGTTTGTGAATTGATCCCACAAGAATAACTAAGTTCTATTGTGTTTTAAATCATGTGTTTTATTAAGCCATTAATTATTAATTAAATTATTCTATTAGTATATATAATTAATCAATCAATATTTAATTTGCAACATACTAACAAAGAAATTAATATACCTATTTATTTATTTTATTAACCCTAACCATTTAGAATGCCTTTTATATGGTTCAACATAACATAAGTGCTTTGTAAGTAATAGCAGGACTTTAGAATTATAAGAAATTAAAAAAAAACAATAAAAAACAAAAAAATGGAAGGTCATGTTTTAAAAAAAAAAAAATGAACACGTTTTTATTATTTACATCTCTAAAGATAACTATAGGCCAATAGCCTTGGCCAGTATTATGTCTAAGGTGTTTGAATATATACTCATTAATAGACTTGAATGTTACCTGTATACTAGTGATAACCAATTTGGTTTTAAAAAGAAACACAGTACCGATATGTGTGTGTATGCCTTGAAGGAAATGGTCTGTAAATACCAAACTCTAGGTGCTAATGTATTTTTGTGTTTCCTGGATGCCTCTAAAGCATTTGATCGTGTTAATCATGACAAATTATTCATGCAACTTGTAAATCGTAATGTACCTGGTTACTTGGTCCGTAGATTAATATTCTGGTATAATCACCAGACAATGATTGCAAGATGGGGTGGGGTTAATTCAGAGCCGTTCTCTGTGAACAATGGTGTCAGGCAGAGAGGGATATTATCCCCTACTTATTCAATGTTTATATAGACAGAGCTGGGCAGTATTTAAATACATTTGTATTTAAATACGTATTTAAATACATTTGTGTATTTAGAACTGTATTTATAAATACATTGTTTTTCATGTATTTAAATATAGTATTTAAATACTTTAATGAGTATTTAAATACAATGTATTTAAATACTCAAAATATAAAAATGTAAATACTTTTACTGGTTTAATACACGTTCTGTACTAGCACAGTACGACGCGTCGACAGTGTAGTACAGCATGGTTCATGTTTCAACGTGTCAGTTCAATCAGTTGTGTGCCACTCTTAGTCGAAAGCGGTCGATTTCTTTATCGTGTGCGTGTCATGGCTTCAACAAGCAAATCCGGTGAATCAAACAGTGATATATCTGCAGATAACAATTTAGTGCACCCTCTGTTTGATGGAAAATACTTTAAAATTAAATCTAAAGACGGTAATAAGGTAAAGTACACTTGCTTGCTGTGTAAATACGAAGTCTCTGCTGCAAGCAATGCTACAACGAATCTGTACACTCATCTGAAGGTAAGTGTTTTTTTAGACATCAAAAAATATCTTGAAATTGACCGAATAATCGTACAAAACGGCTCTGCCTTAAGTGGGCCTGTGTAACTAACTCGTTGCAATCAATCCAATTTGCGATGGAAAATTCATTGATGAAAAAGCTTTTAAAATCGTCTGATCTATCGAGTGGTGTATTTATTTCGAAATTCACCGTGTCCCTTAAAGTAGAAATTTATCAAAAATTGATATCAATGATTAATTATTATTGATTCATTAATTAATTATCGATCATTATTCATTAGGTAATTCATGTTTATTTTTTTCACAGCGTGTCCACCCTGGCATGATTCAAACTGTGCAAAAGTTGAGTATAATATGTCACTGGTTGAACATCGTAAGTTCTAAGTTCTTTTGTTTTTGTTTTGTTCTAAAAAGGGAAATATATAATCGGAAATTAGATTGTACTATTTCTTTATCCTTTATCAAGCATTTTATATTGTTGTTACTCATGAATTAGTGAATGCATATGTTAAAATTTGTATGTATTTAAAATGTATTTACAAATGTATTTAAATACAATTGATGTATTTTGTATTTAGTATCTAAATACATTCGTAAAATGTATTTAGTATTTAGTATTTAAATACATTTCTCCCATGTATTTAGTATTTAGTATTTAAATACATTCAATGTATTTATTGCCCAGCTCTGTATATAGATAATCTATCTGTTGTGCTGAACACCTGTAAAATAGGCTGCTATATTGGTACAATGATTGTTAATCATCTGATGTATGCAGATGATCTAGTTCTTATTTCTTCATCTGTAAAAGGGCTCAGCACACTTTTGAAGGTGTGTGAAAGGTATGGGAAGGATAACGACATAAAATATAATCCTGCTAAAAGTCATATTATGATTATGAGGACCAAGGCCTACAAGTATATAAAATTTCCTGAATTTCAATTGAATGGTATGGTGCTGTGAGAAGTAACCCAGACTAAGTATCTTGGCCACATACTAAGGGATAGTCTTTCAGATGACTGTGATATTCTAAGGCAATGTAGACAATTATATGCTCAGGGAAATATTTTGGTTAGAAAATTTCATATGTGTTCATTAGATGTTAAGTTGATTTTGTTCAAAACTTTTTGTACTCCAATGTATACAGCTCATTTGTAATGGAACTACAGGATGTATAATTTGAGGAAATTATATGTTGCATATAATAATATTTTTAGGAGTTTATTAAAGACCCCAAGATTTGTAAATGGTTCTCCTTCTAGTGTCAGTATGCTGTTTGTAGTCAATAAGGTGCCTAACTGTGCGTGCTATTCGCAATTTTGTTTTTAGATTTATCACTAGGCTTGGTGAGTCAGTCAATAAGATAATAGAAGCCATGATTAGTGGACTGGTCTCCGATATATTTTATAAATTTCAAATCTGAAAGCATTGGCGTAGGCAATTGTATGTTCATTATACACAGTGATTCACTGGCCTACTTAGTCAGTGCTCCAGACAACTATCTCTTAATCTTCTATGGACCTCTTTGTATAATGTTTGTACATGTTGAATCTGAAACAAAGTGTTCGTTTGTTTGTTTGTTTGTACTTTTGTATCATCTGCAAATTTAGAAATTTTACAACCTACTCCTTTCTCTAAATCATTGAGATACAAAATAAAGAGTAATGGACCCCAAACTGATCCCTGTGGTACCCCACGTTTCACTTTCTGCCACCCAGATTCATGACCATTTAGAATTACTCTCTCTTCTCTGTCTTCTAACCATTTTTCTACCCATTTTAAAACTGACCCTAATATACCATGAGCTCTTAATTTATATAGAAGTCTCCTATGTGGAACCTTGTCGAATGCTTTACTAAAATTCAAATAAATAACATCTACATCATTTCCATTATCTACCTGATCAGTTGCAAATTTTAAAAAATCTAAGAGATTAGACAAACAAGACCTTCCTGATCTAAATCCATGTTGTGAACTTGAAATAAGATTAAAGTTCTCCAAATGATCTTGAATATTATTCTTTATAATTCTTTCTAGTATCTTTAATACCAATGATGTGAAGTTAACAGGCCTATAATTTCCTACCTCCTTCTTACTACCCTTTTTGTACTACATTAGCTTTTTTCCATTCATCTGGTACTTCTTGCATAATTAATTGACCTAGCAAACAAAATAGTGGCTCAGTGCCTCAGATAAGCTTTCTTCCCCTTCTCTGAGAAACCTAGCAAATATATTATCAGGTCCAGCAGCCTTATTTGACTTCAATGTATGAATCACTTGCCTAACATCATCCTTCCTTATATGAATATGATCAAGAATATATGAATTTACAGGATCTAAAGAATTAAAATCAAAGTTATTGAAATTTTCTTCAGTAAAAACAGAGCTAAAATAATCATTAAAATACCAACAATATCCTGATCTTTTTCAAACATCCTATCATCATGTTTTATTGGGTCAATCCTATCATGCTTTTTATTATTATATTTATAAAAACTAAAGAATTTCTTTGGATCTTTATTGCTATTTCTAGCTAGATTTATTTCACTATGCCTTTTACTATTCCTAATCAAACTATCACTGCCTTTAAATTCCCTGAATGCCCTCTTTTTATTTTTAATAATTTCAGCTATTTCCCTATTCCACCGCAAAGGTTTCGTAATCTTGTTGTTCCTAACACTTCTGGGAGGAATACACCTACATTGTACATCCTCTAAAATTTCTTTAAATCTAGACCCAGAGGCGTACCAAAGGGGAGGGCGCCCCTTGAGCTAATAAATTATTATTTTGATTATTTTTATGTATTTAATTTACAGATTCAATTAAATATTTTACATATTTAATTTCATTATTAGTTTTATTATTTTATTATTAATTATTATTTTGATAATTAAATATTTTACATATTTAATTTCATGCGCCAATAGTCAGGTTCACTACGTATTTTTGTTCAAATTTTATGGAGATTAGCAAACCAGTACATTTTTGAGAAGCTTATGGCATCAGGAATATGAAAAGTAATGTTTACATTTGCGCAGATGCCTGCTTGGCGGCAGTTGCAACAGTGTTTATAAATCCTGATGCTTCAATAATTTTGCAGTAGTGTTGCAATATTTAATTTTATACTGTAAAAATTTATGTTAACACAACTAGTACACAATTATCCTGGTGTTGGTTAATATAGTGGTGGCTCTCTTTCTTTTCAGTGCCTGAGTCATCATGAGTGAAGACCCGGGAACCAGCAAGTTGAGTTCGGTCAAGTCGTCCATGGACACAGTAGACTGGAAGCAGTGCATTCTTTGTCAGGAGTCCACTGCCAGCAAAGGAACACTTGTTCAATATCCCAGAACAGAATCATACCAGAAACTACTCGATGTAGTGGAAGAAAGAGCCAGCTTACAGGATGGAAAATATGTTGACATCCAAAGACGCCTCAAAGACTTTACCAAAGAAATATTGATTGACAGGAAACCCATGTGGCATCGCAGTTGTTATTCTGATGCCACAAATCAAATATCCATACAGCGAGCGAGAGACCGCTTGCAGCATGTCATGTCTACAGGAACCTATGCTGTGAAAAAAACGTGGGCATAAAAGAACAAGCTCTGAAATGGAGCAATCAGCAACCCCAGGCACCTCAGCACCTTTCACTAGATCTGCGACAGAACCGTTGACAAGGGATCACTGCTTCTTATGTCAAGAAGATGATGACCAGCGTCTCTTCACCGTACGAACTGAAAACGCGGGGAAGGCACTTAGACGAGCTGTGGATATTTCCCAAGATCCAGTATTGATGACAAGACTAAGCAATGCACTCTCACCAAGTGATGCCCATGCGATAGATGTAAGATACCACAAACAATGCTGGACACGATATGTGTTCCATGTCCTGAGGGATGATGCCAGCAACCGGGCCAAGTCTATAAAGACAGACCTACCAATGCAAGTACCATGCTTGATTGAGCTGATCAATCTCATTGAATATCAAACCCAAAATAAGGCTCATCTACCCATGGATGCCATCGAAAAAACCTACATATCTATGGTTGGTGGTAGTGATGAGGCACAGAAGCACACTCCGACACTGACACGACAGTGGCTAAAGGACAAAATTCTTGCAGAGTTACCAAGTGTGAAGTCAGTGAGGCAGAAAGACAGAAGAAAACCATCTGTTCTTTACTGTCCTGAGCCTGCGAAGAAGATATGGTCTACACTTCCTTGATGCAAGATGCCACAAGTGAAATGGACAAGACAATGATGATATACAAAACAGCTAAGCTAATACGCAACAGCATTGCCAATTTCGCTGAGAAGAAGGAAACACACACAATTACAGTATCCAGCACAAGAGAGGATGTCCCGACCCAGCTGTACAGCCTTATACGGTGGATTTTGGTGGGATCTGAGGAGGAGCTGCAAACGGAGATGAGGAGCAGGACAGTTAACAGGTCAGCATTGACCATAAGTCAGAATATCATGTATGCTTTCAAGACCAGGAGACAAGTGCACCACGTGCCCAAGAAAGCCACTGACACATTTCGGACACCACACACACAAGAAAACCCACAGGTTGTAGGGTTGGCACTCACTGTACATCATGACACCAGGAACAAGGCGCTGATGGACCTCCTCCATGTACAGAACTACTGCGTATCACACAGCCGTGCCTTGCTCCTAGAAACAGCAATTGCCAATGTTGTTGTGGAAAACACAAAACAATTTGATGGATTGTATGTACCACCTTTCCTCAAGAAAGGTACATTTGTCTTCTTCGCTGTTGATAATACAGATTTTGCAGAGGACACTGTAGATGGCAAAGGCACCACACATGGCACAATCACCGCAGTGTATCAGAAGGCAGATGCGCCTGGAGAATCAATCGCACTCAATTTGGAAGTTAGTGAGGCAAAAAATCTGTTGGTTGTCCCTTATCATGTACCCATCGAGCCTTGCAGTAAACTAAAACCTGGGCCAGTCAAGAGAGCAAAGGAATTCAAGGCGTGTCCCACAGGTGTTGCTGAATCCTATGAACTAACCAATCTTGGTTGGATGATTGCATCTGCTTTGTCTAGATCAACCGACAGTGAATCACAAAGCAGTATCCCAGGCTGGGCAGGCTACAAATCACTTGTGTCATCTAGTCAGTCACTGACTCAAGTCGGTGCCTTGCCTCTACTTCCAGAGGTCGCACATGAGTGGTCTACCATTAGCCCTGTTCAAAAATCAACTTTTTCTTATTTTCATAGGTTTCTGTACTTTTTCCCATGCCTTTTGACCTGAAAAGGCCGAAAATCACAACCATTTTGACCTAGGTTGTTGGGAAGCATTGCCGCATGGAGCTTTAAGTTTTCTGCCTTGAAATCGGCCAAAAGCACCAGTTCCGGGGTCCCTTGAATCATGTTTTGCACTATAACTTTTTATCTAAACAAGATAGAGCAACAAAATAGGCACCAAATTAAAGTGTTTTTAATCCTCTTTCTAACTTATACAATTATGATAGTCTTGGAACAAGAAATGGCACATTGGTACATACAAAGATTTCAGAAATATCACAAAATTCGTTTTCTCACACTCAAGGCAGACAAGGCGCCTTATTCATGACACAAATTTGTGATTAACATTTTGTCACAAGTCTAATCGATCAAGAAGTGAAAGCATTACATAATGATTAATTTCATAATGACATTTACACAGTCAGTTGTTGAGAGTTTGTTTCTTGAAGCTGTCAAAGCGGCGTCTGTTGAATTCCACAGCTTGAAGGAGATAGTCCCTTTGCTTGGCATCTGTTGTTATGACATTTTCAAAGTCGCTCATCATCTTGACACCACGTTCAGCAATGTCATTCACCGCTTTCAGATTCTTAACATAGTCCAACGCTTTTCTGTAGTCCTCATTCTGTGGCGAAGACGTGACAGGTTCCAGAAGCCACTCGGATCCAATGTTCAGTGTGTCCAGCAGGAAATGTGATTCTGGGCCAATGAGATCAACCAGGGTGGTCTTAGCTGTGACTCTCTGGAATAGAGGCTTTCCTGTTCTGAAGCTGTCTGGCTTCTCAGTGGCATGTAACTGGGCAGCAATGTCGTGCTTCAATGTGTCACTCAATCTACTGCTGAACAGGGCAAATGGCACGACTTCCTGCGTCAGGTACCATTTGTGGTTTTCCATCTTATTAAGTACTGCATCAGCAAGCTCTGGGTCAGTTTTCGTGTACTTCAACATGTCCTGGATTAGACTTAGATCATTCACGGGAGCATCTGCAGCAGACATTGACATCATCCATACAGGAGTGTAGAACAGCGCAAGGAAGGTGTTGAGTCTTTCCAGCTTTGATACAGTGTCTTCGTCGTACTCAAGTTGATCTGCAAACATCAGCATTTTCATGGAGTACAGGTTTCTGGCCATCCATCTGGCCTGATGAATGGTGCCTGGTCGACTCCAGTGAATACCTCGAGGAGGCGTTCCTCCAAGAACAATGACTGTCAGTTCAGCCATTTCCCTGTAGTCGGCTCTTGGAAGCCTTTCTGCTGTTAGAATGTCTTGGAGTATTTCTTCACTGTTCTTCTTCTTTTCCTTCAGCCATTTGCTGTTGATAGCCAGCATCTTTGGGTTTTCCTTGGACAAGTCTGTCCAAACATCCTTCAGATGCTCAAACCAGGGATTATCTGGCCCCTTCACCTTCCCAAACAGCTTCTCCCAAACTGCTCCTACTAGGATTTCCAGGATGTGATGTCGACAGGCCAGATAAAACACCTTTTTGTTCAGCATTTTCTCTAGCAGTTTGGCAGCTCCTCTGTGAACTCCACTGTTACTGGATGTAGTGTCAAAAACAAGGGCAGTAACATTGTCCGTAAGTTCCCATGTCTCCAGTAAATCCATTGAAGCCTCAGCCTGAGCTGTGCCAGAAGAATTGTCGATGACAGGTACTCCCAATAACTTTCCTTCAGTGTATGAAGGTGGACCAGACACTAGCACAGCTAAAGTCTCTGAGGTACTTCCAGGTTCACTGCCCAAGACATCTTTGAGCAACTTTCGATCCCAGTGTAAGGCAGCGTACTGGGGGGTTTTCACAAAACTTGGACATGTGACTCTGGCTGATATTATACCTGGACAGCATTCTGTTGCGACGTGTTGTTGAGGTTGAGATGACGAAGTTATCCAGATCAGCCCCTCCAGCTTTCAAGGTGGCAGAAACCATGGCAGTAACTTGATTGTCTGATAAACCAAGACGATCAGCTGTATTGCAGATGACATCACATTCCATGACCTTCCTTGGAAACGTCAAAGTCACACTAGTCACAGTGTCTTGATGGTGAGAACATCCAGGACGAGGCTGATGGTAATCCATGTCCTCTGTGTTAGCGTCGTTGTCAGTTGAGTCACCCCAGGTAATGTCATCCACATGAACAACTGCCTCTTGTTCTGCTGCAGCTGTAAAATAGTACAACATGTTAAGACAGTAATTGTTAAGTACATGCTAAATATCGCAATGGAGTAAAACTTAAAACTTTTTGTGACTTTCAAAGTAATTAGTTTTACCTTGTTCTTGTCTATGCTGCAGTCTTTCATTCCTCGCTGCTTGCTGCAGGGATCTTGTCTCAAAAATCTTGTCATGACCAGACATATGACCCTTCCTCTCAGTCTTTTGGTCTTCGTAGAACCTGATATCCTCATCTTTCTTCTCTCTGGATAACAGTCTGTTGTTCTGTATTTCCTGGATTGCATCTGGAGCTCCTATATCGAACAGGCTGTCTAATTCCAGCACAAATGCTCCTCTTTTTCCTCCAGGGTTACTTGCTCTTTCTTTGCTTTTCACCAGAGCACGATGTTTCTCATGTAGTTTCATGAAGAGCTTCATTGCGTTGTACTTGGTCATTGTCTTGATCCTAGCCATCTGCCAGAATGGGATGATAGATTCAACTGTTTCATATGCAAGGTCTTGAACCATAGGCCTCCCTGCATTTTCCGGTAAATTCTGAAGATTAAGGAAATACTGGAACGCCTGTCTGTTGGTGGGAAGCTGGGAACCACTGATAAAAGCTGAAGGGTATCCAACCAGGAAAGTTTCAGTGAGAGATCTGGTAGATGGCCCAGTTGACACCTGCCTGTGGACAGTACATGGAGGTTCTGAGATATCAACTGTGCGCCCACGGAGCTCCCTCAGCTCCTTGCTTAATGCCATTGTGAAGTTGTAACTTGTAGATGGTTTTCTAGATTCTGATTGAGTTTCTGTTGTTTCCTGAAAAATGATAGATAATTATTATTATTATTATTATTATTAATTATTATTTATTTATTATTATTATTATTATTATTATTATTATTTATTAATATTATACTCTTTCATTTGATACCTAATTTGTTGCTCTATCTTGTTTAGATCAAAAGTTAAAGTGCAAAACATAATTCAAGGGCCCCCCGGAATTGGCGCTTTGGCCGATTTCAAGGCAGAAAATTTAAAGCTCCATGCGGCAATGCTTCCCAACATCCTAGGTCAAAATAGTTGTGATTTTCGGCTTTTTCAGGTCAAAAAGCATGGGAAAATGTACAGAAACGTATGAAAATAAGAAAAAGTTGATTTTTGAACAGGCCTAGTCTACCATGCTGACTGTGATGTTGCAAGCGTCTCAGTTGAAGAGCTTGGCAGTTGGTGAAAACCACTCAACTGTCATAACCTTTGACATGGCCCTGTACGAGAAGGCAGTACAGTTGCTAGATGCAAGACCTAACTTGAAAAGAGAAGTTGTTCCGAGACTTGGGGAGCTGCATGCTGTGATGGCTGCACTGAGGGCACTCGGAGCCTCAATAGAAAATTCTGGCATAGATGATGCATGGATTGAGGCAGATGTATATGGGCCTGCTACAGCGAGACAGATCCTCAAGTGCGGCCACTACAAGAGAGCACTCCGTGCACACATCCACACTTACATGGCTCTGTATGAACTTGCTCTAGAACAGTTCTTCACAGAGATGCCACAACTAAAAGAAATCTGCTCGAAACCAGCAAATGAATTGCAGGAAGCCTGCACAAACACAGCTTCTGGGACAAGTGATGGAGCAGAATGCATCAGAATTGCTAACACTCACCTGCTTCAAGTCTTGACCAACGAAGATGTCATTCAAAAGCTGAAGAAGTGGGAAGCTCAGAAATCATCTAACGCTATGTTCAAGTCATTGATGAATTACCTCCACCGGGTTGAAACCATCTTTTTCTTTGTTGAAGCATCCAGAAATGCTGATCTCGTTCTCCATCTGGAGGCTGGAGAAGCACTCAGCAAGCTGTTTTTCGCAATGGATCGAATAAAATACAAACGCCCCTGGCCAAGGTACATCGCCGACATGCACGAAATGAAGACAAGCCATCCAGCAACATGGCGAGAACTTCAAGGTGGAAACATATCTGTCACCAAGAGTGAGATTCTGTTCGTCTCAATAGGTGCAGACCATGCCTGCGAACATCTCAACAATATGATGAAGGTTCATTCTGGCCTAATTGGCATTTCCAATAATGCGAATGCTAGGCAGCGGTTCTTCTTGGCTTCTCCAGAGATGTCGTGCCTCTCAACAAAGTTTAAAGGACAGTTCGGGGTTAATATTTGGCTAGACACAGGGGCTAACGAGAAATGAGAGGTTGTGTTTCACTAGCGCTATTTTTCATGCTCTTTACGATGGTACTAATCATTTTTTGTGCTAGTGCGCGGTTATAAAATTAATTTAATGTATAATTTTTACGTGGAGACTCCGTGTGTATGTATGTATGTATGTATCCATGTATGTATGTTAGCGCTCCGTGTGTTTGTATGTACGGTAATGCGTTTCATGGACGTATCACTTGTTTTCAGATGGTCACATGGCTGGATTGGGCCAATTAGACACTTTTTGTGTAGATTTGGCCAATTAGACACTTTTTGCGACGTGCGCCATAGGAATTTACTTTGCTTCACGCAGTTTGAGGACAATGGCTGAAGCTAGTGAAGGTTTTGAATGTGACGGTTGCGAGATTGAGTATTACCGCGCCATTTCTAAATATTTTGAAAATAACGAAGCAGCGGTGGATTGTTTTAAACGCCACGGAGTTCTGCCCGCTTGTGTGCAATGCCCGAAATGTAACAATTCCTGTTCTTATCGCGCGGACCAACATATATACTATTGTCACCGGCAGAAAACAAACCCCAAGAATAAGCGTGTAACCCGGTGTAATTTCTCCGTGAGTGCCTATTCTGGGACGTGGTTAGGGAAATCCCGCATTCAGCCGTGGCAAAACCTATTGTTTATTAATTCATATCTGCAGAAACACCACTCAAAATTTCGCTGCGCGTCAGTTAGACTTAGCATCAGAAGCGTGTGTTGACTGGAAGTCGTACTGTAACGAGGAAGCCAATCATTGGTTAGACAGTAAAGACGCCAAACGTTGGGTGCTTCGTCCTGGGAATAAAAACGTCCACTACTCGCAGTACCTAGCCCGATATATGTTCATAAGTGAACATCGAACGGAAGAGTGCCTTCACGCCTTCCTAAGGGAAGTAGCAAAGCTCTATTCTCCAGAACAGTGAAACCCATTCCAGGTAAGTTTTATTAATCTTCACATGGCTTAGTATTGCCTAACCCAACCTAACCTAACCTGTTAGCAGGTTAGGTTAGGTTGGTTAGGTTAGGCTGGTTAGGTTAGCTAGTTTTTTTATCAGAATTACATTTTCCTGGTGTAGTTTTCTCTGCTTTGTTGGAATTTGGCACACATTTCTTGTGCAAATGAGTAGAAACACTCCGTATTTTGGAATGGAAAAAAGTTTCTATTCATTTGCACAAGAAATGGGTATCAGATTCGAACAAAGCAGAGAAAACTACACTAGAAAAATGTAATTTTGATAAAAAATGTAGCCCCTGTGTCCAGCCAAATATTTACCCAGTTCGGGCTTCAAGTAAACAAGCCAGAGGAACACCATGATGTACGACCCAGTGCTGTCAGGAAAGAACATGAAGCTGTTGACAAAATCAAGGCTGCAATACTGAGCCACGGGAATCCCTTTGCTGTTGAATGTGATCAGCTATACAATTTCATCACACATACATATGTACGACAAGAGTATGTTCCACAAATCTTGAAGATTGATGACATCAGACAGAAGCTTTATGAAGATTATGTCACTGAACGTATCAATGGAGATGTTAGTCTCTGGGCACCAGTCAAAAAGCAGAACAACAAGATGTACATGTCTGGCAGCAAGAAACAAACTTTCAAGTTCCGTGACCAGACAGTTGACCTAAAAGAGACCAAAGATCTCTATGGTCGGCTGATGGTTCTCACCAGGTCGAGCAGGGACATCGATCAGAAGAGTGCAGTTGGCAACTATGAGTTCACATCGACTCCGAGAGCACTATTTGCACCAGACGGCTCAATGCTGCCATGCACTGACAAGTCCAAGCTGATACACAGCCTTGAGAAGCTGGCAAAAACAGATGAAACTCAGGAACAGAAAGAAGCTCTAGCGGCCAAAGAGCAGGATGATGACAGAGGTCCTGTATCATCATCTCCATCGTCGTCATCAAATCAAAAGATCGCCATTGTTGTTGGAATGGTGCTTCTCCAGAAGATGACAAAGAAATCAGGGACAATCAGCACAGTCAAAGATCTAGCCCAGTGTTTCAATGACAGGCTCGTGAGCTTGACAGCAGGGTTCAGTGAGGTCATCCTGGTCTTCGATACATACAAACCTGACTCACTAAAGGAGGAAACTAGAGAGAGACGACGACAAGGAAAAGCTCCTATACAGTATCAGGTTGCAGATGATACGAACATCAAACACATCCTACTGGCACGGTTTCTATCGCAAGAAAAAACGAAAGCAGATTTGACAGACTATCTCGCCAAAGCAACCCTTGATTACAACAAAAACTCACCTCAGTTAGTCATCACATCAGCATCAGGTCACACCAGAAGCAACAGAAACATGCACTTTGAAGACAACAATCACGAGGAGGCTGACACAGTGATGATCTGCCTGGCAGCGGAGGCATCACAGCGGTGTCCTGATGCACAGCTAGTATTCTTCACTCCTGATACTGACGTCTTGGTTCTGGCTGTGGCACACTATGACAAGCTTTGCAAAAAGACATCTATTTTGATGGTATCAGGTACAGTCGAAATAGAGCCAATCTGGAGAGCTTTGGGCAAAGAAAAGGCGCAAGCTTTACCTGTATTCCACGCATTCACTGGAGCAGACAATGTTGGAAAATTCTCAGGAATAGGCAAAACAAAATGGTTTCAGCAGTATATGAAAGCTGACATGCACTTAGTCAGAGCACTGATGAAACTACCGGAGAAAGGTGACCTAACACAGGAGGTGAAAGACGTATTGGCCAAATTTGTGTGTTCAAGCTACTGTCCCAAGGGTATTCACATTGCAAGTATCCCTGATCTAAGATGGTATCTGTTTTGTAAACACCTAGCTGAAAGCAACAACTTACCTCCTACACTCGGTGCACTTGAGGAACACATCCAGCGTGTGCGGTTACAAAGCCGAGCATGGTGCCAAGCCAATGTTATGCAGCAACAGCCTTTTGACCCCCTGAAATTTGGTTACTATCAGGACAAAAGTGGCCAAATACTGCCAGTCACCACAAAGGTTCCTCCTGCCCCGCAAGCCATCATCGAGTTGGTCAGATGCCACTGCAAAACCAACTGTTCTACACAGAGATGTTCATGCAGAAGGAATAACTTGCCTTGCACAGAACTATGCTTGTGCGGCACAGAATGCGAAAACGATGCAGACTGTAATGTTGAATATGACACTGAGAGTGATGATGATGTGTAATGATGTGTCAAACTGAGATAGGAAATACGTCTATACGTATGCTGTTGTCACTACCAACAATTTGAGTGTGCATTTTTTCATGAAAATACAAACATAATTTCACAAACTTCTTCTTTTCTTGGTTTTTGGTGTTCATAATCACTAATTTGACATAAGCTTTGGATTCCTTGGGCCTGGAAACATAGGATTAGCATTTAGAATGAAGTTTCTATGTCAATTACAAGCTGAGATATTCAGAAATTCTTATTTTATGGCGGCCATTTTGAAAATCCAAAATGGCGGCTATGCAGGCATCTGCGCAAATGTAAACATTGATTTTCAGATTCCTGATGCCATAAGCTTTCCAAAAATGCACTGGTTTGCTGATCTCCATAAATTTTGAACGAAAGTGTTTTTATTGACAGTGAACCGGACTACAATCGAAAAATGTTAGCTAGCTTTCTAGCGATTTTGTTTCATGAGCATTGCGTCATTTTTCATGGCACCTGACAACCGCAGTTTATCGATTTTTGTTTACATTCATTTAAATATTTAGTTTGTGAACTTTCTAAATTTTGATAATTTTAAGTAATGATTAAAACTTTGTGTGCATGAATGTGTGTGTGTGATCATGTGTGAAGGCCTCTTGGTCTCAAACATGTAACTAATAAATGAAATGAAACATTGTTATTTTTAAAATTAAGTATTCAGTTTTTACACATTTTAAAATTTAGTTTCAAAGTTTTCATTTAATTTACAATTTTTCACATTGTATTGCACACACAAAATTTTGTGTGGATTTTGTTTGGATTTTTCATTTCATTATAATAGACTTTAATGTTATGGTTAGTAATAATTCCCATTTCTATTTGTAACTTTGTAGAGTACTATTTGCAGGTGTCACAGGACTAAAAATAATAGACCTTTACAAATTTTTCAAAAGAAAAAATGTCCAAACTGACAGTGGTTCTACAGAGCATGATGATCAAAGTACTGTTAATCCCAGTAAAATTGTTAGGTTACAACAGGATGAGAATGAAAGTGAAAAAATTTCGGCGCCTTCGGGGCTAGCTCTTGCCTCCCCTACTACTAAAAATCTAAAATGGCTTAGGATCCCGAAAACTCTTAATCCGGCCCTGAGAATAATTTTCTTTTATAAAGGTAACAGCCCAAGGAAATGCTTAATTTCGAAATTAGCACTTTTTTATTCTTATGTTAATACAAATCTAAGCATCCTAATTGCGGTTTGCATTGAATATTGTTACTAATCAGATTTTTATCATAATTTTTATATTTTCTGTAATATAATTTTTATATTTTTATTCATAATGTGTCTTAGCAGTAGCTAGTTAATCATCTCTAACTGAACGATAAGCTCATCATGAACGTACATAAAAATTATTTATCTCTATTTCAATTATACGTCTACGATTAGTTCCAAGTTCGCTCCCCCCCTTGGCAAATTTCTGGATACGCCCCTGTAGGCTAGACCACATCTCAATAGCATTTTTACTGGCAAATTCATTATCCCACTTTACTGAGCCTAACAACTCCCTAAATCTACTATAGTCATCCTTATAGCTTTAGATCATTCATCTGACTTTGATAACCTCGCAAGGTCAGAGTGGCTTCATGTTGTCCAGATGTAATGCAGAGTTGGAAAGATTACTCTGTGTAATCGATTACATTTGTAATGATTACATATTATTCCCGTGATCGAAATCGTGCTTTTCAGCGAAGCATGTAATCGTAATCGTGACGGACAACCGGACGAAAAATCGATTACATGGAGGTCCGGTGCTAGGGTCTCCGAGCAACTGATACAATGAGAAAACGGACATATTTTTATATTTTTTCGTGCCAAAGACGACCCAACAAAATGCACGCGTACTGTGTGCATAAACACATCATCATTCGTCATGGATTCATTCATTCCTAGTTCAGATTGATTCTGATCTGAATTGCGACGTTTCTAGGGATGAGGGAAAAAGTTGAATCGGTTACTCCAAGAGTGCGTTGACTTTGACTGGTTCTACTTGCATATTGCACTGTGTGCTTATCGCTTTGTATTTTTTCTTCAGTAGAAGCGTTCCGTGTAACAACTTGTAAGTTTTAACAAGTATACGAAATGGAAATGGAGAAGAAGGATGACCGTTCTCGGAACTTACCTGAAAGACTTAGCACGCCAGTATCTTGGAGTCACAGCGATCTCGGCCCTCGGCTTCTTCTGAACGTGTTTTCTCCATCGCAGATAACTTTTACCGGGACAGGCAGGCAGGCAGGCAGGCAGGCAGGCGGGCTTGGCGTTGACACCCTCCGTACATTGTTGATGATCAAATGTAACGTTGAATTGTTCCCGAAGATATGACGTGTGAAGTCAAATAAGTAACCGAATCAAGGCATTTCGTAAGGCAAAAGAATTCAGTTTTTTTCACGATTTACACTGAATTTTCGATACAGTTCAGTCTATGATCAGCGGCATTCACCATTACCACACGTAATCGAAACGTAATCGTAATCGTTATACCAGCGTTCCGTTGTATTCATAATTATAATTACAGATTTTTCAAAAATAAGTAATCTTTCCAACTCTGATGTAAAGTAATGATTTTAAATAGAAATTTTCAACCCAGTGAGACCTTAACATTTATTTTAAGCCACTTTGATTTTGAGTGCAGCCTCACAAATTTGGTCTCACTGGCTTTGGATGTCAATCTCAAAAATTTTGATTGCTGTGGTATTTTTGTAAATTTATGGTCTCACTGGCTTTTCCTGCATTTCACAAAGAGTATAAAATTTTGAACAAGCGTGACCTGACTCGATATAGCCTAAGTAGGCTTTGCTACTATTCTTTTCATCTCAAACAGATCCTCCATTAAGCTAACTCAACTACATGATATAATAACCGAGTGTAAGGTAATTCTATTAGGTTAATATATGTGTAGATGCTAACCTACATATTAACATATAGTGTAAGGACTCGAAACAGAATTTGTTTGACGAATGTTTTTAAATGTCATAATATGATTTCCACTTCTAATTATGTTATAGTTATAATTTTAAATTTTAAATTACAATAATTTTATCTAGGCTAATTTACATAAGTAAGTTAACAATTTCATTATTATTATGAGTGGGTTATTAAATGTAGTAACTTATTGATTATGCATTCGGTGGAAAAGGAGTCTACTCTTTTAGATTTTTCAGAGTTTGTAAATTATCAGGTAGATGATGGATATTATGTAGATGTTATTTATTTGGGTTTTAGTAAGGCATTTCACGACGTTCCACGTAGGAGACTTCTTTATAAATTAAAAGCCCGTTGGATATTGGGTTCAGTCATAAACTAGTTAAAAGAGTGATTAAAAAAGAAAACAAAAAAATAATTTTAAATGGTTATGAATAGAGGTGGCGGGAAGTGAAAGGTGGCGTACCACGCATAGCTGGGGTGGGGGGGGGGGGTTGACGACGTCTGGACTCCCCCCACCTCAATTTCTTGCAAGTGCCTTATTTGAATGATGTGTATGCCTCTTAAAACAAATGTTATTTTATAAATAGATCATGGTTATTTTATTTCGTTCAAATTCTATTTTGAGTCTTTATCCGCATACACTAATACTTCCAAATTTGTAGCTGTAATGGTTTTCATAGGTGCCCTTACAGTAGTACTGGTGCAGTCATATCACTATTTTTATCTTCATCTTATGCTGATAGTTCTTTTAATTGGCAAGACATTTGTAATTGTTTGGAAAATTTTCTGTGATAATTGTTGTACCCAAATTAGATTTTTATTTTGTATTATATTTGAATGAGATTGATCTAATAAAGCAATACAATTGATTTTACACTCGCTCAGTGGTGGTTTGCTTTAAGAAAATATTTTTAGTCCTGTGCCCTTTTTTCTTTGGACCTTCCTTTATTGAAATACCTAGATCCACCCTTGCGGCACTGATGATGCGGCACCATGGTCGAAACTGAGACCGAAACCAGAAAAAAGGTCTCGAAACCGAGACCATATGCAAGTTTTGCACGCATTCAATATTGTGTAATGCCAAACTCCTAGGCTCTGTATTTCACATTTAGGAATAAAGATTCTAAAGAGGTTATCGAGTGACAATTGCAAAATTTACTCATAATTTACTCACAAATTCATAGTTTGTGACATTTTTCAGCAGTTAACTGCCGACTTAAAACAAGATAAGTGTCCGTTGCACTTGAGGAACATCAACATACTCAGCAGTGATGTAGTCAAGACCACGATGGCCGAGATCAAGACTGAGACCGATACCGAGACCTAAGCACCCGAGACCAGAAAAAAGGTCTCGAGTCCTATATCACTGCTGTGGAAAAGCGCCAGTCAGGAACCCTTAACCATTCGAGATGGTTAACAACCGTTAATCGCATCCTGCGGTTGCATGTATTGACGGAGAATTAATCACCAAACCGGGAAAAAAACATTCGTCAGCATAGTATACGCCCCAGCATGGTTTCCTATAAAAAAAAACATTCTAGGAGTACTGATGTGGCCAAACATCTGTGTAGCATAATTAACAGATCGAAATATCTGCCGGTGGACTTGAAAGCAGTTGCTGACCCCGTCATTCAGTGAAATGGGTATTACGGTCAACCAGAAAATTTGCTACTGCAATATTGACGGGTAACCGTGAATACATCAGACGACTGGCGCTTCGAAGAATAATTGCTGCTAGGAAAGAAAACATGCAGGTATGAGACGATTCACAGTTCCGGAACTGAATTTTAGCGCCCCCAATTATACCGGATTGATCATTCATTGATATTCAATTGATATTCAATTCATTTCAAAAGGCTGGGAGGCTGGAACTGCCTTTGACTTAGCAGAGGGTACCAATGAAGAGCTTGGTCAATTTGTGAGCCGAGCAGAGGCAGCACCAAGTTGGAATTGGCAGTTTTCCATGTCACACACAAGCAGTTGAGCGCATACCTAATTTTAGTGTGCAGTGATAACCAATTTGCACAGTAATAATTTAAATTTGTGTGGTGATAAATTGAAAATCTGTGCAGTGATAAGTTAGGCTCTATATCCGATATAGAACCTAATTTATCACTGCACAGATTTTCAATTTATCACTGCACAAATTTAAATTATTACTGCGCAAATTGGTTATCACTGCACACTAAAATTAGGTATGGTTGACCGAGGTGTTCGAAATTGACAGAAGTGGCTGCTGCTGTTTATGGCGCTGAAAGCCGCGACGGTTTCATTCCCGCACAAGTTCAAGCAAGATCAATCATGCCGTGCTTTTAGGAAGTTAAAGTACAGATGTGTGTGAAACTGCTCATAATTGTAGGGGGAGGGGGTTTGAATCCGACGTGCAACCACCACGTGGTGGGTTCTGGGTAATTCCAACTTTAAATTTAAGTTGAAATTAGCGAAGAGTTACACAATTACGATACATGTTATGCTCTTTCTAGGCGTATGGGTTTTACGTGCTGTCTATATAGGAAAATTTAAAGGTCACTCGAAGATGATGGTTTAGTTCAAAAATATTTTAATCCTGTGTTAATCCTGTATTGGCAACTTTTGAAATCATGTAGAATTTATAATTCCAATTTTTTTTTACCTGTATGTTTCGTTCCACCCTAATCGAGACCAAAAAATCATAATGAACTTTCGTCACCTCGAGTGGTATCAACCACCCCACCATGGTTCATGGACTAATACAGACGTAGGATATTCCAAAATTGCAAAAACAATTTGATAGATTAGTTGTTTGTGCTAGTAAATGGCAGATGGTATTCATTGCTCAAAAATGCAAGGTCTTTCATATTGGCAGAAATAATTAAAACTTTAATTATATAAGATGAAATGAAATTAGTTAGACTGCAGTCATTATCAATAGGGGTTAACTTTTCTGGGAGTTTACGAAAATAAAACCTCATTGAATCAAAGGATCGATTGGCATTGATAAGTACTGCAGTATTGATGATACTGTTCTAATGATAGTTAAATGAAAGAATGAGAACTAATGACAAATACATTGTCCGAAATCTGAATGATCTTTGCTCTTTCCTCTGGATATTATATATATCCTTCTTGCGCAGGCGGAGAAAGGTTGAGAGCAGCTGAGTTAGAGGATGACGGTCAAGAAAAAGATCTTTAAATTATAGATAGTAGTAATCTAAAGTTTTCTAGTAGTGCTTACAGGCTAGGAATAAGGCAACTAAAATGTTAGGCACTATACTGTATTCAAGCCTTGTCACTTTACCATAACTAGGAAATATTAAAGGAATATTTAGTTTTGAGAGATGTTGTTTGATAGGAGATATTAGATACTAGGATATATGGTACAGATGTTCAAAATGCTTCCAGATTTAGATAATTTAGATGTAAATAACTTTTACTTATTAGAGTCTAACAGAAGAACCTTTAGCTTAATAAGAAAAATAGAAAACAGACTTTTAGACTGGATCTACGGGAATACTTTTTTAGTCAGAGAGTAGTAGATTTTTTTAATGACTCGCTATATCATGTGGTAAATAGCAGCTCCTGGCGCTTCATGAATGAAAGATGGATTGTAAATTGTGTATATAGTGTATATTTTAGCCACGATTTAAGTATGCGTAAGTCACTACAGTAGTTTTGTAAATAGTAAACCCCCGATATAACGGACTAACTGGGGAAAGCCCGGTCCGTAAAATTCGAAAGTCCGTTATATCCAGATACCAAACGTAGTCCGAAGTGAACACGTGGGTCATAAAAGCTAAAAAAAAAAAAATACCAGGCTGTATTTATATACCTAAAAATTATTTTTTTTTAGGTATAAGATACAGATACAGTATTGTACTGTATGTAACACTTAATGCTTACTTACCGATGCTTACAAATGTCCTGAAGTTCGCCAGTGATTGCTTTATTCACTATACCGTGGCGCCTTCTAAATCTGTGGAGCTAGCCACCACTACATTTAAATCCCGCGTGGCCCGAGTGCACAGCAAGGCGCTCAGCAGCAGCCTGAATGTCCACACCACACACTGGGACACCTTCAGCTCGCGCCTGCGTATCCACTTATAAACTACTTCATCTAAACCTTCAAAGGGTAATTTTCTAGCACGATATATTTTTTCTGCACTCTCATTCCCTTCCACTTTCTTCGATAAACTTTGCAGTTTGTTCTTAGCCTTTATGATGTTATACGTATAGTGCTTGAGCTGACAGGCAGGCACACCACGTTTGTATTTTTCTATCATCTCTAACTTCACACTCGGAGATAATATCTGCCTCTTTTTCTTGGGTGTTGAGGAGGTAGCAACCTTTCGACCTTTAGACGACATGTTTCTGGCACAGTAGAGGTCAGAATATGATCACTTCGGGGAGCGGGTGGTATTTACAGAACGAGAGACGCGTTCAAACTGAGGTGACCGCATGATACCTGGCGGGCTGTCCGATAGTAAACAAAGGCGTCCGGACGCCATGCTGTGTATGTTCGGCTATAACGGACCCGAGCCCGTAATATAAGAACCTAGTCCGGAAGGGCCAGTGTTCGTTAAAGTCGTGGTCCATTATATGCAGTGTCTGTTATATCGGGGTTTACTGTACTTTAATGAGAATTAGCTGACTTGAAGTGATTTTTACAAAATTTTATCATAAACTTTTTTTTTTATGTACGAAGGAGGAGCCAAGGGCGAGCGTCCGCAAAAAGGTAATTATGTCGCAAATGACATGGCCTGAAGTTGAAATAAAAAAATAAATTTTTCTAGTGTATTTTGGTGTGCTCTGTTCAAATATAACCTTCATTTCTTGTGCAAATGAACAGAAATACGTGTTTGGGCCATGCAATAACAATTGTATTTCTGTTCATTTGCGCAAGAAATGAAGGTCATATTCGAACAAAGCACACCAAAATACACTTGAAAAATGTATTTTTTACTACATTTTATACAATAAAGTATAACCTAACATGTTCATGTTACGAGATCTCGTAAACGACGCATTACCACAGGAAACGTGCAAAACACCTCAAAATTAACCAGAAAAGTTTGCTCTCGTCAATTTCGTTTAAAGTAACGAAAATATCACGACTTAACTTAACCAATCATCAAGGGCGTACCTAAAACCGGGCATTCAGTTAACCTAACCAGGCATTCAGTTGACCTAACCAGGCATTCAGATGACCTAAGCGGGCATTCAATTAACCTAAGCGGGCATTCAATTAACCTAACCGGGCATTCAATTAACCTAACAGGTTAATATCGGTTATTTCACCTAAATATCTTCTGATCTTTTCGTATTAGGCACTCACTGTCACATTTCGGGCAAGTTAAGGATGAGAGAATAACGCCGTAATTGATAAAAACATCCAATGCTTTGTCTTCATCTAGGGCACATGACGAATCAAGTTCTCAAAGTCGAAACCACACGAACGGCACGTCATAATTCTATCACAAACACCACCAAACTGAATCCAATTAGAAAAAAAAATAGCCAGAACAGAAACCAACAAACTAATTAAATCGCAGAGTAACATGACGTCATACCACCCCCGACTGCAAATACACTAAATATATATATATATTATTATTATTATTTTCTACAATAGTTTGCACAAAAAATGAGTGACAAATTTGAATAAAGCCACTAAAACTACCTCATAAAAAGTTATTTTGATTTACAGGTCCAGCCCATGTCATTTAAAACATATTAACCCACAAAAATGCCCACACACCCACTATATAAGAGAAAGTCGAAATCCCCTGGTCGATTAGTATCTACAAGCTCCTCCCACAAACTATATCTTTAGACCATTTATCATACTTTGAATAACCTTGACATGCCCCAGTGACTTCATGTTATCCAAATGTAATGTAATGTAATGAAAAGGAATTAAAGTGGGAAACTAGGAGTTAGTGGTACCATAATCTAATATAATACAACAGGTTAGCTCAAAAGCCGTTTTCAGTCATAAAAAAGAAAATTAGTTCGCATCACTCCCCACGTGATATTTTAAATTATAAAACTGGGAATTTCATTCATGAGTCTCATTCATTTCAGTTTTCTAGCCTAGATCTGCAGCATCTCGCCTCATTTACGAGATTTCGTGAAGGAGGGAATTGCTGTCTGATCTCCTGTCCTCGTAGCAAGCACGCATGGCTGGTCAGGGACTTTGTACAGGAATTTGTCCAGCTGGTTATTGGAGTTATTCAGGTCGGTGTGCTGGAGGTTCCTCCCTTCTTTTGGTAAGGCATTAAAGAGCTTTGGGCCTCGTATTCTGAGGGTATTTTCCATCCTCGTTTTCATGGCCACCTGTCCCACTGCAGCTGGGACTACAAAATCTGCCTCTTCTCTCATTCCAGTTTGTTTCTTTTTCCTTTCTAAAGTTAGGGACAAAGCCCTCAAGTATTTTTCATGTGTGTATTATTGTGTATCGTTCACATCTTCTTTCGAGAGAGTAGAGTTTCAGGGATTGTAGTCGAGACCAATAGTCGTCACTTTTCGTTTCCTCAATCTTAGACGTAAAAGTCGTTTGTATAGCTTCAGTGTTCGCAATGTCTCGTTTTCTGTATGGGCTCGTGAGTACTGAGCAATACTCAATTATCGGTAGGACCATAGGTTATTCTAAGGAAATTTTAAAAATACACACCTGTGACAAAGTACAAAAAAAGCGAGTCAAGCTTTCAAAATTAGTAGTATATTCAAAATTAGAACATAATTTTTTTAGTACTGGTAACAGTTTTTTCAATATCTGACGCTTTTAAAAACATTGACCCATACCATCGTTGAGTCTTGTGCTTTGTTGGTTCTGCAGCTCTTCTTACTTTGTCATTCAACCATAACAACACCGCACTTCTTGGATCAAAGTGTGACACAAATGGCATGTTATGCCTAACATAAAGATAGTTCATGAGCACATCTGAAGACAGCTGTGAACGACCGGCTGTTTTGAGAACATTATAAGACTTAATGAGTCTTTCCACATCTGCTGAATGCGGTTTTGCTGCAACAAACCGACCAAGTGCAAAGATCAACACAAATTCCTGATTTTCTAACTGCAGAAGTCTTTTTATCAGGTTTGAAGTTCCAATACTTGAAACACCGGGTAATGCACAGGCATCTCTGTACTGTAGTGCAAATGTTGCTAAGTCAAGATCCGGAATAATGAAAGCATAGCATTCATTCAATTGTAAGTCAATCACTGAAGAATCTAAATTTCTCAAGGGGCTCAACAACTTTAAATGATCAGAATCAAAAGCATAGATTTCTTTTAAGAAGTTTATCAAGGATTCAATAATTTCAACTCGTACGGCTTTGAAATCGCGTGTTGCTGTTGTAACTAATTGATGGCTCACTCTGCTTTTTTTGTCAGTCAGCTGGATGCCAAAGAATGTCAAATTGTCCTCATCTAAATTTTCTTCAAAAGAACTTTCCCATCCACCAAGAAGCGATTGACTCTTCAATGCATCTAAGTTGTCCAGGAGATTCTGTACTTTGTTATCCCACTCAAAATAAGTGCATTTATTGTCTTGCAGGGACTTTTGAAATCTTGAATATAGAAACAAAATGTCTGCAACTATGCACATTGTGCTCAACCTTTTCAGACCAGTAAGATTCTTCAGATGACCCTGAGCAGAAGCATCTTCCGACTGCTCTAAATATGCTACGATTGCTCTGTATGATGATAGAATACTGCTGAAAAGTTTGCAAGATAATTCTGTCCACCAAACTTCGGAATATGATGTACTGTTAAATTCTTTTCTTTTCCAACCTTTTCCAGTTCCTTGGTGCGAACTGCTGATGTATGAAAAAATTTTGAGAGACCACTGCCATCTTGTATCAACATATTCACTTCCTTCACAGTTTTAGAGACTTTGCCAAAGGCCAGATTTGAGCGATGAACTTCACACCAAATTTTGATCAGTGGAAGGTTTGTTTCAGCCATTTTCTTTTCCTTATCTAACATTTTCCACAGGCTCACATGTTCTCCTGTGTTGAGACTCTCTCCATCTGTGACAACACATGTTACCTTGTTGAAAAGATCTTTCCAAGGAATAGTAAGACACTGCTTCTTTCACAGCTAATATATATCCTTCAGTCTTCCGCTGAGTAGATTCAGAAAATCCCAGAAAAAGGTCTTCCTCTTGCCCATCTGAACACTTGCACTTGACATATTTATTGTTAAGCTGGAATTGATCAACAGAGCCATCTATTGCAATTGATACAGCAATTGCCGATTTGATTTTTTCAAGTAAATTAGGTTTATCTGCTCCTGGGGCAGATACAGAATTTGCTGGAGGGGGGTCGGTACGAGTGCTGAAGGCTTCTAGGGGGGTCCGGGAGCATGCTCCCCCGGAAAATTTTGAAAATTAAAGCGCTCAGAAACGCGTTTTTAAGCAATTTGCAGGGTGTTTGTTCAAGTTTATTAGCTTTTACAACATCTAAATTATGTTCTGATTTGCAAGAAAATTATACAAGGAAAGACAAAATTCGTGATAAGTCTTAAAGAAACACTGTTTACGAAAATTTCACAATATCAGAACCTAAATATCTTTTGAAACTCATACTTTATCATTCTAGATTTGTTCATTAATATAACTGAAGTTATTATATTTCTTGACAAAGTTTTGTGTTGACTGAGATATCAGTTAATCTCCCGACTCTCAAAGACTGGATCGACGAGCGCCATTCGTCGGAGTTGCTGTTCAGCGAACCGTTGAACTACAGCTTCGTAATCCACGGGCTTGTCGTAATGAATGCTCATCAACGCCAAGCCCGACAATCTCTCCGTGGACATAGAAGTCCTAAGGTAACCACTTCACAAGCAAGTTTCAAGGTACTGTTGGCACGTTCATTGTCAGCAGAAGTGACGGGTATGGTGCGAGCAATTCGCGACAAGCAGTTGATGTTTGGGAATATATCGGCATCGCGAGCCTGGATACTTTTGAGTATTAAAGTAAAACACAGGGTCGACTAACGACCCCCCCACCCTGGATCCGCCACAGTGCTCGTACAATAAAGTACAACAGATTAGCATGCTGCATTGGTGTTACATATTTGAATTCTTCCACTGGTGGAATTCGTTTAATTTGTACAAGAAGCTAGCATGTGAAACTTTGTCAAAAGCCTCACTAAAATTCAAATAAATTATATCTTACAGATATTATATCTTTCTCTCATTATAAAAAAATGAGAGAAAAAAATATTTTGACGAGAGTAAAATCTGTAAAAACTTTTGAAATAAAGGCAAAATGTTAATTTTTTGCACACTGGTATATAGTAAATCATTTTAACGGCATTCCAACCAACGTACAATACGCAACAAGCAAAATATCAAACAGCAAAAATCCGTTAAGCCGCGCGTGTATGAAAAGAGAAGTAATAAATAATATTGAAGTATTAAAATATTGTAGGTACTTTCCCGTTATCCCGAACCCCAGACTTTTTGCCAGATTCGTACGCCACTTGCCAGCTTGCCAAATTTCATTGCCAAATTTTTTTTTTAAATGTTAAGTAACTACCAAACCTAACCTAACCTAACCTAAGCGTCCGAATCTGGCAAAAAGTCTTGGGTCCAGGATAACAGTAAAGTAACATATTTTATACCAAATTTTATAAATATTTAGGAAAAATAAATGTACTTTGATATTCTATATGTTATTTTATTAGTTACCTATTTATATCCTTATATTACGTGTACTCCAACTCAATACCTGGCGTCGAAATATAGTAGGTTTTGCAAGCATTATATCAAAGCTGGGCACAAACCGTTAATCCGTTAATCGTTAATTAACGAAGTTAACTTTTTCGTTAACGATTTAACTTTTAAGTTAACTTTGAAAATCATTATCGGACTAATTAACTTCCGTTACATTTAACTTCCGTTAACTCAAGTCCGTTAACCCAAAAAATTCATAAATAAACGTTTAAAAGTTTCTATTATTTTCAGTGCTGAGCAGGTGCGCAATTAATCCGCCTTGGTCGACGCACTTTTGGCAGGCATCGACAAAAGGTTTGGGCCCCTCCTGGAGGATGACGAATGCCAGCTGGCTGCTGCCTTCCATCCCAGGTTTCGCCTCATCTGGTTGGACAAGTATGACAACACCAAGGTCGCCAGGGTGAGGAAAAGCATGGAGGGTACAGTCGAGGAGGCCATGAAGCAGCAGTCCAACGAAGTGGGCAGCAACAACGAGGAGGAGGAGGAGGATGACTTCTTTAGTGCTGTCATCCAGACAAAAGAGAGCAGCAGAAGCCACAGGTCACTCAAGGGCAAGGCCCAGAACTTGGTCAAGACCTGGCTGGAGACCAACTCCAAGGACTTGCTGACAGATGCTGCCTTCTTGGGTGAGCAAGTGTTGGTGGACTTGTTCATCAAGTTCAACACAGCCATCCCCTCCAGTGCTGCAGTGGAGCGTTTGTTCTCTATGGGCAAGGACATCCTGAGGGCCAAGAGATCATCCCTGTCTGATGGAAACTTTGATATGCTAATTTTCATGAAGGGCAACATGCATCTCATGGACAAAATGGAGAACGAGAAGAAGAGGGAAAATTAAATTATATATATATTGTGTTTTTCATTTTTTTTATAATAAAAGTTAACGTTAACGGTTTGTCGGTAACTTCCGTTACATGTTTAACGAATTAACGGATTAACGGTTAACGAAGTTAACTTTTTGGTTAACGGATTAGCGGTTAACGAAGTTAACTTTTTGGTTAACGGTGCCCACCACTGAGTGTTATCGTAGAAGCCGTACATGCACTGAGAACCGCTATAGTCGGCATTGACTTATCTTCGTCACCGTCGGTTTCATACGATATACCACTGATATCGTACTATAATTTCTAAAAATCGACTATAACCCTACGGCCTACGATAATTGTTGACTGGGTAGAAACTATTCGGTAGGCTTTTGAAAAAATAGGCCTTGTGGCCCTAACACGCGGAGGATAAGACTAAAATATACCTTTGGTACCTTTGTTTCCTTTAGTACCCTTGGTTAGCTTCCGCCCGAATTGTTCATTCTGACGAAGGTCAAGCTTTTCACTCCACCTTAGACCTACAGTTTAACGTGGAATCCGAACCACGCCCCATCAGCAGCCCAGCGTCTTAACCACTAGGCCACCTAAGGTACCCATTTATCTACCAACCACTTTCTTTATTGTGTGGAAGGATGAACAGCTGGGTTTTGCTGCGCGCCGGCTGCCGTCGGGTTTCGAACCCAGGGCCGATGGATTCGTAGTCAGCGACGCTAACCACTACACCACTTCTAAAATAGAAAATAGGTTGAGTGAGTTGTCACTACGTAAATATCGTTTTTGAAATGTAGCGAATCTGATGAGTTGAGCGCACAGTTGATAAAGTTTTCGTATTATAATTTTAATGCATTATTTTAAACGTTACAGAAATGTCACACGCGTCTATATAGGGTTGATTCCCATTATTTTTCTAGTCGTTGTAATTTTGATGTTATAGTGCTCTCTGAATTCTGCATCTATATATAAAACAACAATATTTCTTATGATTCCGGACTTTGAAACACCCTGTATAAGTATGTTATACAGGGTGTCCATAAATGTTTACCCTGAAAACAGTATGCTCTCATGTTTTAATGACGAATCTTACATCCGTTTTCTTTTTACAGGTGATCTCGTACACGCATAGAGTTTCTGTGCTGGTGTGTGTTTCGTCTACCGCATTCGCCGCTAGGAGCGCTGTAGTAGCTGTTCAGTTAAGATGGCGTCTGTGACAGAGAAGGCACAATGTGTTGTGTGGCTTGCAGAAACAAAATCTCCTGTCAGTGTTCAGCGAAGGTTCAGAACAAAGTATGGAAAGAATCCACCTGATGTGAAGTTAATTAAGTCGTGGATGAAAAAATTCTTGGAAACTGGAAACGTGGAAAAGGGAAAGAGCAGTGGTAGACCATCAGTTTCCGATGGGACGATGGAAAACATTCAAACGGCTTTCACACCAATTACGCCATACCCCAGCTGCAGGACAGGCAGCCAACTGTCATCTTCCAACAAGATGGGGCACCCCCTCATTGGGCGCATGTTGTTCGCGAAACTCTCGACGCAACATTTCCAAATCGATGGATTGGCAGGGACGGGCCAATCCCATGGCCCCCAAGATCACCAGACATTACCCCGCTGGATTTCTTTCTCTGGGGTCATGTTAAAGATTTGGTTTACGCAACAGCTGTTCCAGATATCAGGACATTGCGAGAACGCATTACGGATGCAATTGCGACAGTTAACCCACAAATGTTGGAAAATGCGTGGCGTGAGTGTGAATACCGTTTAGACATTTTACGCGCCACTAGGGGTGCGCGTGTGGAAGCTTATTAAGTTCATTAACTATGTATCAAAACTTTGTACGTTTATTTACTTATGATTAAAACTGTGTTTGAATACGAGTGTTAATTTAAAAGTTATAGCATGCTTTAATCAGGGTAATCATTTATGGACACCCTATATAACCCGCGAACGAATTTCATCAACTTGACGGTTCTGTATTAGGAATTCACTGAGAATGATATTGAACTTTGAGAAAACATTTAAATTAAAAATTAAAAGAGTATTTAGTGTCAGTAAAAAAGGCATAAATAATTGTAATGTTTTCATCGTCTGCGAGTCGAAAGGAAATTCATTCTTTTACAATTCATAAATTAAACCAATCTTAATAAACATTTTGGGAATTTCTAGATTGGTTTTAAATTTTTAAATTATTTATTTATTTTATAAATTAATAAGGATAATAATAATACTAATAATAAAATATTATAAGTAAGATTTTATATAGAGTAAATTATGTTCCCATAAATCTGTCATAGGTGCGGATGAATATATATATATATATATATATATATATATATATATATATATATATATATATATATATATATATATACTATATGATCAAAAGTATTCGGACACCGCATGGTTTTGGGAAAAATGGTTTTATTATGGCATTTAGTAACCAGTAGGTCCACCCTTTGCTTTTATTACAGCGTCAACACGTCGAGGCATACTTTCCACCAGTTTTCGGTAAGTCTGTGCAGGAATGGCTCGCCATTCCTCTTGCAGAGCTGATGCAAGAGATGCAAGTGAAGCCGGGCGTGGTGTGCGGTTTCGTATCCGTCGCTCCAGTTCGTCCCACATGTGCTCGATTGGGTTGAGATCGGGGCTCTGAGCAGGCCAGTCTAACAAATCCACCTTATTTTCACGAAACCAGTCCTGCACACGCCTTGCAGTATGGCAGGGAGCTCGATCCTGTTGAAACAAACAATGGCCATCTCCGTAGTATTGCCACAGTGTAGGGAGGGCCGAATTGTCCAGAACGTCGAGATAAACGTCAGCGTTCATGGTCGTGGGTATAACAACCAACGGGCCGAGCCCTAGCCAGGAAAAACAACCCCATACCATGATGGACCCTCCACCGAACTTCACCGTTGGACGTACACAGTCAGGAAGAAGCCGTTCTCCGGGCTGTCGCCACACCCAAACACGCCCATCAGACTGGAAGAGTGAATACCGCGACTCGTCGCTCCAAAGAACAGTTTTCCAGTCCTCCACGGTCCAGGAACGACGGGAGACACACCAGGCCAAACGACGCGTGGCATTAACTTTTGTAATCAGTGGCTTGTGTACAGCTGCTCTACCATAATAACCGAGTCTGTGCATCTCTCTGCGGATAGTTACAGTACTAACGGAGGTACCGGATGCTCTTCCTACCTCCTCAGCGATGGAAGCGGCAGAGGACGTGCGGGACTTCTTGACATGTCGTACCAGACTTCTTCTATCACGTTCCGTCAGTTTGCGTGGTCGTCCGGAACGTTTTTTCGCGTTAGTTGCACCGTCGTGCTTCCATCTCATGATAACATCCGCTACAGTCGACTTTGGTATATCCTGTTTGGCTGCAATGTTTCGTATAGAAACGTTACTTAAATAACATCCGATGACGAGTCCACGTTGGAACTCGGAGAGTTCACGTCCGCGCGGCATGGCTTCACAACAGTTACTGATAACTTAACAGAACACCTCAGCATTATAGTTTCGCTACGCTTTTTCCCAGCATACCTTTCGGCGAAGGTGATATTTGCAGAAATGCGGATTTTCCGGGGTGTCCGAATACTTTTGATCATATAGTGTATATATAATCCCTCATACGTTCGTAGTATGTCTATGCAAATTCACACAAATAACAGTTTTCCTTCAACACAGAACATCATGATGCATTTCCACCCTTCTTCATAATATGCAGGCACGTAGTACGCCCATTGTGGCATAATAAATAAAAGGATCTTTGTTTACTTCAAACAATTTGCTGTCCACCCAATTTAAATTTGGAATGGGTGGTTATCGATACGAAAACGGAACTTTTTCGTACGAAGGTTATTGATAACGGCAATCGCGCGTGCGCGGGCTCACGCGCGCACACACACACACACCACAATTACACTACACACTATAGTAATACCTTATTCATAATATGTTGGGGTTTTCTTGATTTATTTTTATGTCTTTGAACATACATTTTCATTGGAGTGAAACTATGGCAGGATTTAAATGCTGATATAAAAAATATTGTGAATGTAAATTCGTTTAAAACCAAATTGAAATCTCGATAAATAATGAAATACTAATAAAGATTTAGGATTAAATGTACGGCACTCTATTACTTATTCATTTCTCGTGCGTAATCTAGGATTAAATGTACATTACTCGTTATTGTTCATTTCTCATGTCTAATATTGATTTCTTTGTATAGCATTGGTATCATATCTTCAGTAATACTCGTAACTTTGTATTTGTTTTATGTCTATAACAATAATAACATTAATATATACTGTACAAATTCTGTAAATTTGTCAAGAAGGAAACAAAGGTCAAGAATGACATCCCGTCAACAACTGATGAAGTATCCGAAATTAAGAGTCTAATTAAAGACCTAAATACAGGTTTCTCTCCAGGTATAGACGATTTGTCGAATGAACATTTAAAGTATGCTAATAATGCGATGAACCTTCATATCTCATTACTCTTTTCAGCCATACTTGCTCAGTTGTATTCCTGCAGAGTTTATAGGGGTCAAAAGTAAATATGGGGACACTCTATCCACCGATAACTACGGGTCTACTGCTGTTGCCTCATCCTGCTTCTCAAAACTACTTGACGAAGTTTTGCTACGCCGACTAAATAATTAGTTATGGACGTCTCCCAACCAATTTGGCTTTAAAAGGTTCCATTCAACCGACCTGTGTACGTATTTGTTTTGAAGGAGACTGTATTTAAAAACACTCCTGAAGAAACGGCCTCCGCCTTTTCCTCAGGAGTGTAACTCGCTTCCATATTAGCCATTGCTTGTTATTCTACCTACAACAAAAAAAAGGTCCCAAAACGAGACATCAATTTGAACATTTATTTTAGTTCTAATGTATTTCTTCGTAAATTTAATTTAAAATAATTTTTTTTATGAGACCGGACTTATGGGACACTGTATATATACAGTAAACCCTCGTCCAACGCGTGTTTGTCCAGCGCGAATTTGCTTATACACAGAAAAATAAATGCGAACAATTATTTGCCGAAAGCGGAAAATTTGATTATACACAGTCCGCCAAACACGCCCTTTTGTGTGTGTGTGTGTGTGTGTGTGTGTGTGTGTGTGTGTGTGTGTGTGCCCAAGTAGGTTCAACAAGTTATATATTTTATACTTTCAAATTTTTAAGCAATTTTCTCCTACACTCTCCAACACTATCGCATCTCCTTCCCTCTCGCGTCACCCCTCGCATCACCCTTTGTCTCAGTCCCGCTACCACGTTAAGTTCAGTGAAGTTGTATTGAATTGTTTTTGTCGTATTTTGCCGTTGTTTTGCTATTACCCTTAGACAGCAGTATGGCACCAAACCGTAAGAGCATCCGCGAGTGATAGTGAAGAGAAGAAAAGTCGTAAGGTTATGACATTAGCCGAAAAAATAAAGATTCTAGATAAGTTGCGTGGTGGTATGAGCAATGAGCATAACATCACTTGGCCGCGAGTATCACGTGAATGAGTCTACCATACGCACTATCCGAAAGAGTGAAGAAAAGATGCGTGCTATTTTCATTTAATATATTTTTATATATCATATGTAAATATCATTATGTTTATGATTTTATTATGTTCTTATTTCATATACAATATAGGTAGGGAAATTCATTTGTGCGTAAATAAAAAATCTACGTATCTAAGTATTAATGGGAGACTTTACTCGGCCGCGTTCACGTATCCCCATTTATCCCATAAGGTATTAAGTTTGTCCAACGCGGATTTACCTAACGCGCCGTTCTCGAGCAACCTAACCCCCGCGTTGGATGAGGGTTTACTGTGTGTGTGTGTGTGTATATATATATATATATATATATGAAAGGTAATTTTTATTGATTTAGAACTATCAATTTATATGAACAAATAACCAAGGACTTCGTTTGGGATTAAGTAATTCGTAAGTAATTATAAAGTTAAATTAACCTCATATGACCTTCCTCGAGGCTCCACTTAAATCGTGAGTTGTAGAAGTAGAAATGAATTTTTTTTAATAAGTTTTTGTACAACTTATTTAAATTTCATTTTTTGATTATTTATTTAAAAAAAACCTCCAAAGTTTAGAAAGGTGAAGAGACCATTTGTTTTTTAATTATTACAACACGTATACAATGGTAGAGTGCCTTTAGAAGCGGGATCGCTTTTTGTCTCATATATTTCAATATATTTAACGCGTTTACTTAAAAATTTATTAATTTTATCTACAATATATATTATATATGGGCGTAATTAAATGTTACAAAATGAGTAATACACTTTAAAATATCAATCGTAATATCCCAAAAGTTCGTAAGTAGCAAAACTCCAATTTTGCAGTAGAAAGAAACTGACTAATTTCTGATGTCTGCAACGTTCCCAAAAGTTTGAAGCGCAATTCTTACGAATGGGAAGAGAAAAGGGGGGGGGGGTTCCTGATTTCTTTTTTTTTGTACAGTTCTGGGCCAACACGAATTAAAATGAAAAATTCCTAAAAGCTAAATTTGGTGGGGGTGACCCTTACGCGGTTTTGGAATACCACTATTGATATACGTATACTTACACAGGTCTAATGAAATAAATGAAAAGTAAAACAAACACACACACACACACACATATATATATATATATATATATATATATATATATATATATATATTGTTTTAGGGCATATGTTAATATATTGTCATGGATAGAAGAAAGGCTTCGCTAAATTTTACGAAGCACCGCTCAGCCCATACAGCCATTTAATGTACGACTAGCAGCTCGCAGCATCATTACCAAGTAAATAAAGAGTGAAGGTAAAATAAGTTAGAGAGAGAGAGAGAGAGAGTAATGCAAATGTGAGAATAAGATATAAATACGAGTGAAGCATCGGTTGAATGAATGAATGAATGAATGAATGAACTATTAAAAGCATTTGATGGCACGAACGTAGAGAAAGTAAAACTATTTTAATTGAATAACAAATGTACAAATTATTGCATGACATTTCGTCATTAAATTAAAAAAAAAAAATAAATAAACGTAATTTTGTAGAATTAAATTCGAAATAATAAACCATCAATTTCTTTTCATAAAAAGAATAAATTCATAATTTACATTTTAGAATCGCATTCAGAATTATTTACAGAATTAAATTAGCTTATTTTTTTTAATAACCGCTTCGTGGTAACTCGAGTTGAACAAATTATAATTGTTTCTCCTTCAAAAGGTTTTCATTTTTTTTAATAGAAAACGAACGTGGTCAACGATGTGAGCGTAAGTGCTTTTTACTACAATACTTCGATGGGAGTTTTTTTTTAGGAATTTTTCTCTTTTTACACAAAAGAAAGTAACGTCAAATAATAAAACTTCCAAAAATCTAAAATTACATCTCGAAGGTCAGGTCAAATACTTAAAAATGTCCCGCGTTTACATTTTCTTCGGAATAGCTAAAAAATGCAATGAATGGCATGAAATTTAGTGTATATATATATATATATATATATATATTAGTGATGTAGGTCACATCCGCATCCGCATCCGCGGAACATCCGCACATTTTCTCGCATCCGCATCCGCGGAACATCCGCACATTTTCTCGCATCCGCATCCGCACTTTGGACTGCGGATGTCGTGCGGATGTGGACCGTTGAGAAAAAATGTCATTAAAAAGCGGAAATTATCAAATTCTACTATATTAATAGAACTAGTTCATTGTGCGCAAAAGTGATGCAAGCGACAAGACGAGAGGCTGTTCTTGTATGAAGTTACTCTCTTGCAACCTACTTAGATCCACGTTACAAAGCTAAGTTATTTTCACCTAGTACATTAGAACGAGTTAAATCATCACTTGGCAAAGCAGTTGAAGAGCTTCAATCTCTTGAATCTGTCGCGTCGCCACCCACCAAAAGAATAAAAGTTTCAGTGACAGAACCAACACCTTCAACAAGCAAATCTATCACAGAATCTGTCTCTCAGTTTCTTGAGTCAAGCAGCAATGACGAGACCTACGCGATGTCAAAAGATGTAGTAAAAATGATCGAGAGCTATCACCAAGAAAAACGCCTGGCTGCATGTGACAATGCTATTAGTTGGTGGAAAAATACGCAGAATATCTATCCATACTTGAGTAAACTTGCAAGGAAACATTTAGCCTGTCCTCCAACAAACGTACCAAGCGAGAGATTATTTAGCAGTGCTGGATTAATATATGATGAAAAGAGAAACAGACTGGCAGCAGAAAAGGCAGAAAAATTAATGTTCCTTAAGCATAACCTTCCTATAATTAAGTTTGAACATTAAACGATGAACATCTTAGTTTACTTTATTTTAATTACTCATTTATAAATATGCCTAATAAAACTTTAAACTTAATATAAATAGTTATCAAGCTAATTAAAGATCTCTTTCTATAAGGGTGGAGGTTGGGGAAAGAGGTCGGTGGGGGTGCATTTGAGTTGGGTTCACGTCCCGCATCCTGGTAACACAATTATGGTTTCTAATTGTGGCTGAAACTCAACAAAATATAACGAATTTATTTGCAGACGAATTCACTAATTGATTTCTATATTAGTTAGATGCTTGATATTATTTTATATGTTCAGAGAAAAGTACAGCAATTATTGTACAATTAATCAATTATACTACATTATAGCTACAGCTCTCTCTATATAATAACTTATTATATACGTTAAACACAACAAATCTCGAATATATCCTAAAAAAAATAACGAAAATGTAGACATCCGCATCCGCATCCGCGGATGTTGAAATCAAACATCCTCATCCGCATCCGCATCCGCGGATGTGAAAAAAATGACATCCGCTACATCACTAATATATATATATATATATATATATATATATTCTTTTGGTTATATTATATTGATGGGTTTTGATTTTGAGTCTGATTGTCTCCCTAAATCATTTCTTTAACTCTAACATCTGAACAGAGTGAGTAAGTAAGGAAAGAAAAAGGTCAAAAGTCATGCCAATATAAAATCATGGTATCGACTATTTTTTCCTTATATAGTGACTAATAATAATTATTTCTTCTACATTTTCATTTGAAATTAATGCTGTGAATGCTAAGACTAACATACAGTGTATATATATATATATATATATATATATATATATATATATATATATATATATGTGTGTGTGTGTGTGTGTGTGTGTGTAAAGTATTCAAGTTTAAAACTAATTTCTCCCTTATAAGAAAATTACCACCACCAAAATTCCATAATTTCGGGGTCACATTTTATGCAGTTGATATCATCGTACGTCCACCATTAATACCATTAATCCTCGAAGGTATCTTGGGGTAAAACATCGGGTTGTTAACTCTAAAGGTCTTGGGTTCGAGTGCCGGCTTGGACTTCAGATTTCAGCTAATAAGGTTTTCCTCTGGTTCTTCCTTGGTTGGGTAGTGGTTCGGACTCCACGTAAAGCTGTACGTTCCCTTCGTGACCATCATATAATTTTATACACATGTTCGAATGAAATTAAACAACTCGAATATATTAAATTAATATATATGTATATTAGAATACACCGCTAACATGGCGTTTGATAATGCGGTATACGAAAACACAGCATAAAAGTATTTTATTACGCGGCCAAGACGCGAATAACGCTACATTTTTCAGGTTAAATGGACCAAATTCAAGACGCGATGTGACGTGAATGGCGAGTGTTTTATTTTATTTTTTATTTTCACTTTGATGTCTATTATGTGTTATAATGTTATAATGTTATAATGTTTCAGACCAACAAAGACCCTAGGATCCACTCATGGCTGGTCTACCTAACTGTGTTCGTAATCGTGTATTGTGTATGTCCTCCGTGGTGGCGGAGGGGACCTACAATTTTACGTGGGTTCCGAACCACAAGAACATAAGAAATTTATGTAACAACTGTCTGTACATTCGCAACGACCAATTTTTGCAAAACTAAATAATTATCAATTAAAAACTAATTAATTATCGATTTAAAACTAAAGATAGAATCTCTGGATCCAGAGGATCAAGTCATAATAGACTACTATCCACAAATATGTTACACTCTATATCTATTTATAACGGACATGCAAATATATCAGATCCAAAGAATCCAGTCAATTTCATTACGGTATCCATCCATTCCATTACGGTATGCCAACGAAAAATAAGTCACGGTCCATATCGATTGCGGACCAAATCAAAATTTACAACCATAAAAGTTACCATATACATTACAATATATATATACTTAGGAGGGAAGGTGTAGGTGTGGCTGTAAAGACTGTACAGTAATGTAGAAATGTGTGTGCACCCATTTTGGGCCTCCCATTTAAAGGTGTTTGTGGAGCAAGTGAAGATCATGAGTTTTTCAATACCTCACAGTACTATGGGGGCCACCGCTCGGCAGAGGAATCTCTTTAAATGGGGTGTGTAAGGATAGAGAGTATCCCCTAACCCAAGATGCTGCCTCCCTATATCCCACAACACTTGTGTTGAGCTGTGGGATCTATCACCACAAAGCCTTAATTTTACTACCTTAAACTATACTCAATCTATTAACATATGCGTCTAATCGATTTTTAAACATGTTTATAGACGTGCTACTAATTACTTCTACCGGCAAACTATTCCAGCTATTTACTATTCTGTGCGGAAAAAAGTTTTTAGCAACTGCTGTCTCGAACCTTCTACTTGTCAACTTACACCGGTTATTTCTAGTCCTATTATATTGAGATATTTCGAAAAAGCTATCTCTATCTACGTTATCGAACCCATTCATAATTTTGAAAACCTGGATTAGATCACCCCTTAGCCTCCTAGTCTCGAGTGTTGTCAATTTTAACTCTTTAAGTTAAACCTATCCTCGTACGACTTTGACCTAAGCGACGGAATCATCTTAGTTGCTCGTCTTTGAACTCTTTCGATTTTGTCTATATCTTTGCGCATATGCGGATTCCAAAATTGGACCGCGTACTCCAAATGGGGTCTAACTAATGATTTATAAAGTGGAACTATAATATCGCGCGATTTGTACTCAAAATTTCGAGCGATAAAACCTAACACTTTGTTCGCCTTATTGACCGCTGCTGTACTTTGTTTCGCTACTTTTAAATCGCCAGTGACTATAACTCCTAAATCTTTTTTCTGCTCTACGCGTTAAATCTTTCCCTGACATACTATACGCAAAATTACCGTTACGTGAACCTATATGCAAAATTTTGCACTTATCAACGTTAAATCTCATTTGCCATGTGACTGACCAATCCACGATTTTATTCAGACCTTCCTGGATTTTACCTCTATCTTCGTCATTAATCGCCCTACCACCCAGCTTCGTGTCATCCGCAAACTTTGAAACTGTACTGACTAGGCTGACATCTAAATCGTTAATATATACAGGATGTACATAAAGTCAGGATCTATTTTTGTGAAATAATTATTTTTTTCTATTTTTCTTTTCAGAAGCCCTTAGAATGAATACAGAAGAGCGTGTGGCAATAGTAATTTGGCGAATCGAGGGAAAGAAATACAATGACATCAAAGAGAAGTTTAGAAGGAGATTTCATAAGCCGGGGCCAATAGACAAGACAATACGAAAATTGGTGAACAAATTTAAACGAACGGGATCTGTAAATGATGAAGCAAGATCAGGACGACCGCGTATGTCAGATCTTACCGTGAATGCAGTACGCGGAATTATCACTGAGGAGCCACGTACGTCCGTTCGTGCTGCATCACACAGACTCGGCCTCCCGACGTCATCTGTGCACAAAATTCTGAAAGTTAATTTGCAGAAGAAAAGCTATCATTTGCAGGTTTTACATGATTTACATGAAGAAGATTTCCCTCGACGAAGTGCTGTGTGTGCTGATCTCGTAGAACAAATCTGGAGTGATAATTTAATGGACAACATTCTCTTTAGTGATGAAGCCACTTTTCATACGTGTGGAAAAGTAAATCGCCATAACTGTCGAATTTGGGCAGATGAAAGACCGAATGATTTCGTCCAAAATTGGGAAAGAGACTCACCTAAAGTTAATGTCTGGATGGGTTTAACAAATCTAAGGTTTATGGTCCTTTTTTCTTTGCTGAAGCTACAGTTACGGGGCTTATTTATCTGGACATGTTGCAGCAATTCCTTGAACCTCAGCTGATTGGGGATAGGATTGTTAGTACCGTCGTCTATCAACATGATGGTGCTCCTTGTCACTATGGCAAAATTGTTCAGGATTATCTAAATGGACGTTTTCCAAATCGCTGGATCGGACGCGGAAGCAACAGACCTTGGCCAGCGAGGTCACAAGATTTAACCCCTTTAGATTTCTTTGCATGGGGCTTTATCAAATCGCACGTCTATCAGACGAAGATTACAAGTCTTGAAAACTTACGTACACGTATACGAACTGCTGCAGATAACATAACCCCGCAAATGCTCCAGAATGTGTTTAGAAATGCTGCGGAACGATTTGAGCTGTGCAGGGATACTGATGGGCGTCACGTCGAATCCTACTCTTAATTATTTAATAAATGTTACCACTTTATCATTTTATGATTGAATTCCATATAATTTCCAAGTGCTTCACAAAAATAGATCCTGACTTTATGTACACCCTGTATAAGAAAAAGCAAGGGGCCCAATACAGAACCCTGAGGAACGCCACTCGCCACATTAGCCCAACACGACTCCGCTCCATCAACGACCATCCTCTGTTTCCTACCTTGCAACCACTCTTCTAGCCAATTTATTACTACACCCTTGATTCCATGAGCTTTAGTTTTTTCAATGAGTCTTTTGTGCGGCACAGTGTCAAACGCTTTTCGAAAATCTAAATACACTACATCAACCGCCCGATGTCTATCGTAAACGTCAACCACGCTTTGGAAAAATTCTAAAAAATTAGTTAAGCAAGATTTGTTTCGCCTAAATCCGTGCTGCGTATTTCTAACTAGCTTATGGAATTCTAAGTGTTCGACTATACGATCCCTAATTATTGATTCCAGTAGCTTACCTACAACAGACGTTAAACTTATTGGCCTATAATTTCCCGCCGCACCTTTATCGCCTTTCTTAAAGATAGGTGTTACGTTTGCTAACTTGAAATTATCTGGTACGCACCCCTCAGAAATAGACGCATTAAAAATCTTTGTTAGCGGCACAACAATGCTATCTTTTAATTCTTTTAGTTGTATGGGATATATGGAATCCGGCCCCGGTGATTTACGCGTTTTCATTTTATCAATATAGCGCATTACTTCCCCTTCACTGACCACAATATTATCCAAAATATTACCATTATCAAAAGGTATTATGTCTATGACCGTAGGGATATTCGTTACATCTTCTCTCGTAAAAACTGACGTAAAAAATTCGTTTAGCAAGGTCGCCATTTCCTTGTTTTCAGAAACTAGATCTCCGTTTACATTTTTCAAAGGCCCCAAGACGCTTTTTACTGGATTTCTATTATTGACGTATTGAAAGAATCGCTTGGGGTTTTCTTTACCGTCACGAGCTATGGAGATTTCAAATTCGCGCTTGGGCTTTTTTATTACACTTTTCGCTTCACGCCTTAGAGATATGTAGTTGTTTCGTAACCACAAATTGTCTTTATCGCACTTATGTAGCCTATAAGCCCTATCTCTACTCTTTATAATGTCTCCTACTCTAGAAGTAAACCACAAGGGCTTATTGTTTACTTTCGCACGCTTAATTTTGTACGGTATACATTCCTCATTTATAGTCCTAAATACTGTTTCGAACGATTCCCACATTAGTTTTGCGTTGGAATTCCCCATCACGTTTTCCCAATTGACGTGTGAAAATTTATTTCGAAATTTACTAAAGTCTGCGTGCTGGAAGTTAGGAATTTTAGTCGAGTTAGTTAGTTTTGAGTGACTTACTGAGAGAACAAACTCTACCATATTGTGATCGCTATTGCTTAACGGTTCTATTACTTGAAGATCAGTAATTAGCCTATCATCCGTAGTTATTACTAAATCTAAAATACTGTCCAACCTCGTAGGTTCCCCAACCTTTTGAATAAGAAAGCTATCCTCGAGAAAATTAACTAAACGATTACCTTCCGCCTCCCCCTGCATTGTATCGTAATTCACGTTGGCGCATTTAAAGTCACCCATAACTAAAGCCTGCTCACTACCGATTATTCTCTTTAGTTCACGATATAACGCTTCGTCCGTATCAGCTGTTTGATTAGGGGGCCTATATATATCCGCAACAAGAAGTTTGAAATCGTTTAATTTAAGTTCTGCTATAGTCGAATCTATCGGTTCTGGAATTGAGTGCTTTACTTCTATAACGTTCGCAATATTATCTTTGATATACAACATAACACCGCCTCCTCGCCTACCTATTCTGTTTTGGCAATCATATTAAATATTATTTACGGGTCAATATACTAATATATAATATATTACTAATATTTTATGTGAAAGTCGTATATTTTTTGCGTCTCCCGGACCAAACCTATTTTTCCTCTGAAGGGTCCTGTCCATTCATAAATTTTGACTATCAGTCGTTTACATCTGTGAAATAATAATGAGGACTTTGCTCGGGTTATAGGACTACTGAATTGGTAGCAGCGATAGCCAGCTGATTCTTAGCCAAGTTGGGTTACGCCTATCAGCTTACGTGGGTGAGTTGTATCGTTTCGGTGTTACGACAGTACCTACGGCAAGCCCAGCTCATACGAGAGTAGGCCTTAAGTTTACGAAATGTTAACTACGGCCATCTTTCGGTCTTGAGCCTACCTTTCTCTAAACACTGATTTGATATACTCGTATATTACTAAGATAACCAGAATTTACCACACTCATCGGGAACGATACAACTACACTTTTGGTTAGCTCCTTGATGACGGCGTCGTTAGTTACAACACATTCGTTTGTTTGGAAAATATCATTACGCCACTTATGGGCATTACTCGAAACATATCTAAGTGACAATTAGGTATGAAACACGTCGTTAGAAAAATATTATTATATACTTTAGTCACCGGTATCAAACGGTAAGAGAAAAATGTGTGTGTGCGTGTGTGTGTATGTATGTATGTATATATAAACGAGTTTTTTACGTCAGTTTTTACTATAGAAGATGTAACGAATATCCCTACGGTCATAGACATAATACCTTTTGATAATGGTAATATTTTGGATAATATTGTGGTCAGTGAAGGGGAAGTAATGCGCTATATTGATAAGATGAAAACGCGTAAATCACCGGGGCCGGATTCCATATATCCCATACAACTAAAAGAATTAAAAGATAGCATTGTTGTGCCGCTAACAAAGATTTTTAATGCGTCTATTTCTGAGGGGTGTGTACCAGATAATTTCAAGTTAGCAAACGTAACACCTATCTTTAAGAAAGGCGATAAAGGTGCGGCGGGAAATTATAGGCCAATAAGTTTAACGTCTGTTGTAGGTAAGCTACTGGAATCAATAATTAGGGATCGTATAGTCGAACACTTAGAATTGCATAAACTAGTTAGAAATACGCAGCATGGTTTTAGGCGAAACAAATCTTGCTTAACTAATCTTTTAGAATTTTTTCAAAGCGTGGTTGACGTTTACGATAGACATCAGGCGGTTGATGTAGTGTATTTAGATTTTCAAAAAGCGTTTGACACCGTGCCGCACAAAAGACTCATTGAAAAAACTAAGGCTCATGGAATCAGGGGTGTAGTAATAAATTGGCTAGAAGAGTGGTTGCAAGGTAGGAAACAGAGGATGGTCGTTGATGGAGCGGAGTCGTGTTGGGCTAATGTAGCGAGTGGCGTTCCTCAGGGTTCTGTATTGGGCCCCTTGCTTTTTCTTATATATATTAACGATTTAGATGTCGGCCTAGTCAGTACAGCTTCAAAGTTTGCGGATGACACGAAACTGGGTGGTAGGGCGATTAATGACGAAGATAGAGGTAAAATCCAGGAAGATCTGAATAAAATCGTTGATTGGTCAGTCACATGGCAAATGAGATTTAACGTTGATAAGTGCAAAATTTTGCATATAGGTTCGCGTAACGGTAATTTTGCGTACAGTATGTCAGGGAAAGAGTTAACAAGCGTAGAGCAGGAAAAAGATTTAGGAGATATAGTCACTGGTGATTTAAAAGTAGCGAAACAAAGTACAGCAGCGGTCAATAAGGCGAACAAAGTGTTAGGTTTTATAACTCGGAATTTTGAGTACAAATCGCGCGATATTATAGTTCCTTCTTATAAATCATTAGTTAGACACCCATTTGGAGTACGCAGTCCAATTTTGGAATCCGCATATGCGCAAAAATATAGACAAAATCGAAAGTTCAAAGACGAGCAACTAAGATGATTCCGTCGCTTAGGTCAAAGTCGTACGAGGATAGGCTTAAGGAGTTAAAATTAACTACACTCGAGACTCGGAGGCTAAGGGGTGATCTAATCCAGGTTTTCAAAATTGTGAATGGGTTCGATAACGTAGATAGAGATAGCTTTTTCGAAATATCCCAATATAATAGGACTAGAAATAACGGGTGTAAGTTGACAAGTAGAAGGTTCGAGACAACAGTTGCCAAAAATTTTTTACGCACAGAATAGTAAATAGGTGGAATAGTTTGCCGGTAGAAGTAATTAGTAGCACGTCTATAAACATGTTTAAAAATCGATTAGACGCATATGTTGATAGATTGGGTATAGTTTAAGGTAGTAAAATTAAGGCTTTGTGGTGATAGATCCCACAGCTCAACACAAGTGTTGTGGGATATAGGGAGGCAGCATCTTGGGTTAGGGGATACTCTCTGTCCTTACACACCCCATTTAAAGAGAATCCTCTACCGAGCGGTGCCCCCCATAGTACTGTGAGGTATTGAAAAACTCATGATCTTCACTTGCCCCACAAACACCTTTAAATGGGAGACCCAAAATGGGTGCACACACATTTCTACATTACTGTACAGTCTTTACAGCCACACCTACACTTTTCCTCCTAAGTATATATATTGTAATGTATATGGTTGTAAATTTTGACTTGGTCCGCAATCGATATGGACCGTGACTTATTTTTCGTTGGCAAGGTACTAGTATTGATGGATACCGTAATGAAATTGACTGGATTCTTTGGATCTGATATATTTGCATGTCGGTTATAAATAGATATAGAGTGTAACATATTTGTGGATAGTAGTCTATTATGACTTGATCCTCTGGACCCAGAAACTATCTTTAGTTTTAAATCGATAATTAATTAGTTTTAAATTGATAATTATTTAGTTTTGCAAAAATTGGTCGTTGCGAATGTACAGACAGTTGTTACATAAATTTCTTATGTTCTTGTGGTTCGGAACCCACGTAAAATTGTAGGTCCCCTTCGCCACCACGGAGGACATACACAATACACAATTACGAACACAGTTAGGTAAACCAGCCATGAGTGGATCCTAGGGTCTTTGTTGGTCTGGAACATTATATATAATATATATATATATAATATATATATATATAATATATATATATATATATATATATATATATACAGGGTGTCCGAGAATTATCTGTACAATTTTTGGCTGTTATTAAAAGTCAACCATGAAGTGTAGAAATTCCAGTGTTGTCCCATTTTACAGAGAATCTCTAAGTTTTTTCTGATACCAAGTTTTGACAAGTTTTTTAGAAATTCCAGTGTATCCGAACATTATCTGTACAATTTCATCTTTTAATAAAATTCTTGATAACACACGTAAAATTCTTAAACAAGATTATTTAGAATCTGTATTTTCAAAAGTTTCTTTTATTAAAGTAACGTTGTTACAAACATTCGATATGTGCACCATTAGTGATTCGCAAAACATCCAATCGATACTCCAAATGTTGCCATGTACGCTGCAGCATATCCACGTCAATTCGCTCAATAGCAGCTGTGATTCTTGCTTTTAAATCATCAATGTCTGTCACCCGCGTACATTTCTAAAAAACTTGTCAAAACGTGGTATCAGAAAAAATTTAATGAGATTCTCTGTAAAATTGGACAACACTGGAATTTGTACACTTCATGGTTGACTTTTAATAACAGCCAAAAATTGTACAGATAATTCTCGGACACCCTGTGTATATATATAGTGATCAGATACTTTCGCCATATATATATATATATATATATATATATATATATATATATATATATATATATATATATATTATAACTGCAAATGACACCGAGTATAATTAATGTAAAGAACGACGCTTATTTAGAAGAGTGTCCGCACAAGAAGAGGAGAGAAAACGATCAATGACAAACGAGGCACCTCCCGGGAATCGAACACGGGATCACCTGATTGCCGGTCAGATATGATAACCACTACACCAAGGTCCCCGATCAATCAGAACTCGTAATTCTCCTACATACGAGCGGAATCGAATGCGTCGTTCTTTACATTAATTGTACTGTGTGTCGTTTGCAGTTAATATATATATATATATATATATATATATATATATATATATATATATACGGCATGAGAAGGTGCCCCTCAAAAGGGCATTCGATTCCGCTCGTATGTAGGAGAATTACTAGTTCTGATTGATCGGGGACTTTGGTGTAGTGGTTATCATATCTGACCGGCAATCGGATGATCCCGGGTTCGATTCCCGGGAGGTGCCTCGTTTTTCATTGCTCGTTTTCTCTCCTCTTCTTGTGCGGACACTCTTCTGAACAAGCGTCATTCTTTACATATATATATATATATATATACATTATAACTGCAAACACGCAGTATAATTAACGTAAAGAACGACGCTTTGTATAGGAGAATTATCCGCGCAAGATGAGAGCGAAAGAACGAAACAAATGAAAAAATGAGGTAACCACCCGGGAATCGAACCCGGGATCTTCCGATTGCCAGTCAGATATGATAATCATTGGTTTCTGCGCGTATGTAGAGGAATTACGACATTTGTTTGAGTGAGGCCCGTTGTGTAATGGTTATCATATCTGACCGGCAATCGGAAGATCCCGGGTTCGATTCCCGGGTGGTTACCTCATTTTTTCATGTTTCGTTCTTTCGCTCTCATCTTGCGCGGATAATTCTCCTATACAAAGCGTCGTTCTTTACGTTATATATATATATATATATATATATATATATATATATATATATAGCGATCAAATACTTTCGCTATTTCCACACAACCACGACCAAGATGACGTCACATCACGAGCCACACTCAAAGCATTCTTTCAGGACTCCTGGGCACGACGCTTCGACTTCTCTCGTCTGAAACATCTTCAGTGACACGCCAGATGCCATCATATAAACAACGTTTGTAGCAGGCCCATTTTGGCCTGGTGTCATTCACCAAATTTTATATAAAGACATTATCACCTCGCGTGTTATTAATATTGAAGTCATTAATCAAGTGCACATTTATAACATTTCAGTACAACTTTCATTCAAACAACTGCAACGTTTATTTGTGTCATTTAAATCTCATTTATTTTGTTTAATAAAGGAAGAAAACTCTCTCTATTAATTTCCTTTAATTAATAATTTTATTTACTTTGCAAAAGAACACTTGGTGACCCCACAATCAGCAATTAACATTAACAACCTGACCTAATTATTATTAATTATTATTATTATAGTGCCACCAAGGCACTATATATATATATATATATATATATATATATATATATATATATATATATATATATATATATATATATATATATATATATATATATATATATATATATATACAGGGCGTCCCAAAAAAATGTATACACACTTTAAATAATTATAAAGGCAGTGTTTATTAAAATACATTTCATTTTCAAAATGTAATAGAATCTACAGACATTATTTAATTGTTTTGCCAACGCCTGTTTTCAAACTGACGTCCGTTCTGGTCCAGGCACTGCTGATAACGCGAAGCAATGGAATCGCAAACATCACGAAACATTTCGTTTGGTATTTGTGTGCATTCTCGTTCAATGGCTGCTCTCAATTCAGCGACTGTTGCAGGTTTTATAGCGTAGACTTTGTCTTTTAAGTATCCCATAAAAAAAAGTATAGTGGGTGAGGTCTGGTGAACGCGGAGGGTATTCTACGAAACCCCTTCGTCCAATCCACATCCACATCGTGCCAAGTACCACTCGCAATACTCCACTCTTCGGTCCGGATCATCTTCATTAATAGCATGGACTAATCTTGGAATGTAACTTTTCCATTGACAGCGCTTCAAAATGCGTTGGACAGACGATTCTGAAATTCCTACCTCACGACTCGCTTGCCGCACAGATTTTCTTGGACTTTGGTGATACGTTTCCAGTACTCTTTCTTGCTTTGTGGGGCTTGTCGATGTCCGTGGTCTTCCGGAACGCTTCTTGTGGACATTCTGAACAGTTCCATCGGCTTCAAACTTATCTCTAATTCGAGTGATGGTAAGTCGCGTTGGTGGATCTGTTTGAAACTCCCTCCTAAACTGTCTTTGCACTTCAACTGCGTTTTCACACTTCCAGTAGCATTTTAGAATGAATTTCCTTTGTTCAAAGCTTAGTCTGACTGCCATTATTAATTCTAATGGGTTTAACTTGGAAAGAAAGAAACATCAATTGAGCTATCAGCTGTTAAAGTGTGTATACATTTTTTTGGGACGCCCTGTATATATCGGGTGGACGAAAAAAACCTGGACATTTTTGTTTTTCCTACAAATTTCAAACTAGTCGAGCTAATACACCCAAATTAGTACAAGATGTAGCCAATAGTATAGTTATCATGTATAAATTAGACCCGTACATAATTAGAAAGTTGGTGTAGGGCCTATTGGTTTCTTGACCGCATTCTTTCCCATTAACGGTTTGCTTTGGTTAAATATTATTTTAAGAACTGTTAACATTCTTATGTGTGCATTGTAATAGTTCTTTCGTATATGTGCTTGGTGGTTTATTAGACTTTTGATCAGGTTGGCTATTGGGAGAGTTTTTTTCAGATTGTTTGTAGAAGTTTGGAATATTCTGTAAGATGTTGGCACCATTCCTTTTGTTTTCATTAAATTCTTGCCACTTAATTGCCTGCTTTAATTAAATACTATTTCTAATAATTGTTATAATAATTTTTGTTTTCTGTACATGTTAATTGTCTAATTCCATCTATATAGTTCTTTTATATTCAATAATTTAGCTTCCTTCAGATTAAGTTATCTATTGAAAATATTTAGTGTGTTTTATGGTTTTTAAATTGAGTTGCCGAATGGGAATTTTTTTCGCTTGTGTATTTAACTCATTTACTTTGTAAAATCTGCCTATTACTTGTTGTTCCTTAAAGATGTGAATATATCACGAAAGCGCTCGAATTTCGTGTTTCTTTTTCCTTTTCCCTGTGGTTGTTTGCTTATATATATATATATATATATAATATATATATTATATATATATATATATATATATATATATATATGGGATTGAACTCAGAACGATTCCCTGAGATCGTATATATTACACACAGACCGTGCATGGAACAAGGAACCCTTCTGGGAAAATTAAATCCACTATAGTTCGAATAAGTAATGGTAAATGACAAATACTACAGTTTTTTCATTTTCATGATGTTAGCCCGACGTGGGCAACGGGTTACTCGCAAAGAGGCCCCAAAATATAGCTTCCCTCACTAGCTATCTGCCAAGCAGATAGGATCCAGTTTTGGGACAGGATCTAGGGTTTACAGCTACACCTAGCCTACTATATTCAGAACCTCAATATACGCAAGAAACTCGTTGCATTCACGTCAGATTGAATACATCAAAGAAAAAGGGGTAACTATTGTATTTTCAGCCAAAAACCCATGAAACATCATGAAAATGAAAAACTATAGTATTTGTCATTTACCATTACTTATTCGAACTATAGTGGATTTGATTTACCCAGAAGAGTTCCTTGTTCCATGCACGGTCTGTGTGTACCATATAAGATCTCAGGGGACCATTCTGAGTTCAATCCCATCATGAAACGGACATGTTAAGTGCTTTAAAACGTGGACGCTCAATTAGGCTAGTTGAGGTTTAAGGTTTGGTTTTTGGCTGAAAATACAATATTTACCCCTTTTTCTTTGATGTATTCAATCCGACGTGAATGCAACGAGTTTCTTGCGTATATTGGGGTTCTGAATATAGTAGACTAGGTGTAGCTGTAAACCCTAGATCCCTAGATCCTGTCCCAAAGCTGGATCCTATCTGCTTTGCAGATAGTTGGTGAGGGAAGCTTATTTTGGGGCCTCTTTGTGAGTGACCCGTTGCCCACGTCTGGGTAACATTCGATTATAAATTATAACATGTCTAACATATATATATATATATATATATATATATATATAATATATATATATATTAGTGATGTAGCGGTTGTCATTTTTTATAGCTCTGCGGTTGCGGTTGCGGAGCTTACAAATAGAGCTCCGCGTGGTTGCGGCTGCGGTTATGTACCCTATAATATCATAATATTACCTAAGAATAAACAACACAATAAAATATCGCGTTTTATCCACACTTTTCACAGTCTACAATATAATGACTATAATCTAATAGGATGTTAGGCTAATAGGATGTTAGGCTAATAGGATGTTAGGCTTCATAGCGCGTAATTTTGAATTTAAATCGAAGGATATTATATTGTCCCTTTACAAGTCCCTAGTCAGGCCTCATTTAGAATATGCCGTTCAGTTTTGGTGCCCGTACTTGCGTGAGGATATTGATAGGTTAGAAAGGGTTCAACGTCGTGCCACGAAACTAATTCCGTCATTGCGCAACAAGCCTTATGAAGATAGGATTAAAGAGTTAGACCTGTATTCACTCGAAACTAGGAGATTAAGGGGGGAGCTTAGTGAAGTTTTCAAAATCGTTAATAACATCGATAATGTAAATTTTGACAAATTGTTCACTTTCGATAATAGTAATACTCGTAATAACGGATTTAAGTTGCGTGGCAGACGTTTCATTACTAATATCGCTAAAAACTTCTTTACGTTTAAAGTAATTGATAAATGGAATAATCTTCCCGCGCCCGTCGTGAACTCTACCAGCGTTAATGTGTTTAAGAACCGTCTTGACAGACATTTTAAAAATATTAACGTTGTTTAAAATAAAAAACAAAGTTAGCAACAGGAGCTCTGGTGGTGGTGCTCGAGGGTGAGTCTGTTGACGATAAATGCCAGCTTGTGACATGCCAGCGTGTGATGCCAGCAATAAAAAAAAAATAAAAATAAAAATTAGACTAACACGAACGTAGATGTAGCTCGTAGCGTAAACTAACCCACTTTTTGTTTAACTTTACCTACTTTTTTTTTTCTTATCTCCTTACTTTGCATGTCTGTAACTCTCTTTCCTGTTTGTAGTTTGCATGGTATGACAGTGAGTTAAGACTGTGTTTGCATGGTTTGTAAGCGTTCTTATTTTACCTCTCCTATTTTCTCCGACTATTTTTCTGACTTGTCGGCAGTGGCCGGCGGATGATGATGGTGAGTCTTTTTTTCTCTTTTTCTGAATGAATGTTAACCGACGAGTGATTAGGTGTTCCTCCTTACTTAACCCCTTATTCTCTTCTCTTCTCTTAACCCCCTACTCTTTCCTTTCTCTCGGGGTAACCTTAGAGTGGATCTTAGGGTCTTTGTTAGCCTTAGCTTCTGTAGATCTGTAGATCTAAACTGTAAAAAGTGTTTCCAGGATGCGGGACGAGGACCCAACACGTTTTCAGGAAAAATTGGCGTATATAATTATAATATATATATATATATATATCCCGCAAGGGGGTTCTAAGCTCGTGCTCTTTGTGCTCGTTTGTACGTGCTTGTTCCTGGAGGTTTCACGTGCGCCCTCCCGGCCCTAGCACCCAAGGATGATGGGGCTCGACCCTGCAGTCCTTGTCATCCTTGGTCTTTTTCCACTTCGACTGTCCCCTCCACCCTTTCTTTTTCCTCTGTCTTTCCTCTCACTTTTTCTTTGTTTTTCCGCTGAGATATGCCCTTTAAATAGAGGCGAATCGGTTCTTCCTGAACTAAAAAAAAAAAAAAAAAAAAAAAATATATATATATATATATATATACTATTTAATCCTTATATTTAAATTGAATTGCTGGGAGACTATTTCAAAAATAAAAGTTTTTCAGCTTTATCCCCCTTCAGCCTATTCCTTTTTTCATTGTAGATGATCCCTGCTCCACTAAATAATTGTTCACTAGGAACACTTGAGGGAGTGTATCCAAGGTATGTCCGCGCCAGTTTGCTCAAATTTTTGTATTGCTTTTGATTTGACCTCCACCAAGCCAAAGCATTATCTTCTTGTCCAAGCCTTTCCTCTTTGTGATATTTCTCGATCATTTTTTGCGAATCTCTGCTTGACTCAGTTTCGGTCTCGTCATCACTACTGGAAGCCAAAAGAGCACTCATTGAGTCCATTATTGTTATTGATTTACTCGTAGAAGCTGATGCCTGGCCTAAATCAATCGGTGGTTTCTTTGCCGGTGGTTCACTGCCTGTCTCCAAGTCCGATGATGTTTGAGTCTTGTCCATTTTATGACAAAGATATCCCAATTGTTCCTGAACACCTTTTGTGACATGTTAAGCGGAAAATAATTTTGCTTTCTACCTTGGATCCAAATAGGTAGCCAAAGAATACATTTCATTTGCTTCTAGGCCATCAAATCTCCTTGCTAGCTCTGTGCGCATTATTTCCTTCATTGTTTTGATTCCACGATCAGCTTCAGAATCACCACTTTGAGATTGCAGCATATTTTTCAAGGAAACGACGAAGGGGAATAACTTCAGATATGGAAGAGGTGGAACTACTCAATCTTTTTGTGATATCATCGAATGGTTCTAGCACAGCCACAAAGTTTGACAAGAGAGTGAAGTCGACGTTAGTGAGTTGTTGCGTTTTGGAGTTAGGAGCGCTATATAGTGGTTCCTTCAACTTCAGTGTTCTCTGCATCATGTGATAAGTGCTGTTCCACCGTGTGGCGACATCATGAATGACTGTAAGTTCAGGTTGATCTAAGCGTTTCTGAATTTTCTTTAACTCATCCTGCGCCATCGGAGAATGGTTGAAATGAGTAGCGATGGATCGAAGTTTGGCTAACAAGTCACTGAGAGATTTTTGTGAGGATAATCCACTTTTTATTACAAGTTGCAGTTTATGAACAGTGCAATCGATATTATGGAAGCCAGTGAGAAACAAAGCTTGTATCATGTTTGCTCCTGAGTTGCGCATTACACAATGGATGGATGAATTGGCAATATCTCACTTCTGAAGCATCTGCGCTGAGCACCAAATTGGTTCTCTTGAAGTCTTGATTCACTGCATGGCATGTCAAAGATAGTAAAGACACTCCAGCAGACGTGTCTGAACATGCATCTGTTGTCAATGATACTTTCGAACCTTTTGGAGGCTCAAGAATTTTGAACACTTTCTTTGAAACAAAGTCATAGATATCGTTGCACACAAGATCAGTGTAGAACTGACGCTGTTTCACTTTATACTGTGGAGCTGTTTCAGCCATGAGTCTCGTGAAACCTAAGTCTTCAACGTGGCTGAATGGCAAGTCATCCATTATTATCATTATTATCATTTCGGCTATTTGATAGTCCAGTGATTTTGACTTGGAATGATAACATCCCAAATTTTGACTTTTTCGAAGCAACTTTCAATCGTCTGATTCTTTTCTTTTACTGCACACTTTATTTCCTGTAGGGGTGTAAGAGACACTTTTGATCCTTTTTTCTTCTTTGACTGTTCATTAGCTTCATTTTCATTAGATATCACTTCATTTTATTCCTTCTTGTGCACTGAATGCAGGTGGTTTTTTAAGTTAGTGGTACTCCTTCCCTTTCGTGAATAGTTCTTATTACATATGAGATATGACACACTTCCCTACATCGGTTGACACTCTCGAGAAGTACTTCCACACTGCACTCGTAGATCGCTCCATGATGGTTGCACCACAGTCTAATACTTTACTAATGGGTTGAAGCACGTAACGTTACAAAGGTAGCGATGGAGAGCTAGCGCAACACAACCACCCTCACTTGTGTCTGAACAGATACTGAAGCTGGTGCTTTAGTTTAGTTTGTAACTTGGTAGTGAAGGTTGCCTAATTTCTAATAAAAAAATTTAGTGTTTTTTATCTTTTTTTATCAACAGTAAAGTAAGCGCGCTACAGCAGGAACACGAGGCGCAGGACAACACAATACAGGAAAGCAAGCTACAGCACGCTACGCTACAGGGATATGCAAAAATAGTCTCAGAGGATGAAATACCCCCTGCAAAGAAAGATATAACAGGAACACAAAAGAGAAAGAGAGGGATACCAAGAACACAAAGGAGAAAGAGAAAGATACCAGGAACACTAATGAAAACTCGCCGAAGACAAAAAAAGTACTGAGTAGGGAAGAAGTGGTGGCGGAACAGAAGAAAGAAATCGAGTCACATAGGGCTCGTAAGGAGATTAAACGCCGGGTCATATGCGAATACTATAAAACAGGGTCGTGCATATATGGTGCAAACTGCAGGTACAGTCATCCAAAAAAATGCTTCGATATGATGAGGAATGGAAGATGCAGATACGGACAAAACTGCCACTTTTTCTACCCTCCTATGTGCAGACAGTCACTGACAGAGAGAAAATGCCTAAATAAAAGGTGTCCATATTTTCACATAAAGGGTACCCAAAGGAGAGAATGGGGAAGAACAGACCCTATCCGTATGAGAAGTAACAACAGGAGCAAGGAAATAAGTTTTTTAGAGGAAATGAGAACGATAATAGCACAGCTTGCCCTGCTAACAAGAAAGGACAGGAATCTGTAGATATATTCTCCACACCATTACATACATCACCCCTCTATCCAACACCACCTACCGATAATAAAACAACCACAGTGGTATCAAGTGCCGCAATCCCAATTCTCCCAAATGCAGCGGCCAAACCAATAAACCAAACAGGAACCGACATCGACCTAGAAACGACCATTATATAGGAAAACTGAATACGGAAATTAGAAATCCGAGAAATGTTTTATACACAAATATTCAAGGCCTCTACACGGACCATGCAGGCTACAAATTACAATACTTATAGAATTTAGCTACCGAAGCCAGCATAGATATCGTATGTCTAACGGAAACACACTTGCATAAATGCGAAAGAGGTTGTGAAAACTGCATCGAGGATACTGAATTAGCATTGCTGGACTACAACATACACAGAACAGATAGAGTAGCTAGACGAGGTGGAGGGTGTTGCATCTACATGAAAAACACATACACATGTGAAGTGACGGTAAACAAATCAAACAACACAGTTGAAGTTATTATATTAGAAGTAAAAGAACTGAACCTAACCATTATGAACATCTACAGACCACCAAACACCACAAAAAGTGAATTCCAATTTGCTACAAATCAAATAGAAAACATATTTAAAGTACTTGAAACTCCAGCAACAAATATTCTAATTTTCGGATATTTTAATTTCCCATTCATAACATGGAAGAAAAATGAAGTTGTATATGTCGAGAAGTTTCATGGCAACATTACAAAAGATGATAGAACCCAAGCAACAACGCTATTAGATATTATGGAACATTACGCCCTTACCCAGGAAATCTGTGAAGCCACGAGAAAAGAGAACGTTTTGGATTTAATCTTGACAAATAACAACGAGATAATAATAAATAAAAAAGTAGCGCACACAAAGTTCTCCGACCATAGACTCATCGATATACAATTGAAGTTAGCACCCAGAGGTCCGAAAACGCATTCTAGAGAGTCAGAAGGAATATTTGAAGGCTTAAATATAAATTCAAAGAAAGTAAATTGGGAAAACGTAAAGACCACAAGAAATACTATGTATAATAGAGACTGAAACCAAACCTATAACACTGAAACATATTCCAGAGAGACAGGAAAGAAAACGTAGCAAGCTCGAAAGGGAAATCAGGACACTATTCAGGCAACGAAGACAAACCGTAAAACATCTCCAAAGATGCAGAACTGATGCAAAGAGACTCAAACTAGAGAGGAAACTTGGCGAAATAGAAGTGGACCTAAAGCAAACATTCATACATAAGACAAACGAGGAGGAAAACAAGGTAGCAGAAAACAAAAAATAACCCAAAATACTTCTACACGTTTGCGAAAAGGAAAATGCAGTGGAAGGAGAGTATTGGTCCGTTGATAGACGGGGAGGCCGAATACACAAATAATCCGAAAGAAATAAGCGAACTGCTTAGGGAACAATTTAACTCTGTGTTTAGCACCCCTAAATTTGAGATGGAAGTGGAAAACCCAGACGAATTTTTCGATATAGATACAAATCAACCAAGAACAAATTCCGGCACAAACCTATTAATGGACTTCGAGTTCACGGAAGGAGATGTAATTACGACTTTATCACAGATGCGAGACAATTCAGCGCCAGGACCAGACACATGGAGGACCACGTTTCTGAAGAACTGTAAAAAGAGTATTGCCAAACCGCTGTACTTACTATGGAGGAACTCACTCGACACAGGACAAGTTCCACTCCCCTTAAAGAACGCGAACATTGCCACCCTATTTAAAGATGGTAACAGAGCAATGCCCAAGAATTATCGGCCAGTGGCTCTCACCTCACACCTTATAAAGTGCTTTGAACGTATAATTAGAGGCAAAACTACCTACTATCTACAAGAAAAAGACTTATACAACCCAAATCAACATGGCTTCAGGGCTGGAAGATCATGCCTATCACAGCTACTAGACTACCAGGAGAAAATATTAGAAACAGTTTGTCGAGGACAAACCATAGATGTCATATACTGTATAGGACTTTGCTAAAGCCTTCGATAAAGTGAAAATGAAAAGGTTTATTGGAAGACTATAGTCCATATGACAAATATTATTAATACAATGACAGTTCACATACTAAGGATAGAAATATAAACAATTGATTAAAAATAATACAGTAATGTCGGAGTTAAGTAGAGCTACAGACAGACGTTTTCGTACCAAGAAGTCCATAGCTTAGAGGATAAACGGCAGGACTCATGGATAGCTTGGATAATCGGGTTGGTTGATTTTTTAATTCTTTGCATTAGACTGTATTGAGCACGTCTTGTTACCTCCGGGAAGCTCGGGACATTGCAGGTAGCAAGCATTTGCGAAGCTGAGCATCTCCGGGGTAATTTATGTAAGTCTTGAAGACCTGTTGTACAGCAAATTTAGGGTTCTGCCAGAACCTTTTTTATAATTCACCCACAGTTGCTGTCCGTATATATTACTGCAGAAAGCACGAAAGAGTGTCTTTAGCTTCACTTGTACAGAACCGAAAGTTCCTTATAGTCATATTCGCTTTAGCACAAAGGCTTCGAGATTGTTTTCTTATATCCGAGTCATCACTCAAGGAGCTGGTAATAGTTTGACCCAAATACTTAAACTCTTGTACTTCCTCAATTACTTCACCTTTCATTTTAAACATTATGTCAGCTGGCTGATTATAGCTTTTAGGATGAAACTGCATAACCTTAGTTTTTGTAACATTAAAAAGAATATCATGTTTCTCCGAATACACTTCGCAGACTTTTAGTAGCCAATCCAGACCTCTAACAGAGGGACTCATTAACACCATATCATCGGTATAAACTAAGTTATTTATCCTTGTGTTATCTATGCAACATCCCGCTGTTGCCTCATTAAGTGAAGCAATTAATCCGTCAATATAAACATTAAACAGCATAGGGGAGAGCAAGGAGCCTTGTCTCACCCAGCAAGAGGAGCCAAAACATTCGGATAGTACATTGCCCTACCTAACGGTAAAAGATTGGTGGGAATACCAAAATTTCAATAAATTTAATATGTACATGGGAACCTTCCTGTCTTCTAGTTCTTTAAATAAAATATTGTGGTTCACTCTATCATATGCCTTACTTATATCTAGGAAACAGCTATAAATAGTTGAATTACTGTCAATGTATTTAGATATTGTTTCTTTAAATACATAGATACACAGGTCAGTTGAGTGGGACCTTTTAAAACCAAACTGATTAGATGTTCATAGGTAATCATTTAATCGGAGTGACAAGAGTTTTTCTAGTAGTTTCGAGAAGCAGGAAGCGACAGCAATAGGCCTGTAATTATTGCTGGACAGAATGTCTTCATGCTTATTTTTGACCAGGGGCAAGATATATACCCTCATGAACTCTGCAGGGATATAGCTATGAGCAAGCATGGCTGATAAGAGCAATGATATATGCAGACATACTACGTCACTGGCATATTTTAAGTGCTCATTCGATAGATCATCTACCCCTGACGCAGAACCAGTCTTTAACTCTTTAATTAACCTTTTTACTTCAGGAACTGATATCAAAGTATTTTCCCTTGTCCCTCACACAGGAGTTTCGCTGCAATCTATCTTAAGATTATCCCTACTCAACCTGTTAAGAATATTAGAGTAGTGGTTTTTCCACAGCTTTACAATTTCATCCTCCCCGATACCCCATCGATTGTCGGAGGGAGGACACTTTTGACACCCGTTTGATTCTTAACAAATTTCTAAAAAAAATTTATTATCGTTATTTATGCGAGCTTCACAGGCTTTTGATACTTCTTCCTGTTTACATCGCCTTATGGCCGCAAAATACTGACCCCTACTTCTACACATATTCATGTATACTGGTCCTAATCTGGGTCTACCATGAATGCACCACAAATCATAGGTGTCTTTCGATTCCTTCTTCAGGGGGCCAATAAAATCATTCCATCCAGGAATAATCATAGTATGATAGTTGTAAGATTTAATCAGGGGGCTTCCTGCTTCTCTTAACAGGGATATATCTTACTATAATACCTATCTATGAGTTTACAGTGAGAATCATTTGAGCAAGGATTATTACAGGCAAGATGGAAAATTCCTAAATTATTAAAGAGGTGACCTGTTCTGTCCTTGTATTCTATTCTCTGTTGCATATTAACATTAGACCAATCGACGTGATTATTCTTACCAATTGAATTCTTGCTATGTCGTGTCGCGCATAAGTTGGTAAAATTAATTAATAGTTCTAATAGTCTATGATCAGAAATGAGGAAATCATGCAGAATATGAACTCTAACAATTCGATCCTTTAGATTATTATTAGTGAGACAATGATCAATCCACCTAGTGGTACCACTCATATCACTAACGTATGTAAAATTACCACTGGTTACCCCTAATACATCTACATCACTTATACTTGATTTGGCCGACTCGCATATGTTACCCAATTCTACAAAGAACTCCGAGCTCACATGCGCGTTAAAGTCCCCCATTATTATACAGTGAGAATATTTCGGGTTATCTGATAATGACTTAATTTTATACAGCAAATCAATGTATTCATCTTGATTACTGTCGTTGTTGTATGGTAAATATCAGTTTACAATTAATATGCAATCATTGTTCACTTGTAATTCAATGCCTAACAACTTTACATTATCGCTTGTTAAAAATTTTATATGTTTTGACAAATTTTTCCTTATTAAGAGAGCAACACCACCAAAAGGCCTACCGTACATTAATTCATCTGACAAGTCTACTGCTGATGACGCATGGTACATAAAGTCATCATGGATGGTAGATAGGAATTTTAGTGCTTGCTTAGGTAGCCAGTGCTCTTGCAGGAGTATCAAATCTGCACTGTCACAGATTTTATGAACATCTACAATTGAATTCCTCACTGACCTTACATTATATGAGACTATTTTCAACAAGTTATCCGCCATGACTGATAGAAAACTTACTAATCTGATTATTATTATACACAGTGCAAATTTCAGGCATTACCGTTAGGGCGCCTATTATTATTATTATTATTATTATTATTATTATGTGACCATTGAATGTGACCATGGAATCATGGCACACAAACTTAAGAATACAATGATTACTGGAAAGCTAGGAAGATAGATATTTAATTTCTTGACGCAAAGAACACAAAGAGTGGTGGTAAACGGAGTTAAATCGGAAATCTGGAAAGTCCTGAGCTCTGTCCCACAAGGGACAGTATTAGCTCCGTTGCTGTTCATAAAAATGATTGCAGATATTAAGGACAGTATTGTATCATGTTTTGCAGATGACACAAAGATATGTAAGGAAATAGTGAACGAAGGTGACATAATAAAATTACAAAACGACACTGAAACATTATTCCAGTGGGAAGAAGACAACAATATGGAGTTCAACGAAGAAAAATTCCAACTTCTAAGATATGGTAATAACAAGGAGCTGCAGAATAAAAGATACAAAAACTCTGCAAGACAAACAGATAACACCAAATCTACAAGTCAGGGATCTGGGAGTAATAATGTCGTCGGATACAGAATTCAGAGAGCACTACATCAAAATTACAACGACTAGAAAAATAATGGGAATCATCTGGAGGAGCTTCCGCAGTAGAAAAGCAAACATCATGCTCAAATTATGGAAGAGCCTAGTCCTACCAATAATTGAGTATTGCTCAGTAGTCAGTACTCACAAACCCATACAGAAAACGAAACATTGTGAATACTGAAGCTATACAAAGGACTTTTACGTCTAAGATAGAAGAAACGGAAGGTGAAGACTACTGGTCTCGACTACAATCCCTGAAACTCTACTCTCTCGAAAGAAGGCGAGAGTGGTACACAATAATATACATATGGAAAATACTTAGGGGCTTTGTCCCTAACCTTAGAAATGAAATAGAAACAAACTGGAATGAGAGAAGAGGCAGATTTTGTAGTCCCAGCTGCTGTGAGACGGGGTGCCATGAAAACGAGGATGAAAAATACCCTCAGAATACGAGGCCCAAAGCTTTTCAATGCCCTATCGAGAGAAGTGAGGAATCTCCAGCACACCGACCTGAATAACTTCAAGAACAAGCTGAACAGATTCCTGTGTAAAGTCCTTGACCAGCCATGCGTGGCTGGCTACGAGGGCAGGAGGAAATCAGACAGCAATTCCCTCCTTCACCAAATCCCGCAAATGAGGCGGGATGCTGCAGAGGGGTCGACCGCAGGTCGATCCTGAACCGTCGTTTGAACCCACTCAAAGTAAGTAAGTATATATATCATCATTGTTTTATTAAATATAATTAAAATAATGCTTTTCTAGCCACTTAGCGTTGATAAATGTAAGTTATTACATAATGCATCTGTCCATCCAGTCCAAGTAGCAATTCTAGACAGTCGCAATTAGGGCGTAGCAAACTTTTACTTTTTTGCACTCTTGAGTGAAGGCATGAGGCAAGACAGGAACAGCATTTGGCGACGTTTATAGCATTTATAGCCATTACACTAGCATTTATAGCATTTGGTTGCCCTAGTAAGAAGATATCCTGAAACAACCGCAATAACCGCACTGATAAATGCGGTTGCGGAGCTGAGAATATGTGCGGTTGCGGACAACCGCTACATCCGCAACCGCTACATCACTAATATATATATATATATATATATATATATATATATATATATACACACATATATATATATTATATGAATAGAAACGACATAAGTATTAAGGAACGTTTCTGCACACGAGGAGGAGAGATAACGAAATAATGAAAAATGAGGCGAACCGCCTGTCGTTATCTCTCCTCCTCGTGTGCAGAAACGTTCCTTAATACTTATGTCGTTTCTATTCATTTATATACTCTGCGCGGTCATTGCAGTTATTTGCAATATATATATATATATATATATATATATATATATATATATATATATATATATATATACACACAGCGCGTTCGAAAAGTCTCTCTGCAGTCAACCAACACTTTAAAAAAGTGTTTGACAAGTGTAGACGAGTTGCTCTGTGCCTGCAAAATGGTGGAAAACACTTTGAACACATGCTGTAAAATCAAAAGGTTATGTAATAAAATCGCTAAATCGTGGTTGAATGAGAACATTGTAGTTTTTCAATTTCCTATGCGTTTAACATAGCACTGCGGAGAGACTTTTCGAACGCACTGTATTTTATCCGCATTTACTGTTCATTAAATTATTATTATTATTATTATTATATATATATATATATATATATATATATATATAAAATAAAGAATAAACATTAATTTGTCCTTAAAACAAATCTAGTATTTGAAGATGCCTCTCCAATTCATAGGATAACTAAAGAAAGTTTCATCCTGCCTTCCTCATATGTCTTTCTCCGTTTCTCAAATGGTGAACAAAAATTCTGTCACTAGAATTCATTTATAGAATGGCTACTATATACCATATATGATTATAAGACTCAAGACTCAAGACTCTCTCTCTCTCTCTCTCTCTCTCTCTCTCTCTCTCTCTCTCTCTCTCTCTCTCTCTCTCTCTCTCTTTAAATGCAGGTATTTACTAGCTTTTGATGTGTTCGGTGTGCAAAAGCAGTGTAACATTGCACGAATTTTCAAGTTGAACAGGCAACGTATAGGAAAACAAAGTCACAATTTAAAGGAAAGAGTGACTTTGCTCGAATGCAGTGCAAACATAAATACAAGAATAAATATACATGTAAATATAAATATAAAATTATTATTGAAACTTAAGAGTGAAATTGGTATGCGCAGCGATTATACTTTGTTCAAGATCAGTATGAGTTGAAAACAAACATCTCGAACTTTTTTTACACAATTCCAAAGATTTTCAGACGTTTTCAAAACATTGGTTCTGAAATTGGTTTTAATTGCGAGTTCAACAGAGAAAAGGCACACACACACACACACAGACACACACACACACACACACAACAGCATGTGTTTGAAGTACACTTCTCTTATTATAGCACTTCTGCACATGTTTCGAAACTAACATTCCATCTTCATTCTTTAATTATAAGATTCGGTTCCATTTTCTGCGAGTAGACAGACTTCCAAATCCTTAAATGTGGAGAGTGTTTTTAAGACTGTTTAATAAAATACGTCGCTTCGAAGAACGTAAAAAGCGCAAGGAGTTTCGACGCTCTTTAGATACATAAAATGAAATCGAACTTGGACGACAATAAATCAACTTTTAAACGTAATATAAGCTACTGAGGATGAAATGCTTGGAGAGATCCTACAATAAATTGTTGGTGCCTGCGTTAGCCATCCTTTATATATATATATATATATATATATATATATATATATATATATATATATATATATATATATATATATATATATATATGAAAATTATTTCACGAAAGTAACACGTGAAAAATATTTATGATGAATAAAACCACGAAGGACTTTTACTCGGGACATGATACCCCCACTAAGAAGGCCATATTTTCATCAATGTTTCTCCGCGCCCTTAGGATCGCCAGTCCGGAATACATCGATGCCGAATTGAAAAAAATCAACGGTATTGGAAGTGATTTGTGTTATCCATCTGCGTTTATGGAATCTTGTCTCAACAAGGCAAAACGAACTTTCTATCGTGTCAATATTAACACTCGTACTTTGTCAAAAAATATTTTAGTACTTCCATTTTTCCCGGGCTTTTTAGGCATTGCTAATGTACTTAAACTTTTGGATATTAATGTAGTATTTTCATATAACAATATTGTGAAAAATATCATAGTAAAAAATAGCCCTACCAATAATTCAGGCAATATCTATAAAATTGGCTGTAAACAATGTGATTCCTTTTACATAGGTCAGACGGGAAAGGATTTGCACACACGTATAAAACAGCATCAATATTCCGTTAGAACAGGACAGTTGTCCAGTGCCCTTTTTGTCCATTTGTCAGAGTTAGCCCACTGTATTGATTGGAATAATGCTTCAGTTTTATTCCATTCAAGCAACATTGTTAATAGAAATATTCTTGAGTCTCCCATTATCCAACTTTCAAATAACTTCAACATAAGCAAAGGTCTTTTTCAACTCGATCCTGTTATTTTGAATTCCTTTAAAACAGATTTAGATAAGAAGGGTAAAACATTAAATCTTTGGTAAACTTGTCTTCTACTTTATTAACTTTTAATTTGCATTTTATTTATTTATTTATTTTTTTTTATATATATCGAAACCTGACCATAGGCAGCAGTGTGTTAAAACCCGGGCAGAGTTCCAGTATAAATTTGTATTTTTATAATCCATTTGATCTTGTGCTAAAAATCGATATTTTTCCTTACAAATCTGTACGCCTCACTGGTAATCCTTTAAGGTTTTAATTTTTAATTTTTAATTTTTACTTCTCTGTTTATTGTATATATATGTATGTATGTATGTATGTATGTATTTGTATATATAGATATGTATGTATATATATATATATATATATATATATATATATATATATATATATATGTGTGTGTGTGTATGTATGTTATTTATTTATTTATTTTTTCTTTTTTCTTTTTTTTCTTTCTGTAACCTATATATAGGCTGTAACCTTTTTATGTACTTCAGTGTTCCTGAGGATGTCATTAGACGAAAGCGCTTGAGCACCATTTTGTGTTTCCTTTCCTTCGTGGTTTTATTCATCATATATATATATATATATAATATATATATACACTGTATGATGCACACCCACAAGGAAAAATGAAAAGCGATTCTAAGTCACTTCATGTATTCAACAGTACTCCTCGTCAGGGAATGAAAGGAAAAGGCAAGAAGTCGAAAATATATGTTTGTAGAGCGTAAACAAAATAGTTTGGAGGAATTAGTCAAAACTGAACACGTACTAATTAAAAGAAAAAGATATCTTAACAAGATGTCTATTTTATACGTTCCTGATCTGTTATTGAAATTATTTATAAAGTACATGAATGAACATTTTACGACGTTCCTTTCAGTTATGTTTTAATTTTTAACAAGAATTTTAAATCTCTCCCAAATAATGCCATGATTGTATTTAAATAATACATTAGAATTATTTGCCGTCCTGCACGCATATTTATAACCTTTTACTCTAACGCCAAAAGTTTTCCGTTTGACTTAGCAGTATTGATGCAAGAGTGTAGAGTGGGTAAAGTGGGAGTGGGGTAGTGCCAAGGGAGTGCCAGTGCTAAGGGGGTGCTCCTCCCAAATATAGAAAATTGAATAGAGAGCAACCTAACCTCACCATTTTCATGCTACCTTAGAGTAACCTAAGCTAACCTCACTTTTCACACTTTCTAAGAGTAACCTAACCTAACCTACCTCATTTTTCACGCTGCCCAAGAGTAAGCTAACCTAACCTGAATATAAACTATAATAACCTAACCCGACCTAACTCGCAAGCATCATCTTTTCACGCTACCCAAAGAATAACCTCACCTAACCTACTCTCACACATCATTCTCTCCTGATATATATATATATATAATATACATATATATATATATATATACACAGGGCTATTCAAAATGATTCATCCGATTTCAACTGAGAATACTTCCGTACCTATCAACCGTGCATCAACTGGGCATACACCACATGAAAGAGGAAATGGAAATCTCCGAGTTTTACAAGATCACCGCGAAAGGGCTCCAAAGTCACGCCGTGGCCTAGCCTAGCAACAAACAGTCAGTGTGAAAATGGCGTCCGCACAGCAGAAGGCGTTTTGTGTGTTGCAGTTTTCGAGCTGTAAATCGGTCGCCGGATCTTACACCGTGCGACTTCTTCCTTTGGGGGTACGTTAAGGATACTGTGTACGTGCCACCGTTGCCCACATCTTTGGATGAGCTCCGAACTCGCATTGTTACTGCCGTAGAGTCAGTGACAACGGACATGCTGGAGCGAGTATGGGAGGAATTCGACTATCGTGTCGACGTTGCTCGTGTAACTAGGGGAAGTCACATAGAGCATTTATGAGGTGAGAGACAAAATTTGGACAGTTTTTCTTTTGGTTGATGTATCACAAATCACTGTATTTGTAACATTAAAAAATATTCTCATTTGAAATCAGGTGAATCATTTTGAATAGCCCTGTGTGTGTGTATATATATATATATATATATATATCAACGTAAAGAACGACGCTTGTATTGGAGAATATTCCGCGCAAGATGAGGAGAGAGAACGAAACAAATGTTTCGTTCTCTCTCCTCATCTTGCGCGGAATATTCTCCTATACAAGCGTCGTTCTTTACGTTCATTATACTGCGTGTTTGCAATTAAAATATATAATGTACGGCATGCGGGAGGTGCCCTCTTGGGGCATTGGTTTCTGCGCGTATGTAGGAGAATTACGGCATTTGTTCGAGTGAGGCCCATGGTGTAATGGTTATCATATCTGACCGGCAATCGGAAGATCCCGGGTTCGATTCCCGGGTGGTTACCTCATTTTTTCATTTGTTTCGTTCTCTCTCCTCATCTTGCGCGGAATATTCTCCTATACAAGCGTCGTTCTTTACGTTAATTATACTGCGTGTTTGCAGTTAATATATATATATATATATATATATATATATAATATAATATATATATATATATATATACTGTATATATATTAGGGTGGTTCACAAGCATAGGGAAAATTTAGCATTTGAGATTTCACTTTTGGGTCATTGTTGCTTTTGTTCCTACACTTAGTGTGAATAACTGTGTGAAGTATGGTTGGTCTACGGCAGGGGTGGGGAAACTTTTCAGTACCAAGGGCGAAAATCGATAACATAAACACCTCCGCGGGCGTCTAGCAAATTTTAAGCTTATATACAGCGTGTCCCAAAGAAATGTATACCCACTTTGTTCGATAATACCAGCTATGAGGATAATAAATATATTACTTTTTATATGATTTTTAATAAAGAATTTTCTCCTGAATCTAAATATGTAATTATTTTTATTAAAAATTGAAGAACAAAAAAGTTACAGATGTTTAAATTATAATTATTATTTTCGAGACTTCATGTACGATATTTTCTAATATTTTAACCGACTGTTTTGAGATACTTATGTTTAGTGCTGATATTGAAGCATAAATGTTGTAATTATTAGCTAATTCAAAAAATTTACAAATTCCATGGTTAAATGACACTTTATCTAAGATGTTCGACGTCTTCCAGAACGTTGTTTTTGTAAGTTTTGCACAGTGCCATCGGTTTCAAACTTATCTCGTATACGTGCAAAAATATTAGAAAATATCGCACATGAAGTCTCGAAAATAATAATTATAATTTAAACATCTGTAACTCTTTTGTTTTTCAATTTTTAATAAAAATAATTACATATTTAGATTCAGGAGAAAATTCTTTATTAAAAAACATAAAAAGTAATATATTTATTATCCTCATAGCTGGTATTATCGAACAAAGTGGGTATACATTTCTTTGGGACACGCTGTATATAAGATGTATTTTAAAAAGCTATTTGCTGGGCTGTAAATAAATAATTTTTAGTAAATAATAAATACCTAAGCGGGCGAATTGAAATTAGCTCGTGGGCGAAATTTCGCCCGCGGGCGAGGGTTTCCCCCCCCCCCCCTGGTCTACGGTGTCGTTAAGAGGTCGCTCAATCATGCATGACGTGTCTCACTAATGACTGATTACTATAGTATGACTAAATTTGGCTTCTTTTTTTGTAGGAATGTGTAGAAATGCCGCCGAAGCAATCAAAAACACGGTCTAGCAGTGAGGTGTGGTTACTAGGGAAGGCAGAGGAGAAGTTAACTAGGGCAGGACTCCCTACCAAGCTTCAAGTCCTCCGGAAATTCATGTTCCACCATCTGGAGGAGAGGAAGACAGAATATAACAGTGCGGTGATGACCATTGAGGCTTTGATCACATTTTGGACAAAAGCAAACGTTCCAATGACGGATACTAAATACGCTGAGAAGAAGCTCCTGAAACTGTACGAGCAATACAAGGGGCTGAAGAAGAACCGCACAAAGAATTTCCCATCCTACAGAATGAAGGAGGACATATTTCGCGGAGATCTTGACGATGTGTTCGATCTTTCACGTCATGACGCCCTCGAGACCATGATGAATGAGGAGGACAAGAACTTCCTTGTCGCTCAGCTCGATAATCCCACTTCCTCCAGCTTTGGCCCGATTGACAAGAAAATGGCTGACCAACAAACGAGGAAGAGGATTCGGTGTGAGGCGGAGATGAGCCGAGAGGAGAGGCCAAGCGCGAGGCGGATGCGAGATGGTCCCAGGGAGAACTGGAGGCTTCTAGTTCAAGCACATCTGAATCATCAGATTCAGATACTGTAGTTTTTAAGGAGTCAGCACGAAAACGTTCCACTCCTAAGCGATTGAAGTCTGTGATCATGCCTGACATTTCCTTAGCCTTGGATCGCCACAATCAGTGCAGGAAAGGAATGGCAGTGGTCGCAGCAACTATTAAATCGCTGGGGCACAACTTGGACGAAGTGTCAATCTCACGCAGCACCATTCGTCGCGTGAGACAATGTACACGTGAAGCGGTATGCCGCGAAGATCAGGCCACTTTCAAGACCCATGAGCCCCTTCTCTTGCACTGGGATAGTAAGCTGCTTACATATATCTCCCATGGGTTAGAGGTGGTGGACCGTGTGGCTGTGTTTGTAACCGGTAACGGGGAAGAGAAACTCCTTGGAGTTCCAATGGTAGCTGCTGCAGCTGGAGCATCTCAGGCTCAGGCGTGCCTGAAGCTTGTGGACGACTGGTCTTTGAGGGGCAACGTTCGAGGTCTTGTTTTTGATACAACTGCGTCCAACACAGGACTTCATGCTGGAGCTTGTACTCTCATTGAAAAGGAGTTGGGTATTGATCTGGTGTGGATCGCTTGCCGACACCACGTGGTAGAAGTCGTCCTTGCTGCGGCCTTCGGTGCTTGTTTCGGAACATCCAGTGGACCTGAAATTGGCCTATTCAAGCGCTTCAAGCAGCACTGGGTTTTCACTGATCGCAGCAAGTTCGAGAGTGCACCCGACAGCCTGTTCATTGAAACAGCAGAGCAGGGGAAGAAAATGGTCTACTACAAGGAGGCTGTCAAGAAGAAGAGCCAGCGGGACGACTATGATGAACTGATGCTTCTCTGCCTCCTTTTCTTGGGAGGGAAGCTTGACGGTCCTGTGAGAATTCGAAGCCCTGGAGCCACGCACCATGCGCGATGGATGGCCAAGGCCATTTACACGCTCAAGGTGTTCCTATTCAGAGATAAATTCACCTTGCTTCAGACCGAGAAACGGAACATCGAGGAACTAAGCCTGTTTATCACTCTCCTTTACGGCCGCTACTGGAACGAGGCCAGTGTTGCATACATGGCTCCATTGAATGACCTCACTTTCTTGCGCCAGCTGAAAGCTCACCCAGGAAAGACGAACGACGCGGCATTTGCCGCGATGAAGCGTCATTTGTGGTTCATTTCTGAGCACTTAATCCCCTTGGCACTTTTTGATCCTCGAGTTCACGCGTCCACGAAGGAGAGGATTGCTCACAACATCGTAGCTGTTCCCGAAAAAAGAAAAGAACTGAAGCGCGTGGACGGAAAAACGTTCTCCTCGAGCAATCCCTTGGAATTCTATGCCACCAAACGTTCAGCAACCTTCTTCAACCTCGTCATGCAGCACGGAAGTGAACAGGCGCAATCATTCCTGTCCAAGACACCAAATGATTGGAACACAGATCCAGCTTTCCAAGGAATGAAGGAACGTGTAGAGAAGATGGCAGTGGTTAACGATTGCGCAGAAAGAGGAGTTGCGCTCATTAAGGCTTTCAACAGCACAATCACGAAGGATGAAGCGCAAAAGCAGTACCTTCTCCGCGCAGTCGCTCAGCACCGCAAGGAATTCAAAGAGCCGACTAAAACTGGTCTCAAGAAGACGTAAAGATCTTCAACTGTGTGCGTTATTTGTTCCGCTGTTATAATTTCATAATATATTAATATATATATATATATATACATATATATATATATATATATATATATATATATATATATATATATATATATATATATATATATAATATAGTCATAAATTGTCAAGTCATTATTAAAATTGTTTCATTTTGAGCGAGTGCATAAAAAGGTCCGAGAGCAAAGATAATTGGCAGGTTTATTCTTGTGGGGGAACAGAATAAGGGTAGATGTGACCAAATTTAAAATTCCAAAAAACGCTGTTGTGGACCACCCTAATATATATATATATATATATATATACAGGGTGGGCGGAAAGTAGCTCCCTATTTTGGATTGGTAAAAAAATACGTATATTATCCATTTATTTCAGAAGAAATAATATGAAAAGGTAGGCATACATGGTAGGTTTTCTCTAAAATTCAATGTGGGCTCCAACTCTTTCCACCAGCTTCTGGAGCCGCCAGGAATGGCGCCCACTGACTTTAGCAGGAACTCCGGCGGGATGGAGGACATGACTTCCCGAATTCGGTCCTCCAGTTCTTCCAATGTCCTCGGTTTGGTGCGGTAGACTTCTTCCTTTACCCACCCCCAAAGAAAGAAGTCGCACGGTTACCGCTGAAAAACGGCAGAATCGGTTCAGTGTAACGGTGTGGTGTGGTATGACCTCAGATCAGGTTGTGGGCCCGTTCCTTCTGCGCAACACCATGAATGCTGAGCGGTACCTTGCTATGTTGCGAAACGAGGTCGGGCCGGTTGTCAGCACATGGGAGAACATCGACGATCTGATATTTATGCAAGATGGCGCCCCTCCGCACTTCGCTCTTGTGTCCGTGAGTGGCTGGATGCCCACTTCCCTGGGCGTTGGATGGGTCGTCGTGGTCCACATCAATGGCCAGCCAGGAGCCCCGACTTGACACCGTGCGACTTCTTTCTTTGGGGTGGGTAAAGGAAGAAGTCTATCGCACCAAACCGAGGACATTGGAAGAACTGGAGGACCGAATTCGGGAAGTCATGTCCTCCATCCCGCCGGAGTTCCTGCTAAAGTCAGTGGGCGCCATTCCTGGGCGGCTCCAGAAGCTGGTGGAAAGAGTTGGAGCCCACATTGAATTTTAGAGAAAACCTACCATGTATGCCTACCTTTTCATATTATTTCTTCTGAAATAAATGGATAATATACGTATTTTTTACAATCCAAAATAGGGAGCTACTTTCCGCCCACCCTGTATATATATATATATATATATATATATAATATATATATATATATATTTTATATATATATATATATATATATATATATAATTATCTATTTCCTGGAATTAAGTTCTGACAATATTATATCCAGTAGAGCTGTGAGATGGATAGATATATATCAAAAGCACACGTTTCAGAGCATTATACTGTACACCCATTAGTGAACCCGTGCCGCAGAAGGTTCATCTAATATTTTCAACTTGCATCTATAACTAAATAATGCGACTTAGTTTCAGGGGCGGAAGTGGAGTAAAAAAGTTGGGGAGGACGGACACAATCCTTTTGTAGAATCACTTATTATCTATGGGAGTAATTATAAAAGTTGTCGACCCTAACTTTTATAATTACTTCCATAGATAATAAGTGCTTCTAACAATAGGATTGCGTTCGTCCTCCCCAACTTTTTAACTCCAGTTACGCCCTTGCTTGGTTTACATTGGTCAAACTGAGAAAACTTTAGACGTTAGAGTGAAACAGCGCAAATATGGGTGTAGGATGGCAAATAATTCTACTGCATTGTTTAGATACTTATAATCATAGTATTATTTGGGAAATTTTAAAATTCTTATTAAAAAGAAAGCCAACTGAAAGGAACATTCTGGAATGTTCATTCACGTACTTTATAAATAATTTCAATAACAGTTTAGGAACATATAAAATAGACCACATCTTGTTAAAGTATTTTTTTCCTTTAATTAGTACGTGTTCATTTTTCACTAATCCCTCCCAAACTATTTTGTTTACGCTCTACAAACGTATATTTTCGGCTTCTTACCTTTTCCCTTCATTCCCCGACGAGGTGTACTGTTGCATACACGAAAGACCTTGGAATCGCTTTTCATTTTTACTTGTGGGTGTGCATCATTTATTTATTTCATGTATTTCATTATGAAATTCATCCCGTGTGTGTGTGTGTGTGTGTGTGTGTGTGTGTGTGTGTGTGTGTATATATAATGGTGGACCGGATATCCGCAACCGCACTTCTGACTGCGGATGTTATGCGGATATTACCTCTAATAAATTATGCAATTTACAATTAAATTAGCTTATAAAGTAGCTTATAAGGCCCAGTCATGCACATTTCATGTAAAGTATTAATTATTAATGAACAAACAAATATATAAACCTCAAAATATAAATACCATTAAATCAACAAACACTGCCTGTGCCGCTGTGCGCACTCCACTCTGGCTGAAACTCTTGAGAAAGTTATTATTTTGATCATAATGAAAACATTAATATTAATTTTAATTCTTATGCATTGCCTCCCATAATAGTAATATCACGAAATTTGAAAAATTATGTCATATAGTCATAATTCTATATTATATTGATAGATTAACTAAATATCCGCATCCGCATCCGCGGATGTTGAAAAACTGACATCCGGTCCACCACTATATATATATATATATATATAATAAAGAAAACACACGAATACATCAATACACACATATTAATGTAGTTAATATGAGATAAATCGTTGTTTTTAATACCTGATACCGAAATTTGACAATTCCGAATTAAAATTTTCACTGCGGATGATAACTTATTTATTGTTAAGTAAATATTGCAAAATTAAAAAGAAAATTGTTTGTTAAAATAAAAAAAAATTAGTTTGTTATCTTTTATCAAAATATTTACCTCCACTTTTCTCACGCAAAAACATAATACAAATAAAATAAAAATTAAATAAACAAATCAATCACACAAAAGTACAACGAAAATCATTCAAGTGTAAATATAAGGATACACACACACACACACACACACACACACTCACAGAGAGAGAGAGAGAGAACTGGATATAAAAGTATAAACCTCTCTCTCCCCGACAGAGACGGGTACGGAAAAAGGTTGAAGAAAATACCAAAGTAACCATGGAAAGTAACCATGGAAATTTTACAGTTAAAAGTTGGAATATATATAAACTATCTTGACAATTACGTTATGCACATGCAGAAACCGTACAGTAGAGAGCGCCGTTGTATAAACTAACATAATAATATATTTGTGTTAATCACATGGCCCACTCCAGTTTGTCCCAAAATGATCAAGCAAATTCTCCGTGTCTACACCCATGTACGCGCGTGGCAAGATGATAAAATGCCTCAAAAAAGAGGTTGAAACGGAAATTTAGAAAGGAATTCAGATTTTCCACACTATGCCTTCACCCTTCACACGCATCCAGCCACCCAAAAGAAGGAAGAGAAAAAAAGAAGAAATAGGAAGGGCAGAAACAACTTTACCTCACCGAATCCATGCCATACATTTTTTCTTTTTAGTTTTTTTGCTCATTAGGAATTATGTAGTCTATTAACAAGGCAGTCAAGTGTCTGAGCGTGTCTTCCGTAATTGGATGTCTGTCATGTGTATGTGTCTGCCAACTCTTTGAGTGTCTCCAAGTTTCAACTTGGGTTTCCCCCGTGAAAGGTGTTTATGCGGCAAGTGATATATTGAGTCGTTCATACTTCGCGGTGTTGTGCCATAATGAGAATAGAGATCTCTTTCCGGCGAGGAATATCAGTGGAATGTCCCTGTATTTATCCCCGTGTACTTGTCCTTTATGTGGAATGAAAGTGTTTCGTGGGTGATCTCCCGTTGTTGTTGTTGTTACGGCGAATTCAAGAGTCTCCCACTTAGAGGCGTTTATGATGCAAATGATCAAAAAATGAGTTGCTCGATAGTTCATCATGCTATGCGGGGCACAATGCAACCAGAGACGTTTCTCTAAAGTTGGGTAAGGACTAAATATAAGAGGAATTGTTTAAACAAACTCCTGCAGGGTTACGTTATAATACTATTTTCAGCATACCGCACTTATTTAATCGATTCGTAAATTATGTTAAACGTAGGGACAGTCTTAAACCCTGCGTGTATTCAGAACTTTGTCCAGCTTATTTTTAAACATATTTACAATTTAGCTTGAAACAACCTCCGAGGGAAGTTGGTTCCACATGTTAACTCTTTCACCGCCAAACTAGCATATATTCGTTGCCATAAATCCGTGCCTGCCACGCCATACCCGCATATATACCCCTACCATAACGTGGCGGCGAAAGGGTCAATTAAGATTCAAATTCTTCGCTCCTTACAATATAAATTTTTCAGATAAACTTCCAGATAGAGTTTCCGAAACTATTTTTTGCATAGAGCACTGGGTAACCTGCTTAGCGTCTCTCTCTCTCTCTCTCTCTCTCTCTCTCTCTCTCTCTCTCTCTCTCTCTCTCTCTCTGCTCGACCGGCACCTATACAGAATGGTGAGGTCGAGTCCGGGGAGAGATGATGGGCCCCCACCGGGGAGAGATGAGGATGAGCCGGTGGCGGACATACCTTCAACTGAAGGGTGCGTCGAAGTACAGGTGGGTGACCCTCCTCCTACGTTGGAGGGGGCTCAGTCTCCTGCGGAAGTTGCCCCCTCGTTAGTGAGGGGCTCTTCAACTCCCGACAGCCCTGGCTGTTCGGGAAACGGGTCGTGCTAGGGGGCGGTCAGAATAGGGAAGGCTCCCTCCGTGCAATGCTTTTTAATGCTAGGTCAATTAGGAACAAGTTTTGCGAGCTACGGGCGCTCTTAGCATCAGAATACCAGGATATCGTTGTTATCACCGAGTCCTGGATTCATACTGATCGTAGGGACTACGTTGGGGAGTTCGAAATTCCCGGGTATAGAATGTTTCGCAAAGGCCGCACCCGTGGGGAGGGGGGTGGGGTACTAATATATGTCAGAGACACGTTGAGTCCGGTTGACTGCCAGTTCCGGTCGGAACGGGAGCTGCTTGGCGTCGATCTGAACGTGGGAGGGACGAACTATAGGTTAATCTTGGTGTACAGACCTCCGCATCTCCTCCTCGAGGACGATACAGCCCTGTACACCGAACTCAGTAGCCTGCTAGGGGATAGGGTGTGTGTAGTTTTAGGAGACTTCAACTGTCGCGGCATAAAGTGGGAAAAGAGGACTGCCGATGCTGAAGGGAGGAGGCTAGTTGACTTTGCTGATGAGAACTTCCTCACTCAGTGGGTCAACGAGCCTACACGAGGCGAAAGCGTTCTAGACTTAGTATTCACGACCGAAGACAACCTCGTCACTGGCCTCACCGTTGACGAATCGTTGGGCGGGAGTGATCACGGTCTTATTAGGTTCCGTGTGTGCGTCCCTCGGGTGAAGCGTAGTAACTCGAGAGGCAGTAAGCTCGATCTCAGGCGGGCGAACTTTGTTAGCCTCAGGGATAGCGTAGCAGAGATGGGGTTAGAGGTTGGCGGCGATGTTGAGGGAGTGTGGAGTGCATTCCGGGATGAGTTTATGGTGCTGCAGTCTGCTGCCATACCCTCAAAACCGGTCACCCCTGCTTCAACGCAGCCTAAGTGGTTCAATCGTGGCATCGCTTCGGCTATCCGAAATAGGAAAGTAGCGTATAGGAGGGCGAAGGCCAATCGTTCCCACGAGAACACTGAAGCGTATGTCCGCCTGTGTAGGGAAGTGAAGGCGAAGGTTAGGCTAGCGAAACGTAACGAAGAACTACGGGTGGCAAGCCTCTGCAAGGGGAACCCTAAGGAGTTCTTCAGTTATGTTAATAGTAGAAAGCCCATTAGAGTCATGATAGGTCCTTTAAAGGACGGAAGCGGCGTTCTGCGGACCTCCGACGCGGACATCGCTAATGTGCTTAATGAGTACTTTGCGGGAGTGTTCACCAGGGAGGATACCCGCGTCATCCCCGAGCCAGCTGTGAGGCACGAAGGTGCTGGCCTGGATAGTGTTAGATGTACCGCGACAGTCGTTGCTCATAGAATAGACAAACTGAGCGCGTTTAAGGCTCCTGGGCCAGACCAGTTTCTCCCCAGTGTTTTGCGAGAAGTGCGCGACCAGGTGGCTCCCCACCTGGCTACAGTCTTCAACAAATCGTTGGTGATGGGCCAGGTGCCTGGTGACTGGAGGGAGGCCAACGTGACCCCTATCTTTAAGAAAGGGGATCACGAAAGTCCAGGGAACTATCGTCCTATTAGTCTCACTTCAGTTGTAGGTAAATTATTAGAAAGGATAATAGCTGATAGAATCGTTGACCATTTGGATTCCTACAAGCTGCTTGGGGACTCCCAACATGGGTTTAGACGGCATAGGTCGTGTCTCACCAACTTGCTCGAGTTTTTCCACGTCATGTTGAGTGAGTACGATAAGAGTAGGGCGATTGATATACTTTATCTCGACTTTCAGAAAGCCTTTGATAAGGTACCTCACCGCCGGCTAATGGCGAAAGTGCGCGCGCTGGGTATCGGTGGGGAAATAGGTAGGTGGATTGAAAACTGGCTGAGGAATAGGCGGCAGAGGGTGGTAATTAAAGGGGCTAGTTCGGGTTGGGCCTCGGTCACTAGTGGGGTTCCTCAGGGTTCCGTTTTGGGGCCACTGTTGTTTACCATTTACATAAATGATATCGACGGTGGCATCGTCAGTCGGATCGCCAAATTCGCTGATGACACCAAGCTTGGGGCCAATGTTGGGACGCCCGAAGCGATCGAGGAACTGCGTGCGGACCTAGGTAGGATAGGAGAGTGGTCCGAAAAATGGCAAATGCCGTTTAACTTGGGTAAATGCAAAGTGATGCACATTGGCTACGCCAATCCCAAGTCGGACTACTCGATGTTGGGCAGTAATATCGAGGTGACTGATTTAGAAAAGGACTTGGGTGTGCTAATTAGCAGCGACCTTAAGTTTACGAAACAGTGTGTAGAGGTGGAAAAGAAAGCCCAGAAACTATTGGGTTATATCAGGAGGCAATTTCAGTTTCGGAACAAGGAGATTGTGCTCTCACTGTACAATTCCCTTGTTCGGCCGTACCTGGAGTATGCTGTGCAGTTCTGGTCGCCCACCCTCAGGAAAGATATTGAGAGGCTGGAGCGAGTGCAGGCGGGGGCCACAAAGTTAATCCCTTCCGTTAGGCATATGGGCTACAATCGACGGTTACGCGCCCTGAACTTGTTTTCGCTTGAAACTCGGCGGCTGCGCGGTCAACTGATCGAGGTTTTCAAGCTCTTACGAGGGTTCAACGATGTCGATTTTAGAAGTATGTTTAGTTTAAATGATAACCCAACTCGCAACAATGGTTGGAAGTTGGATTTGAAACGGTTTAGGACTAGTGTGTGTGGGAATTACTTTACGTATAAGATCTGTGACACATGGAACAGGTTACCTTCGGAAGTTGTGAACAGTTCCTCTGTGGATCAGTTCAAGAAAAGGGTAGACGAAATCTTGCACACTATTTGAGTGTGTAAAGACATTTAGTACCTCAGTCTGCGGAAATTTCTTTTCCTATAAAATAGTTAATATCTGGAACCAACTTCCCTCAGAGGTTGTTTCCAGTCAGTGTAAATCTGTTTAAAAATAGGCTAGACAAAGTACTCAACACACTCATAGTTTAAGATTAAAACCTCAGAAAACTCTGCAGGAGTTCGCTTGCTCGGTGTCTCTGTGAGCAAGCTAAATATAGAGCTATTTATATATTCTCCACTTTCCTGTAAAATTTCCTTGGCTACTTTTCCAGGGTCAAGGTATTTTCTTCAACCTTTTTCCGTACCTGCCTCTGGCAGGGAGGGAGCGGAGGGTGGGGAGAGAGCCTTCTACTTTTCTATCCAGTTTTCTACTACTGCTAGGATAGTTGAAAGAAAAATAAACTTTTACAAAATTTTCCCTGGCACCCGTTGCCATTGGTACCTCCTCGGTATGGGCCGCAAGGCCTTTTGAGGTACTTCTTTTCCTTGTAACTCCTTGTAACTCTCTCTCTCTCTCTCTCTCTCTTGGCTCCCGTTGCCATTGGTACCTCCTCGGTATGGGCCGCAAGGCCTTTTGAGGTACTTCTTTTCCTTGTAACTCCTTCCTTGTAACTCTCTCTCTCTCTCTCTCTCTCCTCTCTCCTCTCTCCTCTCTCTCTCTCCTCTCTCTCTTCTCTATATATATATATATATATATATATATATATATATATATATATATATATAAAATAGTTAAAATTATTCTAAAAAGAGCAAGATATGGTGAAGAATTATTATCGTGACGGATGAATGGTTTCGGTACTCCTAAATATAATATCAATGTCCGTATATATACATTAAGGTAGGTTGATTTTCCGCATTTTTTAGATGTCGACTTTGGACTAGTCGAGATAGTCAGGGCTTAATATGATAATAACTGCCAAAAAATTTCAGATCCCTAGCTTTAACCATTTTTTGAGGAAACAGTTTCAAAAATCGTCAAAAAATTGTACCGAAAAATATCGCATTTTCGCAATTTTCGGCCGAAAAAATCATGCTATTTTCATAAAAAAATCCTGAAAAAAGTTACAATTTTATTGAAAAAAAGTAAAAAAAACATGTACAGAGTCAAATAGACACATTTAGATCCCAAGATCATCATAATTTTCACTGTAAGAGCCCTTAGAAGCAAAGGAAGGCCTCATCTGGCGGCTTAGGGCTTTGGCCAGAATGTGTTTATGCCTTGATTCGAGTCCATAAACAGTATGGGAAGCTTCAGATGTCAGCTTCACGGCCCTTTCAACACTCTGAGAATGTGAAGGCAGATCAGGCAGCTCCACCTTGGTGCCATTCAGCAATGCTTCTTGAAGCTCCTGGTCAGAAAAGTCTTCTGTGAGAGCAGGTTCACAGATGCCACTTTGAGAAAGGTTGATTAGTTCTGACCAGTGGGTAGCTTCAATGTTGGGCTGTGATCTTCTTCGGCCTCTTCTTGGCTGGCTTCCCACTTCTGAAAGTATAATAATTAATTTATTTTTTATTCCAGTTTAAGATTTAATCCCTATTAGTCTCAGAATTGCTGATTTAAATTAAACTTAAATTAAAAAAACCAAAAAGAAACCCGAGTTCTATAAATCCCCATAATCGAATTTTTTTTTCAGAAAGAAGGTAAGATTATTTCCATTATGAGAGGGGAGGGGGGGAATTGGGATAAGAAAATGTGAAAAAAATTCGATTATGGGGATTTATAGAACTCGGGCCTTTTTTTTATTAAATAAATCCCCATAATCAAATTTTTTTCACATTTTTTAAAATTAATAAATGCTTACCTGATGGACAGAATTTTCTTGAGCGCAGCTTCTCTCACTTCCAAATCAACAGACTTCATCATGGAGTACAGCACATTCCCGGGCAGCAAGGCAAAAGCATTGTACTTCAGGTTCTTGAAAGCAACACCCTGGATTTCTTCAGACTGCTGCTTGATCCTCTGGATCATGTTGAAGATGTACAGCTGCTGATTGTGGAACTTGCTGTCCCTTTTGATCTCAAACCAACTGACTGCATACACTTCCACAATGAACTTGATGGCTTGGTAAAGCTTATCCTGTAGTTCTGGAGGATAAGCACCTCTAGTCCACAGACACATCAATCTAATTGCCAAAGTCAACCATCTTGCATGGTTTAATGGTCCAATTTTCCAGGCAGCAAATCTTGGGTTGACTTTGCCCTGGAAATTCCAAGCACATACTCCAAAAGAAGCCTCTGGTCGCTACTGAGATCATTCAGTGTCTCCTCAGCAAATTCTATGTCATCCAGGGAGCCACTGAGTTTGGTGAATTCCACTTGTGGCAGATCTTGGTAGTCAATTTCACAGTTTTCCCAGCGGACCAGTGAAAGCAGTGGGACTTTTGGTACTGCCATCAAGATGCTTGAAAACAGCTCTGAAAGGAAGCTCATTATGATGGAGTGAACAGCCAATGGTGTGCAATTTCCGCTCAATTTTATTTTCCAGGGCTGTTACAAGGCCTCCCTCCCAGCCAGTGTTTGTATTTGTGTTGTCAAGGAGGACAGCTTTCAGGGTATGAACACTGTTAAACTCCTCCAAGACACTAGCAACTTCTTCACCAAGAAGAACTCCAGTCGCACCTTTAATTGGGATGACTCTGTGAGTAAGATATGTTCCACTTTCAGTTCCCGGCTCCTTTGTGAAAGTCAAATGGTGCTCTTGTCCCTTTCCTTTCTTCAGCTTAGTCTCCCCATTTTTATCCTTAACTTCTCTGTACAGTAGTGTCTTTGTCAACTTTCCCATCAACCCCAATACAGACTAACTTTTCCAGACCCTCATTGTGCTTTTCATCACTTTTCACTTTCATTCTAGCTTTTTCCCTGTCCATTTTCGATTTATCAACTATTATCTGTTTCACATCAAGGCCAGGCTTAAGCAGGTCCATAGCTTGTAAGTCCAGGAGGAAGGCATTAGCAAGACTTGCCCCAAGATTTGAAGAAACATCACCCCTGATCAGTTCCATGGCATATCTGGGGGTTTTCAAAAAGCTGTAACCTCCACTTGGGTGCCTCCTTGGCTTGAACTCTTCAGCTTCACCACCAGATGGCTGAAATGAAAATAAAAAATAAATTACTAAGGCGAAAATGGGGGAAAAGAGGGGAAAAAGTAGGGAAAAATATGGGTAAAAATCGACGAAAATGGGCGGAAATAAGAATAAATTACTTAAACGAAAATGGGGGGGAAAAAGTGGGAAAATAGGGGGAAAAATGGGTAAAAATTCAGGTAAAAAGTCGGCGAAAATGGGCGAAAAAAAGAATAAATTACTAAAGCGAAAATGGGGGGAAAAGGGGGGGAAATGGGGACAAAAAGTAGGGATAAATTTGGGTAAAAATGGGATAAGATAAAAGAAAAAAATATATTACCTCTCCTGATTCTCCTGAGCTGGATTCAAAAAAAAAATCTTGTGAAGGTGTGGAGGCAAAAGTGGCCAAATCCACTTCCTGCTGCTGTTGAATCTGGCTCTGTAATCTTTCTGCTTCAGCTGCAGCCCCCTGGTCTCTCTTCACAGCAGCTTTATCCACAGATCCCAGCTGGAAAGAGCCCTTGGGTCCTATTTTGGCCCTCTGATCTCTCAAGTATTCCCTCTCCTCTACTGGAACCTGAAATATTAAAGTATATTAAATAGCGGATCTAAAATAAGAGATAAAAACCTGAAAAAAAATTGATTATTAATTTCGGGATCAGGAAAAAAACCCCCGGTGGAAAAAATCCCCCGGCGGAAAAAATCCAACAAGGAAAAAATCCCCCCGGAAACAAACCCCCGGAGGAAAAAATCCCCCAGAAGGATAAAATGAAAATGTTAATTCATAATTATTATAGATTATGTGGTGTAAGATTCCAGTATTATCCCCATTTTAATATGTTGGTTATGTTGAATATCCACCCGCAAAAAGGTTGATGCCATGTAGCCAGGGTTCTGGCCCATCTAGCCAGGGTTCATGCCATGTAGCCTGTATTGGTTATGGGGATGGTGAGGTTAGGGCCCAGACCTCGTTGTCTCCCTATACCTTCCCCCCAATGTTTATTATGTTTGAGCCTAATAATACTTTACATCATACTAATGTTGTTAATCATCAACGTGCCCGTTCATTTACGGCTACAAGATATTTTAATATGTATCGTAAAATAAAATGTACTGCTGAGTTTGCTAATAGTCGTGTGATTATTGGTAAAAATTTTCTTACTAGTACTAATGATCTTGATATTGTTAATGGTAGAATATGTTTTCAACGTGCACCTACTGATGCTGGAGCTGTACAATTACCATTTACTGCTGTTATAACATATTATGTAAAATGCTTTGGTATAAGTAATGATTAAATAAAAAAAAAAAAAAAAAAAAAAATTTTGGATTACCCTGTTGCACCAACAGCGCTTAGTATTACCTAGGCGCTGTTTTGGTGCGATTCTGTCAGGCATCACCACAGAACGAACGAATGCACACCTACGTTATTATTCAAATTATTAGCCTTCATTTCTGTTCAGCTGGGGGATTTTTTCCTCCGGGGGATATTTTCCGGGGGGATTTTTTCCTTGTTGGATTTTTTCCGCCGGGGGATTTTTTCCACCGGTTTTTTTTTTCCTAAAAGCATTAATTTCTATTACCAGGGGGGGGGGAGGAAGATTACAGGAGGAAAATGGGGATATTTTTCAATTACAAGCATTGAATTTCCTTCCATTTAAAAGGCACCTAATCGCACTAAGTTAGGCCAGTTAAAAGTTTAAAAAATAATAGCATTACCTTCTTACTGGGAGGACAAGTGCAGATTATGTGCTGTGTTTGACAATTTTCTTTCTTGCACTTCACAGCATTGTCATCACAGGGACGAACAGGTAGCTTACAGGTGCAAGCAGAAATGTCAAAAAGTTTATCCAGCTTTTCCTCCAGATTCTGCTCCTGGACTGTAGAAAGAGATTTCCTGTTTATCTCTTTTGCTTTCTTGAAGCACACTTTATCCACCAATTTCACCACATAATATTCCTCATACAGGGGCAGCCGCGGGTTCACTGCCTGCCAGATCTCAATCACATCCTTTGCTATCATTTTAGCAATATCATAGTCTTTCAAGTCCGGGTGGCTGGTTTGGAGGAAATAACTGTACTGAATAACTTGGCGGAGGGTAGGAGGCTCTGTTTTATCCAAAGGGGAAGGCTGGCCACTGAATTTTTTGGCACTATCACTTCGAGTTAACACTGCAGACTTCCGTTTTTTACCCATTTTTATGAAATATCTGAAAATAAACAATTAAATGAACGCATCATAAAATAACTTAATTTAATACACATTTTATAGGTAAATATCATTAAAAAATACAAAATAATACACTAATAAACATCTATAATGCATTTACAATAAGTTTCAAGCATCGTTTTGTTAAAAAAGCCGAATTTTAATTGAAATTATTGATGAAATAAGGTCCGATATTTTGTTTGTTTACATTGCGCGAATGCCGTGCGCGCGATTTTACGCGTAAAATTCGGCAATTTTACAACTTAAAAATAATTAACAATCCTCAAAAAATACAATCATTTTCACAAATATGAGTTGGTGCAACGTTTTTTATACATTAATACCTTTCTATCTAGACTAGTCCAAGATCACAGTTCCAAAATCAACCTACCCTAATATACATGGCTCAGACCTCTCCTAGCTCCTCCCTCTTCCTAAGTTGTCTCGTTAACACCTAAAGAATGACACCCCGAATGATATATCGAGGAAGAGGTGAGTGGCGGAGGGTCAACAGGTGATTGTTTTCTGTAGCAGGACACGCAAGGGAAAGTGAACATATACATACGCCGCACGTACAGTTCATACTTACCAACATTTTGAAAAGCAAAAGCGGTAGGATTTATAATAAATCCCACTGGGTCCGGGAGCAGGGCCTACCCCCGGGAAATTTTTTAAAATCTTGCCTTAAATGATGCACGCTAGTGCATTCTGAGCATAAAAGGTTTGATATTATTTGCATGTTGTTTGTGTTGATTTTAAACTTACAGAAATCATTTAACTGTATCTCATTGGTTTAAGCTACTAATTTTTATTGGTTTAGAAATTCATGGTATGATCCTAGTCTTTTTATATAGGGTGGCCACAAAGTCCCTTTGCATGAAAAACAAGGTCAACATTGATATGCTGTAATTTCACCGCAAAGGAACTTTGTGGCCACACCGTATATAAATTTTATCGCTATTTATTAGTATGACAGTTTTCGAACAGTCACTATACGTACGGTGCGGGTGTGCGCTCCCTTTCCCTCGCGTGTCCCGCGACAGGAAAGAATCACTCGTTGACCCTTCGTCACTCACCCCTTCCTCGCTCCGTCAATAGGGTTATCATTCCTTTAAGCCAGTGGTGCACAAACTTTTTTGATGTGAGGGCCAAACCAACCATCTGTTTTATATGTAGGGGCCAGATATATAGATATTCTATTTTTTATAAATATGTATTTTTATAACCAGGGGTAATATTTCAGATTTTTCTTTGGGTAGCTACCCTTTTCATGTGAAAAATGTGAATTGAAAAGACCCGTGGGGGCCACATTTGGCCCGCGGGCCATGGTTTGTGCATCACTGCGCGTTAACGAGACACCTTTTGTTCACTAGAGAAGAAGGGGGAGGAGCTAGGAGAAGCAGGGCCGTTTCTAGCCATTAGTGGGCCCTAAGCAGTATACCCATTTGAGGCCCCACCCCTCCATCCACCAACTCACGCCTTACTACATCACCTCAGCACACATACAAAAAATGGCTGTGTTAATAAAAAAACAATTATGAAACAATTTTAATGAAACATTTATGTCCAAAACAACAAATATGTACTTTCAGAAGACAAAGAGAAAAAAATACTCTTCATGAAATTCCTGAAAATTAGCTTATACATTATTTAGAATAAATGACACAGAACGATGTATACAAAAATAATGCAATTATCAACTACCAAACAATTACTAACTCTACGATACAATCGTGTAATAGCTAACAGTTATACAGAATAGTTTGTATCTTCAAAATTTTTGCCCCCTAGATTTTTTCTGGGCGAAATCATCAATAACATCATCATATGAAATCTCCCTGCCAACGTCCTGGTTGATGCTTATGATGCCAAGGCCACTGAGGCGATCCTGCCCCATTGATGATCTGAGGTAGTTCTCGATTGGCTTCATCTTAGAGAAGCTCCTCTCGGCTGACGCTACTGTCACAGGTAGAGTGCAGGCAATTCTTAGTGCAACCCAGAGATTGGGGTATAGTTCCTCCAGTTGCTTCTGATGAATGAAGGAGAGAAGCTCCAATGCAGTCATGTTATGTGAAGGTAAAGTCGGCAAGTTCTTAATTTCGAGGGCCAGTTCTCTTCCATCAATGTCAGTCAGCTCCAGAGCTCAGTATCTTAGAGAGCTTTTCACACTTGCAGGACAAGTCTTCCTTGTTCATTGTGGTGAAGTTTAGGAGAACCCCAAATATGTCCCTCACATCATCTAATGTTTTGAATCTCATTTATTGACCCGATGGCACAATCCACCACCACATTGAAAATTTTGAATTCCAGCCTCTTTAAGGCTTCTGTAAATGGTTTGTCAGGAGCTTCGTAAGCAAAGTGCTTTTTTGTGGATCTGAGCCTCTTCTCCTTCAGCACAGCCTCCACATTCATTTCCTCACATATGTCCCTAGCTACGACTTGTGCTGCAACAAAACCTGTGTTTCTGTAGCTGGTGAGTGAGTCTTTTGTTTTTGTGAGGAGGTTGACTGCCACATCAAACTGCATTGTAGGAGACTGCAGAAGTTTGCTCACATGGTTAACTGTAACTGCATGAAGAATGTCATACCATACTACTGTGCAAATCTGAAAGCGATAAGACCCTACCTCCTCTGCAAGTGCTTATGCTTCAGTCCTGGCTATGGCATCTGTGGCATTGTTTCTGACTTCCAACAGGGCCTCTCTGATGTTGTGGCTCTGGTATCGCACAGCCTCAATGCTCTTAAGCCGGCTCTCCCACCTGGTTTCACTCCGAGACTTGAGTGTTATGTTCACGTGCTTCTTTAGGATTGTCCATCTCTGTGTAGCTGCTGCAAAAAGGTTGTACAATTTTTGTACGTTGCCAAAGAAGCTGATGGCATCTGTGGAAGCTTTAGCTGCATCAGCCACTACAAGATTCAGAGTGTGAGCCCCACATGGAACATAGAGTGCACGACAGTTCTTCTCTAATACCCTTGCCTGAACACCTTTGTTCTTGCCCTTCATGTTCGCTCCGTTGTCATATGACTGTCCTCTGCAGTCATCAAAGTGAATATTCAGTTCATCTAGTCTCTTCAGAATCAGAACTGATAAACCCAGGCCTGTACTTTCTGAAGCCTCAAGAAAGCCCAAGAAGTATTCTTTTATTTCTGGTACTTCACCCATTTTAACAGTTCTGATAATAATCGACGTCTGTTCTTGGTGGCTTATGTCTGGAATGCAGTCTAAAATGAGTGAGTAATATTTAGCTTGTTTTATTTCTGCAACAATGGCATCCAAGATCTTCCCACTAATGGACCCAATGAGCTCATTTTGAATGATGTTTCCTAGGTAACTTGAATGACTATATTGGCCACTTTCGACTCTGCTGTTGTGTTGTTTCATCACTGGATCAAATTTGGCAAGCAGCTCAACCTCCTTCAAGAAGTTGCCATTGTCTCGATTGTATAATGTAGAGGAAGACCCCCTGAAAGCAAGGTTTCTCTCTGCCAGTGATTGGATTATACTTACAAGACGTGTGAGAACATCTCGCCAGCGTCTTCGCTCTACCTCCATTAATGACATTTCAGTTTGGTCAATGGTCCTCCCAGTTTTTAACCGCAATTCCAGATCCTTCCATGTTGCCATGTTATCTGCATGTTCTGAACTATTTTCATGGTCTTTCAGAAGCGAACCAACGTTTATCCAGTCTGAAAGTCCATCCGTAATTAGTTTGTACGACTTCCTTGAAAACACCTTGCAGCAGAAGCAATAAAGAGCATCATTCCTTCTAGAGTACACCAGCCAGCTTCGCTTTACTTTTTCCCCATTAATTAATGTTCTGTACATGTAATGGTGATGAAAGCTTCTACCGTCCTCTCTTTTAGGGAATGTGAAATCTGGACTGATTTGAAATGGTCCTCGAGACACCAGATCTGTCTTGAAGGCATCTGACAGAACAATTGGTCAGTCATACGGATCAAGCGGTGGAGCAGATCTTGGTTCTTGTTGCTCAGTAGAAATGCCTGTGTGTGGTGTTTGAAGCTGAACAGAAGATGGGCCACTTGTTGGTTCATTTTGCTAAAATACTCTTTCTTATCTTATTTGATAATTGATCTGTGTGAACAGAATTTGAGGTGATGTGATCGATTAAATTTCACATTTCGAAATATTATAAGTATTACAGAGACTAGCTTACTCTACACGATTCCTGAGCACTTGCCTAGCTTGATGGTCTACCTAACCTAGTTGCCTGAACTGTAATCATAAGAATATACAAGTGGCACATCTCGCCTGTGGTACTGGAAAGCTTCTTCTCCTCTATTTTCTTCTTTTTTCGTTTTTCAGCTCCTGATGGATAATGTCGTTTCATTTTCCAAGATGCATGAAGTCACATCTAGTTAACCACAACTAATCTGCTAAATAATACTAATCATGATAATAATGATGATGATGATGATAATAATAATAATAATAATAATAATAATAATGTTTTACAATACTAGAAAAATTAAGTATTTAGGAAAGTATAAGCATATAGTAAGAATAAAGTTAAATAATATAGAAATAAGATCTCACAATAGTTATTTACACATAACGACCAAAACGTTTCGTTTGTCTCCGTTTTATCACATTTGTCTCATACAAAAACTTTAATTAATACGACAATAATAATAATAATAATAATTATTATAATAATAATAATAATAATAATAATAATAATAATAATAACAATAATATTAATAACAACTTCAGCTATATTACTATTCTTGCCCACTGAGCTATGACCTGGGAGCCTGTCTAGGGGCCCCCTAGTAGCAGCGGGGCCCTAAGCGGCCGCTTAGTCTGCTTACGAAACGGCCCTGAGGGGTAGTTCACTGAAAACAAGTGGTACAAACAGATACATATCGAGGAAGACAATCAAACACGCTAAAAAGATCTCTTTACCTAATTTAAACAAAAAAAAAGTATTGATTTTCGACTAAGAGAGAGAGAGTACTGTGTTCAAAATTGTGAGCTCATTTTGTTAAAAGTGAATAAACTAAATGGTGTTACTCGAAAATAAATTTGGTTTAATTCCAGGTAAATATAATGTCGTACGTATTTAATGTAATCATTTTTTAAATTTCCGTCATGAAGTGAAGCTCAATCGCGAGTAAATGTAATATCGTAGGAATTTAATGTAAACCAAATTCATTTTGAAGTAACACCATTTGCTTAACTGAATTTTAACGCAATTGGGACCTAATAATTTTGAACGCGGTACTTTGTTAGCCTAAAATCCAAACAAATTTTTCAGTGAAATAAGGAGCTTTTGGGAGGTCCACAGCCTGAGAATAAGAGAAAAGAAAAGCATAAATTAAAGTTTTTAAAATGAATTCTGCCAATTAAGGAAATAATACATAAAAGACAATAAAACGAGAGAAGAATGAAAATGAATCGAGAATATATAAAGAATAATCCGACAAAAATAGCAGAAAGGGAGAATTGAATAGAAAGTATAAAGAAAAATGAAAAACGGAAAGAAATGAACATCTCGAGACACGGAATTGCACGCGTCAATGCGAGAAAGATAAGCACGAAAGTAAACGTGTATAAAAATTTGAAAAGAGGTTCATAAGAAAATTTGATAAAGAGAAACATTTAAAGAGAGAAGATACGATATTCGTTGAAGAGGCTCTTCATGAAGCAAAAATGAAGAGGAAAGAAGGACACGAAGAAGGAGTTCTATATATTAACGAGGGAGTCAAAGGCATCGTTTAGAATACTGAATACATCAGGGACACAAAGATAACAGTGCATTAACAGTCACAATCCGCGCACATTTTGTTAACACTTAACCCTTTAAAGCTTACTGGGTCGAATACGTACAGTTTCAAATACACGCATTTAGACTTCTCTCTCTCTCTCTCTCTCTCTCTCTCTCTCTCTCTCTCTCTCTCTCTCTCTCTCTCTCTCTCTCTCTCTCTCTCTCTCTCTCTCTCTCTCTCTCCGCAGGGGGTATAAAGGCTCCGCAGGGGGTATAAAGGTTATGCACGTTCCTTCTGGGTGTAGTAAACTTTATACTTGGGGTGTGACAGCCCTCCGGTCCCGAGTCGTGGGATTCTAGAGAAATTGGCTGCCAATTCCTTTAGGTTCTCTCTCTTTCGGGAGGGCGGGTGAAGTCTGTTGTACAAACCTGTCCCGTGGGTTACTAGGACCCCTTCCCATCCCACTCTGTCCTTTTAGCTTAGGTTAGGGATGTTCTCCTCTGACTGCAGGAAAAAAAAAAAAAAAAAAAAAAAACTTTTAGTATTGTCTTTTTCTCTACTGTTACGATTAGGACGCTACTGCTATCTCATGCGTGGGAATAGAGGCTTGGAACCTCTATAAATAACACCATTTAACTTCAGTTGTAGGTAAATATTTAGAGGGGATAATAGCGAGTAGGATTGTTGACCATTTGGATTCTTACAAGCTACTTGGGGACTCCAACAGGGTTTAGACGGCATAGGTCGTGTCTCACCATCATGCTCGAGTTTTTCTACGTCATGTTGAGTGAGTATGATAAGAGTAGGGCGATTGATTAGAAGGCCTTTGATAAGGTACCTCACCGCCGGCTAAAGGCCGAAGTGCGCGCGCTGGGAATTGGTGGGGAAGTAGGTAGGTGGATTGGAAACTGGCGAAAAATGCCACAAAGTTAATCCCTTTCGTTAGGCATATGGGCTACAATCGACGCTTACGTGACGCGGGTTCAAAGATGTCGATTTTAGAAGCATGTTTAGTTCAAATGATAACCCAACTCGCAACAATGGTTAGAAGTTGGATTTGAAACGATTTAGGACTAGTATATGTGGGAATTACTTTAACACGTTGATAGTTTAAGATTAAAACATAAGAAAACTCTGCAGGAGTTCGCTTGCACGGTGTCTCTGTGAGCAAGGTAAATATAGAGCTATTTATATATACTCCACTTTCCTGTAAAATTTCCTTGGCTACTTTTCCAGGGTCAAGGTATTTTCTTCAACCTTTTTCCGTACCTGCCTCTGGCAGGGAGGGAGCGGATGGTGGGGAGAGAGCCTTCTACTTTTCTATCCAGTTTTCTACTACTGCTAGCATAGTTGAAAGACAAAATTTTCCCTGGCACCCGTTGCCATTGGTACCTCCTCGGTATGGGCCGCAAGGCCTTTTGAGGTACTTCTTTTCCTTGTAACTCCTTGTAACTCTCTCTCTCTCTCTCTCTCTCTCTCTCTCCTCTCTCTCTCTCTCTCTCTCTCTCTCTCGTACTCCATGTCATGTTGAGTGAGTACGATAAGAGTAGGGCGATTGATATACTTTATCTCGACTTTCAGAAAGCCTTTGATAAGGTACCTCACCGCCGGCTAATGGCGAAAGTGCGCGCGCTGGGTATCGGTGGGGAAATAGGTAGGTGGATTGAAAACTGGCTAAGGAATAGGCGGCAGAGGGTGGTAATTAAAGGGGCTAGTTCGGGTTGGGCCTCGGTCACTAGTGGGGTTCCTCAGGGTTCCGTTTTGGGGCCGCTGTTGTTTACCATTTACATAAATGATCGACGGTGGCATCGTCAGTCGGATCGCCAAATTCGCTGATGACACCAAGCTTGGGGCCAATGTTGGGACGCCCGAAGCGATCGAGGAACTGCGTGCGGACCTAGGTAGGATAGGAGAGTGGTCCGAAAAATGGCAAATGCCGTTTAACTTGGGTAAATGCAAAGTGATGCACATTGGCTACGCCAATCCCAAGTCGGACTACTCGATGTTGGGCAGTAATATCGAGGTGACTGATTTAGAAAAGGACTTGGGTGTGCTAATTAGCAGCGACCTTAAGTTTACGAAACAGTGTGTAGAGGTGGAAAAGAAAGCCCAGAAACTATTGGGTTATATCAGGAGGCAATTTCAGTTTCGGAACAAGGAGATTGTGCTCTCACTGTACAATTCCCTTGTTCGGCCGTACCTGGAGTATGCTGTGCAGTTCTGGTCGCCCACCCTCAGGAAAGATATTGAGAGGCTGGAGCGAGTGCAGGCGAGGGCCACAAAGTTAATCCCTTCCGTTAGGCATATGGGCTACAATCGACGGTTACGCGCCCTGAACTTGTTTTCGCTTGAAACTCGGAGGCTGCGCGGTCAACTGATCGAGGTTTTCAAGCTCTTACGAGGGTTCAACGATGTCGATTTTAGAAGTATGTTTAGTTTAAATGATAACCCAACTCGCAACAATGGTTGGAAGTTGGATTTGAAACGGTTTAGGACTAGTGTGTGTGGGAATTACGTTACGTATAAGATCTGTGACACATGGAACAGGTTACCTTCGGAAGTTGTGAACAGTTCCTCTGTGGATCAGTTCAAGAAAAGGTTAGACGAAATCTTGCACACTATTTGAGTGTGTAAAGACATTTAGGACCTCAGTCTGCGGAAATTTCTTTTCCTATAAAATAGTTAATATCTGGAACCAACTTCCCTCAGAGGTTGTTTCCAGTCAAAGTGTAAATCTGTTTAAAAATAGGCTAGACAAAGTACTGAACACACTCATAGTTTAAGATTAAAACCTCAGAAAACTCTGCAGGAGTTCGCTTGCTCGGTGTCTCTGTGAGCAAGCTAAATATAGAGCTTTTTATATATTCTCCACTTTCCTGTAAAATTTCCTTGGCTACTTTTCCAGGGTCAAGGTATTTTCTTCAACCTTTTTCCGTACCTGCCTCTGGCAGGGAGGGAGCGGAGGGTGGGGAGAGAGCCTTCTACTTTTCTATCCAGTTTTCTACTACTGCTAGCATAGTTGAAAGACAAAATTTTCCCTGGCACCCGTTACCATTGGTACCTCCTCGGTATGGGCCGCAAGGCCTTTTGAGGTACTTCTTTTCCTTGTAACTCTCTCTCTCTCTCTCTCTCTCTCTCTCTCTCTCTCTCTCTCTCTCTCTCTCTCTCTCTCTCTCTCTCAGAGGTTGTTTCCAGTCAAAGTGTAAATCTGTTTAAAAATAGGCTAGACAAAGTACTGAACACTCATAGTTTAAGATTAAAACCTCAGAAAACTCTGCAGGAGTTCGCTTGCTCGGTGTCTCTGTGAGCAAGCTAAATATAGAGCTATTTATATATTCTCCACTTTCCTGTAAAATTTCCTTGGCTACTTTTCCAGGGTCAAGGTATTTTCTTCAACCTTTTTCCGTACCTGCCTCTGGCAGGGAGGGAGCGGAGGGTGGGGAGAGAGCCTTCTACTTTACTATCCAGTTTTCTACTACTGCTAGGATAGTTGAAAGAAAAATAAACTTTTACAAAATTTTCCCTGGCTCCTGTTGCCATTGGTACCTCCTCGGTATGGGCCGCAAGGCCTTTTGAGGTACTTCTTTTCCTTGTAACTCCTTGTAACACTCTCTCTCTCTCTCTCTCTCTCTCTCTCTCTCTCTCTCGAAACTCGGAGGCTGCGCGGTCAACTGATCGAGGTTTTCAAGCTCTTACGCGGGTTCAACGATGTCGATTTTAGAAGTATGTTTAGTTTAAATGATAACCCAACTCGCAACAATGGTTGGAAGTTGGATTTGAAACGGTTTAGGACTAGTGTGTGTGGGAATTACTTTACACATAAGATCTGTGACACATGAAACAGGTTACCTTCGGAAGTTGTGAACAGTTCCTCTGTGGATCAGTTCAAGAAAAGGTTAGACCAAATCTTGCACACTATTTGAGTGTGTACAAAATTTCCCCTGGCACCCGTTGCCATTGGTACCTCCTCGGTATGGGCCGCAAGGCCTTTTGAGGTACTTCTTTTCCTTGTAACTCCTTGTAACTATCTCTGTCTCTCTCTCTCTCTCTCTCTCTCTCTGTCTCTCTCTCATATTATATATACAGGGGTTGGACAAAATAATGGAAACATTCGCATTTTTGGTGCTGTATTTTCTGATATAATTAATGGCGTTATATAATTTACTAAATTCGTTATGTAAATGCGTATAATATCGAAAACATCTATTTTAATATGGTGATATTGGTATTTCCTGTTCTTGAGGAATAAATAAAAATATGGCGGTTGGTTGGAAAAGATGGCACCGACTCTGAAAGAGACATACCAATAGGAACCCATTTCGTTGGTGTTTCAGTATTAAAAGTGGCGTAATTGCCCCTGTATCTTGAGGAACAGTCCCCAACGTCGTGAATACATGGAAAGAAATGGGGGGAAAACTACACCACATAGCATAATAACGTTCCCATTATTCTCTCCAACTCCAACCTCATTCGAGTTTTTGCGCTGGTTGGTTATGAGGGGCTTTAATACAATTCTATAATATTATTTTCACTGATACTGCTTTTTGCACACTCTTGTTTAGTTATGAACAAAGTCTGAAGCGACAGTCTTTGGTTCATGCTTTACGATTCGTAATAAGGTTCTTCTCTCACATTCTGTCAGGGTTGCTTTACGCCCACTATATTCCTTATTTGATGTACTTTTTTCATTTTCTTCCATGTATTCATAACCTTGACGACGACTATTCTTCGAGATACAAGGGGCAATTATGCGACGTTTAATACTGAGATGCCATCCAAACTGGCTCCTACTATCGTGCCTCTTTCGCAGTCAGTGCCATCTTTTCCAACCGCCATATTTTTATTTATTTTACAAGAACAGGAAATACCAATATCAGCATATTAAAAGAGATGTCCTCGATATTATATGTAATGCCATTAATTATACCAAAAAATACAGCACCGAAAATGCGAGTGTTTCCATTATTTTGTCCAACCCCTGTGTGTGTGTGTGTGTGTATATATATATATATATATATATATATATATATGATGAATAAAACCACGAAGGTTTCGTGGTTTTATTCATCATAAATATTTTTCACGTGTTACCTTCGTGAAATAATTTTCATATATATATATATGAAATGAAAAGCTTTATTGGCAGACTATAGTTCATATGACAGATATTATTAATACAATGACAGTTCATATACTAAGGATAGAAATATAAACAATTGATTAGAAATAATACTGTGATGTCGAAGTTAAGTGGAGCTACAGACAGACGTTTTCGTACCAAGAAGTCCGTAGCTTAGAGGATAAATGGCAGGAATCATGGACAGCTTGGATGATCGGGTTGGTTGATTTTTTAATTATTTGCATTAGACTGTGTTGAGCACGTCTTGTTACCTCCGGGAAGCTCAGGACATTGCGAGTAGCAAACATTTGCGAAGCTGAGCATCTCGGGGTAATTTATGTAAGAGTTTAAAAGACCTGTTGTACAGCAAATTTAGGGTTCTGCCAGAACCTTTTTTATAATTCACCCAGGGTTGCTGTCCGTATATATTACTGCAGAAAGTACGAAAGAGTGTGTCTTTAACTTCACTTGTACAGAATCGAAAGTTCCTTATGGTCATATTCGCTTTAGCACACAGGTTTCGAGATTGTTTTCTTATATCTGAGTCATCACCCAAGGAGCTGGTAATAGTTTGACCCAAATATTTAAACTCTTGTACTTCCTCAATTACTTCACCATTCATTTTAAACCTTATATATCAGCTGGCTGATTACAGCTTTTAGGATGAAATTGCATGTTTCTGCGAATACACTTCGCAGACGTTTAGTAACCGATCCAGACCTTTAACAGAGGGACTTATTAACACCATATCATCGGCATAAACTAAGTTATTTATCCTTGTGTTATCTATACAACATCCCACTGTTGCCTCATTAAGTGAAGCAATTAATCCGTCAATATACACATTAAACAGCATAGGGGAGAGCAAGGAGCCTTGTCTCACTCCGCAAGAGGAGCCAAAACACTCGGATAGTACATTGCCCCACCTAACAGTGAAAGATTGGTGGGAATACCAAAATTTCAATACATTCAATATGTACATGGGAACCTTCCTGTCTTCTAGTTTTGCAAATAAAATATTGTGGTTCACTCTATCATATGCCTTACTTATATCAAGGAAACAGCTATAAATAGTTGAATTACTGTCAATGTATTTAGATATTGTTTCTTTAAGTACATAGATACACAGGTCAGTTGAGTGGGACCTTTTAAAGCCAAACTGATTAGATGTCCATAGGAAATCATTTAATCGGAGTAACAAGAGTTTTTCTAGTAGTTTCGAGAAGCAGGAAGCGACAGCAATAGGCCTGTAATTATTGCTGGACAGAATGTCTCCGTACTTATTTTTGACCAGGGGCAAGATATATACCCTCAAGAACTCTGCAGGGATATATCTATGAGCAAGCATGGCTGATAGGAGCAATAATATATGCAGACATACTACGTCATTTGCATATTTTAAGTGCTCATTCGATAAGTCATCTACCCCTGACGCAGAACCAGTCTTTAACTCTTTAATTAACCTCTTTACTTCAGAAAATGATATCAAAGTATTTTCCTTTGTCCCTCCCACAATTGTTTCGCTGCCATCTATCTTAAGATTATTCCTACTCATACTGTTAAGAATGTTAGAGTAGTGGTTTTTCCACAGCTTTGCAATTTCATCCTCCCCCGACACCCCATCGATTGTCGGAGGGAGGACATTTTTGACACCCGTTTGATACTTAACAAATTTCTAAAATTTGTTATTATCGTTATTTATGCGAGCTTCACAGGCTTTTGATGCTCGAATAGACTCTTCTTCCTGTTTACATCGCCTTATGGCCCCGACTTCTACACATATTCATGTATACTGGTCCTAATCTGGGTCTACCATGAAAGCACCACAAATCATAGGCGTCTTTCGATTCCCTCTTCAGGGGGGCAATAAAATCATTCCATCCAGGAATAATCTTAGTATGATAGTTGTAAGATTTAATCAGGGGGCTTTTCCTGCTTCTCTTAACAGGGATATTATCTTACTATAATACCTATCTATGAGTTTACAGTGAGAATCATTTGAGCAAGGATTATTACAGGCAAGGTGCAAAATTTCTATATATAGAAATATATATATATATACATATACAGGGTGTCCCATAAGTCCGGCATCATAGGAAAAATAATAAAAAAAGGCAAAACAAAAGCTTTTATTTACAGAACGTGCTCAATATGTCCACCATTGTTTTCAATACACAAATTCAGACGTGATACACTGGGAAATGCTTCTTCCTTGAGCATACGTAGGTAGGTGCCTCCAGTGACATGTTCATCGAAAAAGAGGGGGCCTATGACGCGATCCTTCCAAATGCCACACCATACCATCACCCGAGATGCGCCTTGTTCCTTTGAAGAGGTATATCAGTGAGGGTTGTTTTGAGACCAGTAGCGGGTGTTCTGTCGATTTACCTCACCATTTCCATAAAAAACAGCCTCGTCACTGAACAGAATGGTGGACGGAAAATTGGCATCCCGAGCATAAATTATATTATGGTTTGTAGAAATAGAAAAATACGAATTTCTCCTATGATGCTGGACTTATGGGACACCCTATATATATATATATACAGGGCTGGATCTAGAAGTTGCGAGGCCCTAGGCAGATCTAGAAATTGCGAGGCCCTAGGCCTATATATATGAAAATATGGACTTAATTATCGGTACTATACCAGCAATATTAGAATCCCGCATAGACAGAACTATGCCAGCACTTAAAAATTAAACCAAACCAAAATAATCACGCATGGAAATTGTATAAGAAATATAAATAAACCATACAAATAAGTATAAATTATAATATGAATCAAGATTTGTATCGAAAATATAAGACAATGATTTCTAAGATTTATATAATATTATAGGTAATGACTTTCCATAGCATACAAACGTTTTTCATATGTGATGTATGAGATGTTGACATTTCATTTTTTATAATAGTGAGCGATCGACTTATCAGGCTAAATATTAATGCTTTAATATTTGGTTCAGATGCTCCTTGAATATTACAGCAATGCTTTTCTACTTTTCTTCGAGCTTAACTCTTCAATTAATTGAGAATAATCTAATGAATTTGTTATATCGTTTTCTATTGATAACATAGCTAATGATTGCAATCTCGCTTGAGACATGGTGGAACGCAAATATGTTTTAATAAGTTTGAGACGCGAGAAACTTCTTTCAGCCGAAGCAACAGTAACTGGGATGGTTAATACTATTCGAAGTGCAACATAAACATTAGGATAAATCTCACTTAGTTGTTTTTGCACTATATAAACAAGGGCATTTCCGAGATCTGTTTTCTCAGGTATAAACCTGCAAAGTACTTTAAGTTCTTCATAGAGTTCTAAATCATTAATATCACTTGAACAGAACGCGCAAAACGGCTTGAGCGAGGCCCCCTTTGGCGCGAGGCCCTAGGCGATCGCAGCGTGTCCCAAAGAAATGTATACCCACTTTGTTCGATAATACCAGCTATGAGGATAATAAATATATTACTTTTTATATGTCTTTTAATAAAGAATTTTCTCCTGAATCTAAATATGTAATTATTTTTATTAAAAATTGAAAAACAAAAAAGTTACAGATGTTTAAATTATAATTATTATTTTCGAGACTTCATGTGCGTTTCTAATATTTTAACCGACTGTTTGGAGATACTTATGTTTAGTGTTGATATTGAAGCATAAATGTTGTAATTATTAGTTAATTCAAAAAATTTACAAATTCCATGGTTAAATGACACTTTATCTAAGATGTTCAAATTGTCGTTAGAAAAGAACAAACGTCGCAGAGTTATAAGATGTTAGATAAGGTTAGAGCAAAACTGTAGTCTTGCCTAATTAGAACTCAACGAAATGGCTAGGCTAAGCTAGGCACTAAACATAAGTATCTCAAAACAGTCGGTTAAAAGGCAGGCCAGGCCATAAAAAAAAATATTAGAAAATATCGCACATGAAGTCTCGAAAATAATAATTCTAATTTAAACATCTGTAACTTTTTTGTTCTTCAATTTTTAATAAAAATAATTACATATTTAGATTCAGGAGAAAATTCTTTATTAAAAAACATATAAACAGTAATATATTTATTATCCTCATAGCTGGTATTATCGAACAAAGTGGGTATACATTTCTTTGGGACACGCTGTATATATACAAAACTTAGAGTAGTGAGTTTATAAAATGTATTTGCACAAACCAAATTTGAACAAATTTAAATTTCGTAAACAAAAGGTGAAAATAAATTTCGAAAATATTTTCAAAGAAAAATTTTTTGATGCATTTATAAATGCATCCAAAAATTTTATACGAGACTCCAAATAAGGTGTTAAATTCATTCAGAGACATGAGTTACCAAATTTGGCGAAGGTGTTGGCCAGAGTAGGGGAAAATCTGCCATCTTCATGTATTATTCAATATTTTAGATAAGCATAAAACGAGAGGTTATAAATTTTTTGCTATGTTAATATTGACACATTAATATTAGAAATAACATATTTATAAAATTATTTTATGAAACCGCAAAACTGCAGTCAAACAGGGTGTTCCCAAAAGCTATTCACGTCCCAATTAATCGGACTATTATTATTATTATTAGTTAAATATTAGCCCTACAGTAACGGGTTAGGTCTTATTTGAAAGCATACGATTTCTTCTTTCGAATGAAGTGGGAAAAGCCATTCGATATCTATAATAACTTTACCACGAGCTTCGTAAAGGGATAGAACATATCTCTACGTAAAGATAAGTTTTTACATCATTCACGGTCAACGCTTTATCAAAGCTCAATTAAAATATTTAGAACTCCCAAAGGCGTGGGAAGAGACCTTCTCACTCGACAGTCGAGGTACTTCATCATGATTCGTAACGGGTCTTCTGTAAAGCTTTGAAACTGCGCAAGCAACAACAGTCTTGCATCGTTCCGGCCTCCATTACACGAAAGAAATGAAAGCCAAGTGGGACCAATGTTGGATTGTAATTGATTGCCTGATGCGCACTTTCAAAGCTTTGACTAAGTTCTAAGTTACTGCGTTTCATTGCAGTTTTTTCTTATTTAGGTTTTCAGTAGGAATATACCCCAAAAGAGCTCGCAACTCCTTTTTTCTCCACTACAACCTTGAAGTTTATGAGGTGTAACGTGTAGGGCAAATCATTTGCAGTGGATGAGTATTTGAGAGTGGGAGACGAGTATCACGAATGGATATGTATTCAGTGGAAATTAAACGTCTTTTGGTGAATACTCTCCAGCCTCCCAAAACCTGTTCTTAGCGGCAATACACACACACACACACACACACACACACACACACACACACACACACACACACATGCGCGCGTTACATTTTCATAACTTTTAATTTTTACGATAGAGTCTGGGTACCACGCATGCAGCGGTTGAGAATCAATGCACAATACGAAATCATTTCCAAATGAGCTTTATTTCTTTTGCTCCCTTATTAAACCATCTTTTCGTTTGCTCACTAACTCGCCTTTTAGATTGCAGTTTAAAGGGTCTGCTCTTTTATTACACTCTTCTGCCATTAAAAATGTCGTCCTCTTCAAATTTCACAGTGCTAAATGCAGGATTTAAACGTTTTCAGTCAAACCAAACAATTTCTGTATCACATACAAACCACCTATTACCATTTCTTCATTTCAAATTATTAAAATTATTAAACCTTTAACATATATATATATAGTGGCCCAAATGTAGGTATACAATTTCATATGTTGATTTTTTAAATTAATTTTCCTTTCACGGTAGATAATAATGGCTGGTAACCTGTCTAATGACCAACGGAAGTGGGTGCTGAAACATTACACTGGCCAACAAAATGAAACTTTTGTTTCTCATCACAAACATGATCACACTTTTCTTAATGCAATTTTCGCGCTGATTCCGAATCTGGTTTTATTTTGTTTCTAGCACGTATAGTTATATAGATACACTGGTTTTGATATTTTTAAGTTTTTGATATTGCTATAAGAAAATTTATGGATGTATAGATCACACTTAGGAATGCTAAACAACAAATACATCATATACTTTATTCAATGTACTTATAAATAAAGAATATATACATTATTTTATTAAAAGCGCTGTGAGTGATTTCCTTTTGTAAATTTGGCCTGGATTGTCACGATACAGCATCCAACAATGGTCCGCCATCATGCTTTCATTCCAATATCCTTGGTAGCGCTTCTCCATCATCTGAATATCTTGATGGAAGCGCTCTCCTTGCTCGTCACTCACTGCACCAAGGTTTTCAGGAAAGAAATCTAAGTGGGAATGCAGGAAGTGAATTTTTAACGACATTCGACACTCCATTTCTTTGAAGGCATGAAGGAGGTTCTTGACTCCATCCTTATACGCAGGTGACTTGTTGCTTCCAAGAAAGTTTTCACATATCCATTTGAACGCCAGCCAAGCCTTCAATTCCAGCGGACTTAGGACTTTTTCAAATTCAGTGTCATTCAAAACCTCCCTTATTTGTGGCCCAACAAAAATTCCTTCCTTCAATTTTGCTGCAGTAACCTTCGGAAATTTCCTTGAAAGGTATTCGAACCCTTCAAAATTGACTTTACCCATTGCTTTAACAAAATTCTTCATTAAACCAAGTTTAATGTGAAGAGGTGGCAGATAGATCTTTTGAGGATCCACTAAAGGGACAGACTGGACATTGCTTATCCCTGGGACATATGTATACCTAAGTGGCCAGTCACTTTTGGTGTAATGTTCTATAGTGGCGCGACTGTCCCACAGGCAAAGGAAACACAAAATTTTGTGAATCCTGACTGCATACCCATAAGCATTCCTATAACTTTTAGATCTCCACAAACATTCCATTGATGACTGTCGTATTTGATTGCCTTAAGTAGTATATCCATATTGTCATATGTCTCTTTTAGATGGACGGAATGGGCAATGGGGATGGATGGCATTATATTACCATTATGCAAAAGAACTGCTTTCAGGGGTCATTCTTACATTGTCGAGGCATGTTGACTGACCTGAGCAAACTATAAATTCAAAAAAAATGTAAACCAACTTGACACAACAAGTTCTTGGACTGGACTGATCTTTTGACACACAAAGCACGGCGTTGTTGCCTGAATCACAATGCTGCTAGACGTAAAAGCTCACACCTGAAATACATAAGATGTATAATTAAGATAATTGAAATCAATAAGATGAATAAACTAAAAAAACACAATAAAATAAACACAATCAAATGTTGAAATATTAGTATTTTGCCTATTTAAAATGGTTAAATCTGTGTAGTTATATATATATGCCTTCATCTTGAAAACTATACGTGCTAGAAAATATCTGAATGCAGTTTTGGAATCAGCGTGAAACATGCTATCCAGCCACCACGAATTTTACTCTGATGAAAAATCTTTGTTGACCAGTGTTATTGGAAATCAGAAAACGCTGAAACTGTAAGAAGAGAGTGGAATGAAAAGTTCGGGACCGCAGCTCCAAGCAGACTATAGCTATCAATGAAAGGAAAATGAATTTAAAAAAAAATCAACATATGAAACTGTATACCTACATTTGGGCCACTATATACAGGGCGTCCCAAAAAAATGTATACACACTTTAAATACTTATAAAGGCAGTGTTTATTAAAATACATTTCATTTTCAAAATGTAATAGAATCTACAGACATTATTTAATTGTTTTGTCAACGCCTGTTTTCAAACTGACGTCTGTTCTGGTCCAGGCACCGCTGATAACGCGAAGCAATGGAATCGCAAACATCACGAAACATTTCGTTTGGTATTTGTGTGCATTCTCGTTCAATGGCTGCTCTCAATTCAGCGACTGTTGCAGGTTTTATAGCGTAGACTTTGTCTTTTAAGTATCCCCATAAAAAAAAGTCTAGTGGTGTGAGGTCTGGTGAACGCGGAGGGTATTCTACGAAACCCCTTCGTCCAATCCACATCCACATCGTGCCAAGTACCACTCGCAATACTCCACTCTTCGGTCCGGATCATCATCTTCATTAATAGCATGGACTAATCTTGGAATGTAACTTTTCCATTGACAGCGCTTCAAAATGCGTTGGACAGACGATTCTGAAATTCCTACCTCACGACTCGCTTGCCGCACAGATTTTCTTGGACTTTGGTGATACGTTTCCAGTACTCTTTCTTGCTTTGTGGGGCTTGTCGATGTCCGTGGTCTTCCGGAACGCTTCTTGTGGACATTCTGAACAGTTCCATCGGCTTCAAACTTATCTCTAATTCGAGTGATGGTAAGTCGCGTTGGTGGATCTGTTTGAAACTCCCTCCTAAACTGTCTTTGCACTTCAACTGCGTTTTCACACTTCCAGTAGCATTTTAGAATGAATTTCCTTTGTTCAAAGCTTAGTCTGACTGCCATTATTAATTCTAATGGGTTTAACTTGGAAAGAAAGAAACATCAATTGAGCTATCAGCTGTTAAAGTGTGTATACATTTTTTGGGACGCCCTGTATATATATATATATATTAATATATATATATATATATATATATATATATATGTATGTATGTTAAAGGTTTAATAATTTGAAATGAAGAAATGGTAATAGGTGGTATGTGATACAGAAATTGTTTGGTTTGACTGAAAACGTTTAAATCCTGCATTTAGCACTGTGAAATTTGAAGAGGACGACATTTTTAATGGCAGAAGAGTGTAATAAAAGAGCAGACCCTTTAAACTGCAATCTAAAAGGCGAGTTAGTGAGCAAACGAAAGGATGGTTTAATAAGGGAGCAAAAGAAATAAAGCTCACTTGGAAATGATTTCGTATTGTGCATTGATTCTCAACCGCTGCATGCGTGGTCCCCAGACTCCATCGTAAAAATTAAAACAGTTATGAAAATGCAACGTGTGTATAATATATATATATATATATATATATATATAATATATATATATATTATATATAATTATAGTTATAAATGGCCAACTTGCTCCTACATTTTCGTCGGTGGTCAGTAAAGTTACAATAGCTACTAAAGGTGATGACTTTTAAGTTTTTCAAATTTTTAATCACTGGCCCTTGCTTTAAGGCAGGTGCGGAGTTTCATTAAAAAAGGTTACAGAAAACGGGTTTGTTTACTTTACCGGATACAATGATCATTCTTTTTTTCGAATTTTACCGCGTTACGATTTTAATTAAAAAAACTCGAAATCAAATTACTACTAGTTCATGCTACCTCATGTTTTTACACACCCACGACTTTTTTTTAGGTTGCATTAGATTAACCTAGCCCAACCTAAATTGAACTCCTTCCACCCCAAAAAAAAAACATTAGAGGAAAGAATGCTGTATTCCAAGGTCATTCCCATAACAGCTTAATCCGTTCTTTGATGTCATCAAATAATGTGAATTTCGGTAAGGACGTTTTCGACATCTCATCCTCCTTCTGCTCCTTATGCAGTCACGCTCATCCTCCTCCTTAGTCCATTCAAAAACTTAAAATAACAAAGCCCCTATCATTCAATTATACTTCCGGTCTCAATGAGGTGGAAGGGAAAGATTTGTCCGTCTACTTGTTGGTCTATTTCTTGTCGATCCGCTACATATATATATATATATATATATATATATATGAAAATACACACACACAAGCATATATATATATATATATATATATATATATATATATATATATATATATATATATATATATATATGCTTGTGTGTGTGTATTTTCATATATATATATATATATATATATATATATATATATATAGCGGATCGACAAGAAATAGACCAACAAGTAGACGGACAAATCTTTCCCTTCCACGCTATCATCAAACAGTCTTGGAAGACACACGTGGACACGGATTCAGAACAATGAAAGCGTCTGTTTCTTCCCAAAAGGCGCGAACGCAAGCCCTTAACAACAAAAGGACGCGCGGACAAGGCGTCTTAAGATTTGGCGCGAAGTCCTACGTCACAGGAACTACGTATAAAAGCGAGCTTCCACTCACACTCATCCTCACTCACACAGACACTCGCTTTCTACCTCGTCGAGCAGATCTCATTGCGTCAACCGCCCTCCGGCTTCTTGCCGGAGGAGCGGCCTGCTCTTCCTTCAAGGCCTACGATTTATCATCAAGTAAGACCTTCTACAGACCGCCTGCAGAAGCAATCCATCGAGCCCCAACCAGAATCACTTCGGGCCTACGGTTTACAAGGTCAGCCTTCAAGTTTCTCTACATTCCTCGAGATATATTCAGCACCTCAGGCCTACGCCTGCAAGATCATTTATAGGCCATCCTGCACCTCGAGAAGTAACATCACCTCAGGCCTCCGTACGAAGCCTACAACAAGCATCTCCATCATCTCGAGAGGCTTAACGGACAACGACAATTCGAGTCTACGGTAATAGGTTCCTCTTCAACCCGCCTTCAACAGAGTTTACATCGTCCCGAGATAAGTACAGCCTATTCTAAGTCCTCTTGTGAAGCCTACATTAACCTACCGCCGAACGGTAGACTATACCCCAAGTGTAATTAAATGTTCCAACTGACTCTCGTGAAAGAACGCAGTAGGCCTGTTATCCAATTCAAGTGTCATTTCAATACCGTAATTCCGCGTATCATCCGTTATGTTCAATTCATATATTTATGTGATAACTAAATATTCTCTTGGCGTAATCACTTAACATCACATAATGGTCTTATATGTAAATGATATTTGTGTAATCATTGTCAAGCATTTCAATCCATTATTATTAGGCCGCATCAATTATTCTATGTGCATCCATGCAATCATTTAGTCTACTTAATCAGTGTCACGTATTCTATTCAGTGTACCAAACGCACGTGCATTCTTTATATCATTACTAGGCCCATTCAATCATCTAGCCTACTTAATCAGAGTGTCATGTTTTCCATTCAATGTACCAAACGCACGTGCATTCTTTATATCGTTTACTAGGCCCATTCAATGTTCCATGTTGCATGCCATTTACATACCATCAATGAGTATATTACTTATTACGTGTCAATTAAGCTATTAACATTTCATCATATTAGCTAAGTCTATGTCATAAGCATAACGTAAAACTATCAATTAATTACTGTCAATTCTTTGTTATACCACAGTGAATAAATAACGGCTTTATTTTCATAATAAAATACAAAACTATAAGGTGTCTTTTATAACCTTAATATTAATTTGCTTGGGCGTAATCCAAGCTGGTGACCCTCGCTGCCATTCCTGTCACTTCCAATAGTATGGTGGGCCTACCCAAATAGCTACTTTCCAATAGGTGATACTGTATGACATCATAAATTATTAACCCAGCCTTTCATTAATAAGCAATCAGTCATTGCATCAATTAATCATTAACATACAATCAAATCATTATCACCTTAAACGGCTAAAACTAGGTCCACTATATATATATATATATGATGAATAAAACCACGAAGGAAAAAAGACACAAAGGGGTGCTCAAGCGCTTTCGTCTAATGACATCCTCAGGAACACTGGAGTGAAAGGACAGATCAAGGCAATATATAGGTTACAAAATAAACATACATACATACATATTCATATATATACATATATATATATATATATATATATATATATATATATATATATATATATATATATACATATATATAGTAAGCATAGAAAAAATTGTGGGAGGAGCAAACATTTATATGGTAGATTGACACTTTTAGCACTTCAGCCGACATTCAATATAAATTCAAATGGCTTGTTTATGAAACAGGTCACAAAAGAATAAAGAAATAAAAAAAATATAAATATAAATTGATAAAAAATTAATTACAAAATAGTGCCTTAGTGATATATATGTCACAGCCTAAATAATCATAAAGAAATAAACAGGCAAATAAAAAAAACCACAAATATATATACATATATTATATATATATATATATATATATAAAAAACACTTTTAGCACTTTGGCCGACCTTCAATATAAATTCAAATGGCTTGTTTATGGAACAGGTCACAAAAGAATAAAGAAATAAAAATAAATATAAATATTGTAAGTGGAGTCTACAAATTCAAGCTCAAACGGGAAGTTTTACAATCAATTTAATAGATGATGCCAAATTGATATATATGTCACAAAAAAAAAATAAATAAAAAAAAAAAAATAATAAAAAATAAAAAATAATAATCATAAATTGAAAGATAAATTTTAAGAGAGGCACACCAATTTATAAGGGAAAAATTACCACAGATTTTTTAGTTATTGTCCGAATCATGCATATTATAGTCACAAACGAATAAAAAAGTACAAGTAAATATAAAATGGAAAACAAAATGATGCCTAGATGATATATAAAGAACCATAAAATATATATACAACATATATACGGTATATATACGAAATATAAAGGCAATATATACAGAATATATATATATATATATATTATATATGCATAAGGGAAAAAAATTACCAGCTTTGTTTTTATAATTATTGTCTGAAAAAACGGTAGGTCGCAAAAGAATAAAGAAATAAAAATAAATATAAATTGAAAAAATTACAAATAATACACATACACATGTATACCCGCATAACCAAATATATATACATATACACACATATATACAAACACACACACACACACACACACATATATATATATACACATACAAGCTTGACCTTCACGAAATGAGAAATCATCACGCAGAACCTTTGTGAGGTTGTAAGGTAAGGTAAGGTACATACACATAGCCCGGGTTTTAAGTTTAGTATCTATCGGAAAAAAAAAAACAATTTGTCCTACGTACACTTTTACTCTGGACATGACACCCCTATTAAAAAGGCCATATTTTCCTCAATGTTTCTCCGCGCTCTTAGGATCGCCAGTCCGGAATACATCGATGCCGAATTGGAAAATATCAACGGTATTGGAAGTGAGTTGTGTTACCCATCTGCGTTCATGGAATCTTGTCTTAATAAGGCTAAACGAACCTTCTATCGTGTGAATAATAACACTCGCACCTTGTCAAAGAATATTTTAGTACTTCCATTTTTCCCGGGCTTCTAGGCATTGCTAATGTACTTAAACTTTTGGATATCAGTGTAGTTTTTCATATAACAATATTGTGAAAAACATCATAGTAAAAAAGCCGTACCAATAATTTAGGCATTATCTATAAAATTGGGTGTAAGCAATGTGATTCCTTTTACATAGGTCAGACGGGAAAGGATTTGCAAACGCGTGTAAAACAGCATCAATATTCCGTTAGAACGGGACAGTTGTCCAGTGCCCTTTTTGTCCATTTGTCAGAGTTATCCCATTGTATTGATTGGAATAATGTTTCAGTTTTGTTTCACTCTAGCAACATTGTTAATAGAAATATTCTTGAGTCGGCTATAATTCAACTTACAAATAACCTTAACATGAGTAAAGGTCTGTTTCAACTCGATCCCGTTGCTCTGAATTCCTTCAGAATGGATTTAAACAAAAAGGGCAGGTTGTTAAATCTTTGGTAAAAAAAAAATTGTTTTTGTCTTTTGTTTCTCTTACAATTTTATTTGTCAATTTTTTGCTGTATGCGTGTATGTGTATGTATGTATGTGTATGTGAGTATGTGTGTGGTCATTGCAGTTAAATGTGTTTGTATGTATATGTGTGTATATGTATGTATGTATGTGTGTATATGTATGTATGTATGTATGCAGTTAAATGTATATATATATATATATATATATATATATGTATGTACCTTACCTTACCTTACAACCTCACAAAGGTTCTGCGTGATGATTTCTCATTTCGTGAAGGTCAAGCTTGTATGTGTATATATATATATGTGTGTGTGTGTGTGTGTGTGTGTTGTATATATGTGTGTATATGTATATATATTTGGTTATGCGGGTATACATGTGTATGTGTATTATTTGTAATTTTTTCAATTTATATTTATTTTTATTTCTTTATTCTTTTGCGACCTACCGTTTTTTCAGACAATAATTATAAAACAAAGCTGGTAATTTTTTTCCCTTATGCATATATATATATATATATTCTGTATATATTGCCTTTATATTTCGTATATATACCGTATATATGTTGTATATATATATTTATGGTTCTTTATATATCATCTAGGCATCATTTTGTTTTCCATTTTATATTTACTTGTACTTTTTTATTCGTTTGTGACTATAATATGCATGATTCGGACAATAACTAAAAAATCTGTGTAATTTTTCCCTTATAAATTGGTGTGCCTCTCTTAAAATTTATCTTTCAATTTATGATTATTATTTTTTATTTTTTATTTTTTTTTTTTTTTTTTTTTTTTTTGACTATATATCAATTTGGCATCATCTATTAAATTGATTGTAAAACTTCCCGTTTGAGCTTGAATTTGTAGACTCCACTTACAATATTTATATTTATTTTTTTTCTTTATTCTTTTGTGACCTGTTCCATAAACAAGCCATTTGAATTTATATTGAAGGTCGGCCAAAGTGCTAAAAGTGTCTTTTTATATATATATATATATATATATATGTATATATATTTGTGGTTTTTTTATTTGCCTGTTTATTTCTTTATGATTATTTAGGCTGTGACATATATATCACTAAGGCACTATTTTGTAATTAATTTTTTATCAATTTATATTTATATTTATTTTTATTTCTTTATTCTTTTGTGACCTGTTTCATAAACAAGCCATTTGAATTTATATTGAATGTCGGCTGAAGTGCTAAAAGTGTCAATCTACCATATAAATGTTTGCTCCTCCCACAATTTTTTCTATGCTTACTATATATATATATATATATATATATATATATATATATATATATATATATATATATATATGTATGTATGCATGTTTATTTTTGTAACCTATATATTGCCTTGATCTGTCCTTTCACTCCAGTGTTCCTGAGGATGTCATTAGACGAAAGCGCTTGAGCACCCCTTTGTGTTTCTTTTTTCCTTCGTGGTTTTATTCATCATAAATACTTTTCACGTGTCACTTTCGTGAAATAATTTTTCATATATATATATTATACATACACACACACACACGAGTATGTATAATTGTATATATTTATATGTATGTTACACAGACCGTGCTGGAACAAGGAACTCTTCTGGAATAATTAAATCTACCATAGTCCGAATAAGTAATGGTAAATGGCAAATACTAAAGTTTTTTCATGAAAATAATAAACTTCAGCATTTGCCGTTTACCATTACTTATTCGTGACTATAGTGGATTTATTTTCCCAGAAGAATTCCTTGTTCCTTGCACGGTCTGTGTGTAACATAAAAGTTTCTCCTGAGGACCAATCCGAGTTGTAGCAAATATATATATATATATATATATATATATATATGCAGGAACGTAGACAAGGGGTGGATATGTGGGTTTCATCGCCCCCCCACCCCCACCCCACCGAAATAAGAAAAATCATAGGTTTGATATTTCGATGCATTTTTTGAAATTTTAAGTAAATTATAAGTAGGCCATGCTAAGTACCTTCAGCACATGTACTGTAATACATTTATGAATGTGTTTTTATTAATTTACACACTTTTAATAACGTTGGATTGGAACCTTGGATTAGCTTCCGCCCGATTTGTTCATTCTGACGAAGGCCAAGTTTGTCACTCCACCTTAGACCTAGTTTAACGTGGAATCCGAACCACGCCCCACCAGCAGCCCAGGTTCTTAACCACTAGGTTACCCAGAGTATCCATTTGTCTACCAACTAATTTTTTTTTATTGTGTGGAAGGATGAACAGCTGGGTTTGCTGCGCGCCGCCTGCTGTCACTGGGTCTCGATCCCGGGGCCGGTGGATTTGTAGTCAGCGACGTTAACCACTACACCACCCTGTATATGTATATATACAGTATATACACAGCGTGATCCGTTTGGGTATAAATAAAATAAAAACGCTGTGGGAATCTACCGAGAAGTGATACAGCGCTCATCTGTTGCACGTGTGGTCATAAAATGTGGGAGTTTGTAATAGGCTATGCCATCCGCTGCCAGACGTACGAGCCATCTGCTGTCAGACTTATGAGACATATGCCAGTTTCGAAGATGGCGGCGAATGCACAATAACGTGCGAAGTGTGTCATTTGGTTTACTAAGTTTGAGAGTGTGACAGCGTTACAGTGTGAGTTTCGGCATGTGAATGGTGTTCGAAAAGCTCCTAAATACGACTCAATAGTGCAGTGGTACCGCACATTTGAAGAAACGGGGTCTATCACTAAACCACATGCAGGTGGTCGTAAGAATTAGCATCTCGTTATGACCTCTGTCGTGTCCGGAAGCGGGGTCATGTTGAAGACCAGTGGCGAAACTAGGTTGTTGTTGTTGTTTAGCCGATCAGCCCACCCTGATCGAGCAAGCCGGCGGCACGCAGGTAACCGATCGCCCTCTCCGGAGGGCAGGTAGCAGGTGTCGTCTGTGGAGTTGTCTAGTCTGTGTTTATATGTCCGTAAGTTGGGGTGATGTCCACATCGGAATCGTGCTAAGTTAACTCGATCCGATCTGCTCAGGCTGATCTCTGACCTGTTAATGGGTGGCAGCCAGAGATGGGCAAGATCACCAACTTTGGTGATCTTGAAGATCAAGATCAGATCACCAGAAAAATGTGATCTTGAAGATCAAGATCAGATCACCAGAAAAATGTGATCTTGAAGATCCAGATCCAGATCGTGATCTTGAAGATCACTTTTCAAGATCACTTTTTAAGATCACTTTTATATGAATTGAAAAAAGTTGTACTCTTGTAGAGTAAACAAAAACAAATTATTTTGTTAATCACTCTTGAAAAGTATCACTCCTAATACTCCCCTAAGGGCTGAGGCAATACAAGCATCGCATCCTACCCATGTCACCTGATCTAAACCACGGGGATTGACGATTCCCCTTTCAGTTTTTCAGGTGGTAAACTTAAAACTTAGTATTATCATAACTTATCAGCAAAGAAAAAACTATTAAATGACCTACATATAGTTTTTAGTTCTATTTTTCTCAATTCTCATTTCACCAGGTCCATAACCCATATCAATGAATGGTCAGCATATATAAGTAAACATTTTTTACATAGAATTTAATTTTACAGTTTTACTGCAGTACGCAATTACTGACAATATAAGGGTAAAAACCGCAAGTTAAGAGTGTTAATTTAATGTTCAACCGCTGTAAACATTTGCTTTCAGCAAAACCAATTGTTCAAAGTTACCATCCGAGAGACGACTTCGTTTGGGGCTATGAACCATGCCAGCAAACGAAAACAACCGTTCCACTGGTGCAGAGGAAGGTAGCGTGGTGTTATACCTCTTGAAGATCTTCTTTATAGCAGGATACCTATCTAAAGAGTCGAGTGCCTTACTGGTGTCCTGCAAATAATTGAGGACTTCCAAGTCTTCCTTGTTGTTAGGAGCAGAGAATGAGCCGTCCATAGTTCTGAAGAAATCGTCTTCAGATGATGAGTCTGAGTTCACCGAACTATTACCACTGCTGTCAGAATTACAATTTCTTACAGCCATTTGCAGCTTGTCTTTTACTTGAGACTTGATTGCTTCATGATCGCCGAAATTAGGCCCTTGCAACAATGATATCCATCTAAGTTTGAAATACGGATGAGATACTGAGGCCAAAACGGCATCAGTTACCTCGGGGCTCAACGACAAAAAATGACCAAATCTGGCATTGAAGCCAGAGACGACTGCTGCCAGTAATGGCATGCAGTGTCTCAAGCGCAGGTCGTTTGGTTGGATAGGCTCCAATCTTGCGAGGGCATCTTGAGTCACTAGGACTGTTGGAAGAAGACAACCGTAGTAGCATTCTTTCTCTGCCTGTAATTTGTTGAGGGCTGCTGCAATTGGTTTTAGAACAGACAAATATTCTGAAATAAATTCCAATTCAGTCTTTGAGGATGTGTAGATTCAGTTCTTCAAGAGCTACATTCACGTCGTTCTTATGTTTATATATTTGGCTTAATGAGTCGTACATTAAGTTCCATCGGGTGACGCATGGGTACCTAAATTGGACGCCAGTTATTTCCTGTATTTTTTCTGCTGACTTGGGTTTACCAGCAGCATTCCACAGCGCCGAACATTTTCCCATTGCAGAATGCTTTATCTTCTTTACTCCAGGTGAATTCAGTCCTTTATCTGCATCAGTTGTTGCTACCAAGTTCAATGTGTGGGAGGCACATTGAATATGGGATGATAGTTTCACTGACTCCTCTCCATGCTCTCCTGAATGTTCAGGAAAGTTGCTGATGATAACCTCTTCATCTGAATCTTTTTCATCATCATCTTCATCTGCATCATCTTCATCAATGTCGTCAGTACGATTCTGAACACGAACACCGAACTCTTTAAAGCATTTCACCATGTTCGATGCATTGTCGGTGACTGTAGATACAACTTTTCTATAAGATAAACCATGCTCCGAGTTGATCCTGTCCAATATTCCAGCAATTTTATCAAAGCTATGTGTTCCACGAAATCTTCGGCATGCCAGTGCAGCTGATCCTCGCGACAAGTCATCATTGATCTGTAATGTAAGAATATAAAATCAATGTTTGTATGAACATTTTTTTAAGCTTAATTTAATAATATTGGTTAGACACGCACCAGCTAAACTGCGCCACCAAACATTGAAGAGAAGAACTATGTGATATAAAGGAGGCAATTCAGCGATGAGTCGCCTACCATACCACCACATCAGTGACCCATCCCATAAGAGCAAAATGTGGAAGAGTCCATATTCACAGCCTGTGAATATGGACTCTTCCACATTTTGCTGTGAATCAGACACAATGACAGATGACAGAATCAGTGAATTAGTGTGAAATTACTGTGAATCACAGCAAAATGAAGACTCACCAAATTAATGAATGAGGAACACATGTCGAATAATTGAAAAGATTATACTATAAGTCTATCAGACTATCAGTCTATCACCAATGGTCAATTTATCAATTATATAAAAATAATACACTAAATCAATAGCATACCCAATGCGCAGTGACTCCCATGAAACTGCGGTGATTAGTTGACCATATGTCGCATGTAACCACACATGGTCAACTGCTGCCAGTTTGCTTGTATGTCTTCCTTCATTGTACTGGTTGTTGTTGCAAGAGATCTAGCCAGGGTGCGTCTAGATGGCACCTGAACAGCCGGGTTGACGTCTGAAAAAAATATTTAAAAATTAAAACAAATACAATAGATTAGCTATGGAAAAAATATCAAAATATTTAGCTAGGCTAGCATAGTCTAATGTTCATACAAATAATATGATTAATTATTTTAATCAGATATTAGCTATGGAAAAAATAGCAAAATATTTGAGTTATACTAACATGAAAGAAGATTCTTAAATTCATGTAGTTCAACTAGGCTCAATGGTAGGAGCCCATTAGCCACAAGCGAGAGAATCTTCTTTTCAAGGATATCCTTGCATATTGGTGGTCCTGGTTTTTGCTTGGAAATGTGGAACATGCTTAGTGTTGACTGCTTGGCAATTTTGGCAGGACCAGCATTGCTGCCGCTGGCATCTTCTTCTTTAGCTGGACGCTTGCGAGATTTCTTCTCCGATTCATATTCACCCAAAAGATCCGAATGTAGTTTCTGCACAAGAAAATAAATTATTATCATGCGGAGAGACTTCTTGAACACCCTGTATAATATTTATCAGAGTATCAAACTTCTAGTTGAAATTAATACTTAACAAGATTCTAAAATTTTGTTATCTTTAACTAAATATTTTTCACTATGATCAGTGCATTTTTATCCTATGTTAAATTGAAAGCCGAATTTCGTCCTTCAGTAACTAAATAGGAGAAATTACAGACATGGATCAGACAGAGAGAAAGACAGATACACCTGGCGTTTTATTATAGTTGGATATCGGCAGTTTTTAATGTAGTTACTAGTCCATAATCTATTAATATCTGAAGTGCACAATATATTCAAATGGACGTCTATGTAAATGTAGCATTAGTCTTGTATGGCACCAGTCACTTAAAATATGACTTGAACCATTATGTTAATGTTGCTACTTACTACTTAGTTACTAAGTAGTACTAACCCTGAGGTGCCTCAGAAGATTGCTTGTTGAGTCGAGGCCAGCAGACAGAATTGTAGTTTTCTTTGTACACTGCCTACAAATAACTTTGATACGGTTTCCAGTTTTTTCGACAATTTGAAAATATTTTCCGTTCAATAGCACAGATTGATCCTTATTACCAACATTGTTATCTAAATATATTGAATACTGTTCTGGTGACAACCTAGAATATTTGGTTCCCTTGGGAGCCTGTTGAAGTTGTAAAATTGCACTCATTATTAAAAAATTCAATCTGTAAATAAAATATGTTTAGAATTAATTTATTATGAATACGGACCTATAGGCTATATTTTATGCCTATATATAATAATAATTAATAGAACACTTTTAACATAATTGCACAGTAAATTACACTTTTTACGAGCCTAAATTCCACAGCAACTACACCTTCCATGAGCCCACGCATGACGCAAGTCACCCAACTAACAGAAAACATAAACAGTCGGTGTTGAACAAAGTTGCCACCAGATGTCGCTTGGACAAAAACAAATGACATTCGCATAGCGGCATATTTAAGAATCTGAAATTAAAAGTGATCTTGAAGTCTAAAGTGATCTTCAAGATCAAGATCACAAGAAATAAAGTGATCTTAGATCAAGATCAAGATCACCATAATAAAAGTGATCTTCAAGATCAAGATCAGATCACGATCTTGATCTTCAAGATCACGATCTGATCTTGAAGATCAAGATCGTGCCCATCTCTGGTGGCAGCTTCGCACCTAGGACCGCATTCGGACCGAGTCGTGTCAGTGCTTTGTGGGTTAGGTGTGTATGTATGTGTTTTCTGTACTGTGTCATGTTTGTGGGGCGTGGTATGGAATGGAGTATTTGGTTATAATGTCTCTCTGGTGTTACCTTAATGTCGCGAGGTGTTGGTGCATGATTGTGCATGTAGTGGCAAGGGTGTTGTAGGTTAGTTGTCGCTGCTGCCATGAATTGTGTTCCCCTCATGTCTAAATGTTCCCTAACTTTCAGTATTTTTGTTTCTGTGTGCAGGTGTTCTATTGGTGTTGTTTGAGTGCATCCTGTAATGATACGAAGGGCGTTTTTTGTATTGTCTGCAAGGTGTTTGTGTGTATTTGAGATAATGGGTGCCCAGCATGGGCTAGCATAGTCCATAACTGAGCGAATATGTTGTTTGTACAGGGTGTCCCATAAGTCCGGCATCATAGGAAAAATAATAAAAAAAGGCAAAACAAAAGCTTTTATTTACAGAACGTGCTCAATATGTCCACCAATGTTTTCAATACACAAATTCAGACGTGATACCCAGTCAGCAAGCACACGGTGAATGATGTCAGGAGTAATGGTGTTACATGCCCCAATAATGCGCTGCCGCAAATGTTCAACCCTCCTAATTTTATCTGCGTATACCAGCCTTTCAAGTGGCCCCAGAGATAAAAATCTAGTGGCGTGAGATCCGGGCTTCTAGCTGGCCATTCCACAGGCCATCGACGTCCTATCCAATGACCAGGGAATTGTTGGTACAGGTACAATTATGGTTTGTAGAAATAGAAAAATATGAATTTCTCCTATGATGCCGGACTTATGGGACACCCTGTATATGAGTGATGTTGTTTCCTGCTGGTGTCCAAAGTTTATGCCTGTTAGTACCCTAAGCGTGTTAAGTCTTGACGTATATTTGTTTTTAATGTCCCGAATGTGGTTTGCAAAAGATAATGATGTGTTGTATGTGACCCCAAATATTTTGGTCCTGTGAGTGTGTGGAATGTTGGTGTTGTTTAGTGTAAGCTGTGGAGTTATCTGGTGTTCTTTTGTATTGCTTGTAAGCAAGGTAATGGTTGATTTTGTGGGCGCTACTTTGAGTCTATTGTATGTGAGCCAGTTTTGTATACTGTTTATGTATGTTTGTAGGTTATTTGTAGTGATGTCATCTGCATATGATGATAAGGTAAGCTTGTTATTTATGGGTGTTGGAATGTCATGCATGTATAAGTTGAACAGTGTTGGTGAGAGAACAGAGCCTTGAGGGACCCCGTTCGGAAAAAGCTTGTTTTTGGATGACTTGCCATTAAATGTGACATGTGAGTATCTTCCTGAAAGATAGTTGTGCAGCCATCTTTTAGTGTTATTGTGCATGTTTGTGTTGAGTATTTTGTTTATGAGAGGGAAGCGTGGGATAGCATCAAATGCTTTACTGATGTCTATTGTTGCTAATAGTGTACGTTGAGCTGGTCGTCTGGAGTTGATGCCATCCATGATGTGCTGCGTGAGTTAGTGAGTAATGTCGTGGTTGAGTGATGAGGTCTGAATCCATGTTGAGTAGGCGATAGTGGTATGTGTGGGTTGGTGATTTGTAAGATTAGTCTTTCTGTTATTTTGGAAGGTGTGCATAGTAAAGTAATGGGTCTATAGGAAGCTTGTTCTGTTGGATTTTTGTTTGGTTTGAGTAGTGTAATAATTTTACCTTGTTTCCATATGTCAGGAATAATACAGTATTGGTATGAATATGTGCTGATATTTGTGAGAGCTAGTATTCCCTGTGGGCCCAAGTGTTTAAGGTGTATGTTAGATATATTGTCTGGTCCAGTAGCCTTCGAATTCTTAATGTTTTTGATGATTTTGGTGGTCTGGTCTGTATTGAAGGGTGTAATGGTCGTGTCGAGGCTGTAGGTTTTCTTGTGCCTGGCTGTTTGTCTGTCTGCGTGTTTCTGGTTGTTGTCTCTGTTTAAGTGACTTATCTTTGCGTAGTGATTAACTAGAATGTTAGCTTGTGTATATGTTGGGATATTATTTTGGCTGCGACAGATAGCCGCGTGTGAGGTGTGAATGCCGCTGTTAGAGTGGGTAATGCTGTTTATAGTCTTGTATAGCCTGGATGTATCTGTGGAGTGGTTTAGTGTTGTTATGAATTCCCTAAATGTTTCCGTTTGTTTTTCTTTGAGTTTGTTGCTTATTTCTGTGTTGGGCTGTTGTATCTGCTGTTTTATGGTTTCTGTATGTGGTGTTTGTGTGTTATGTTTGAGGTTGTTACGTTGCCTTATGAGGTGGGCTATTTCTCTAGTGTAATTTGGGTTGTATTTTCTAATGTTGCCCTCGGGTATGTATTTGTTTGCATTATTGATGATCTGATTAAATGTCTTGAGTGTTGTATTGATGTTTATGATGGGTGTGCTGTTTAATGTGGTGAATTGTTCCTCAGTCTGTATTTTGAACTGTTCCCAATCAGCTTTCTTGTAATTTCTGTAAGTGTGCCTAAGGCTGTTGGGGCAGAGTGTAGAACGTGTTGTAATGATGATGGGCAGGTGGTCTAATGACAGTTGTTTTTCTGTTCTCCAGTGTGTATGTGTTGCTAGTGAGGGGGAACAGAACGTTATGTCTGGGGAGGAGTTTGAGCATCCTGCTTGATGTGGTATGTGTGTATGTTCTTCTGTATTGTTAAGAATGAAGAGGCTGTTTAGTTGTGTGGCTATGTTGGCACCTCTGGTGTTGCTTTGGTTGTGCAGGTACCAACTAGTGTCTTTAGCGTTGAAGTCTCTTCTTAAGATGACATTAGTGAGAGAGACCAGATTATGTAACTGTGGATTGTAATTGGCTGGCACCTGAGGTGAACTATCTGGTGGGATGTAAATGTTGATTAGTGTGGTGTTGTGTTTTGCGCGTGTTTTAATGTTAACTGCCTGTATTTCTATCGTGTTATCTGCTTGGATTGTGTTTGTAATGTTTTGGGTGGTATCAGTGTAGCTAATGCTTTTACGTATGGCGAAACTAGGTTGTTGTGGGCCCTGGTGCAAAATATTCACATGGGTCCCCCTAAAAAAAACTTTAGACAAAACTTTATACACAATATATCTACTCACCGTTTATTTAAAGTCAACGTTTCTGGTTTTCATTTCAGCAAAAGTGGTCACCATTTCCTTTAAATTTAATTCTCTTGCAATTTTATTTTCGACTGAAACTATCTCTCTATTTTTAACATGGCAACAATGATATTTACTTTTTTATAGTTAGTCTTATTAGCTAATCTTTAGATTTGTATTTGTTTTATAAGTACGGTACAATTTTTATATATTAAACAAATCTATGATGGGCCCCCAAGGCTGTGGGCCCCGGTGCATTGCACCATCTGCACCTTCGGTAGTTTCGCCACTGTTGAAGACTAATTAGGTTTATCACAATCTACCATCTTTGTGGGCATTGTTTGCCAAATATTAAACTATACAATGTTACTTTTTCCATTTCACATCGTTTATTTTATTCATACCCAAACGGACCACCCTGTATATACAGGGAGTACGCGATCCAATTTTGGAATCCGCATATGCGCAAAGATATAGACAAAATCGAAAGAGTTCAAAGACGAGCAACTAAGATGATCCCGTCGTTTAGGTCGAAGTCGTACAAGGATAGGCTTAAGGAGTTAAAATTGACTACACTCGAGAATAGGATGCTGAGGGGTGATCTAATCCAGGTTTTTAAAATTATGAATGGGTTCGATAACGTAAATAGAGATAGCTTTTTCGAAATATCACAATATAATAGAACTAGAAATAACGGGTGTACGTTGACAAGTAGAAGGTTCGAGACAGCAGTTGCCAAAAACTTTTTTACGCGTAGAATAGTAAATAGCTGGAATAGTTTGCCGGTAGAAGTAATTAGTAGCACGTCTATAAACATGTTTAAAAATCGATTAGACGCATATGTTGATAGATTGGGCATAGTTTAACCCTTTGAGGACCAAGGGACATATTTGTCCCACGGAAATAATAATATAAATTGTACAATGATGCAACGTTTCTACAAATACATCTACATGTTTATACAGGTATCGTTTAGTTGTCGGAAAATTAACCCCAAAATGGGTCATTTAAGTGACTATAGTTACTAATATCTAATTGTAAATAACAATAAAACTTAAACTTTTAAGTTCAAAGAAACGTATACTGGTTGTCAAAGGGTTAAGGTAGTAAAATTAAGGTTTTTGTGGTTCGGAACCCACGTAAAATTGTAGATCCCCTCCGCCACCGCGTGCCGACTTAATTTAACTTAAACTTGTGACAGTTATAAACTAATTTAACTTGTGTGATGCCGTCGCAGAAAGCGTCGTGTGTTAGGTGTGGGGTGAATCGGTGCTATACGGATTTTAGGGACTATGACGGCGGTCCTATGGCGATTACCGAGAGATCGGTTTATTTTTTTTGCGAATTAAGGGAGGAAATAGTTGACATAAAACGCAGTGTACGTGAGGTAACGCAAAGACTTGCAACGCTTGATGAAAGCAGGGGTAGGGCTACGGTTGACAAAAGCCGAACCAATACTAACGTTGAAGACGTTAGTAATTTGAAGAGTGAGGTGCGTAACCTAGTTTCTAATTTAGGTAGCTTATCGGGAAGGTTGGATAGAGTTGAGGAAGGGGTTAAGGTTGTTCCGAGATTAGTAGATGGGGAGGGATTTAGAGAAGTTAAGAGTGGAGCTAGGCCGCGTACGTTAGGTGATAGGAATCCCCCCCCCTATCGAGGTTTCGAACCCTTTCGCCCATTTGGAAAGGGACGCGAATGAGGGGGAAACTATTTTAATTGTGGACTCTTTAGTGCGCCATATGGACACAGAGTTCGTTGAACGGCATCCAACCAAGAGGAGGAGGGTCTGTCTCCCAGGGGCCAGGGTTGACAGAGTTAGAGACGAAGTGGATAGGATTGACGTTGCCTCCCGTCACTCGATGTTGGTGACGATGGTAGGGGGCAACGACTGGTATACAGGCCCGATACGAGAGTGCCTGACCTTTTGGAAAGATATAGGGGGTTAATTAGGTCCCTAAAGGCGAGGTCAGATAGCTCTTTAGTTCTAGGTATTACCCCTAGGCACAGTTTGGGTCTTAGGATTACGTCTAAAACTATATATTTGAATACTAGATTAGAAGAGATTTGTGCTAAGGAAAATGTACCCTTCGTAAAGCTGTGGTCAGATTTCAGTGATCCTAGCCTTTTTATAAAAGATGGGGGTGCATTTTATTGAAATAGGTAATGCTAAGCTAGGTAGGTTAATTGACGAAAACGTTCGAAAGCTGTATAGGTCGAAGCCTTCTTTAAACGTTGTGGGTCCGGGGAACGCGGGCCCGACGTGAAAAATAGTTTAAAACGCCGACCCGTGGTAAAAATAACTTAAATGTCTTTTATTGTAACACCCGTAATATTAGAAATAAATTAAACGAATTTAAGGCGATAATTTATTTGCAAATACGATATAGTTGCTATAAGTGAAACGTGGTTAAATACCGTGACTCGGGACTTGTTGGGGAAACTTGAAATACCGGGTTTTAAACTCTTTACTAATGATAGGTTATATAGAATTGGTAGCGGCGTTTTGCTGTACATTCGTAATTCCCTTAGGGCTATCGAGGTTAAGATAGATTTTCCGGCAGCAATTAATGCGATATGCGTTGAAGTTAGGGCGCGTAGTCTTAGTTTCAATTTTGTTGTTGTTTATGGACCTCCCGTTCAACCCCTCGATACCGATACTAGATTTTACACACTTCTTAGTAACTTTATTAATAATCGGGATAGTATAGTTGTCGGAGACTTTAACTGCCCTAACGTCAATTACGAGACTTTTACTGGTAACGTTGAGGGTTTGAGATTGATTGAGTTCATGGGAGATCATTTTTTACGACAGATAGTTACCGAACCAACGCGCGGTGATAATATTTTAGACGTGGTGATGACGAACGGCGAAAACATAGTCGAAGGTTTAGAAGTAGGCGAGAGTTTAGGATGCAGTGATCATCAAATTCTTAGATTTAAGTTATTGATAGAAAACACTAAGGATAGTAACGTAATAGAAGTCCCTGATTTTCGTAGGGCCAATTTTGATAGTTTTGCGGATAGGATGAGAGTAGTGGACTGGGGTGACTTATTTATGGGTAATGACGCAAATTTGCAGTGGGAGGCGTTTAAAGATAGTTTCTTGAATATCGAAAGGGAGTTTATTCCTCGTAAGCCCAAGCGCGCTAGAAATCATGGTAGGCCTAAGTGGTGGACTAGGGAAATAGGCGAGTTCATAAACGAGCGTAACAGAGTATAGACTTAATAAGCGTAATGGCACGGTAGCTAACGCTAATAGATATATCGAGCTTAGACGTCAGGTTAAAAGATCAGTTAGGAATGCTAATCGTAATTTAGAGATACTTATAGCTGCGGATAGTAAACATAACCCAAAAAAGTTTTTCGATTACGTGAATAATCGTAAGCCGATAAAAGATAATATAGGCCCTCTCTTGGACGCTAATGGCGCTTTAGCTTCTGACGCTCAGGCGATGGCGGGTATTTTTAATAACTTTTTTGCGACAGTTTTTATCATAGAAGACGTAAATAATGTCCCCGATGTGGACGATATCGTTCCATTTAGCAGCGAGACTATTTTGGATGAAATAACTGTTTACGAGGGTGAGATTGCGCATTATATCGATAAGTTAAAAGTTAGCAAGGCTCCAGACCCTGACGCGTTTTATCCTAGACATCTGAAAGATTTGAAAGACGTTGTCGTAGGCGCCTTAACGAAGATTTTTAATCAGCCACTGGAAACGGGGATTATACCTGAAGACTTCAAATTAGCTAACGTCACGCCCATTTTTTAAAAAGGCGGCCGCACAGTAGCTAGCAATTATAGGCCCATTAGCTTAACATCAATTGTCGGTAAAGTTTTGGAATCCGTAGTTAGGGATCGTATCATCAAACACTTAAAAAGTCGCGATTTGATTAATAGTAGTCAGCATGGGTTTCGACGCTATAGATTTTGTTTAACTAATTTGTTAGAATTTTATAACGAAATAGTGCGCGAATACGATAGGCATAGAGCGGCTGACGTTATTTATTTAGAGTTTAAAAAAGCGTTCGATACAGTTCCGCATAGAAGACTAATGGCGAAGATTAAAGCGCACGGTATACGCGGTCAGGTAGCTAACTGGTCAGAGGAATGGCTTCGTGCTAGGAGACAGAGGGTCGTTGTTAATGGTAGTGAATCAGGGTGGTTGGATGAGGGTAGCGGTGTCCCACAGGGTTCAGTGTTAGGCCCATTGCTATTCCTAATTTACATTAACGACATAGATGTAGGTTTGACTAGTAACGTGTCAAAATTTGCGGACGATACTAAAATAGGCGGTAAGATTGTTAACGAGGACGATAGAAATAGGCTCCAAGACGATGTAAATAAGATTATGGAGTGGACGGATAAGTGGCAGATGCAATTTAACGTAGACAAGTGTAAAGTTTTGTATATAGGTTCTCGTAACAATAATTACACGTACACGATGGATGATAGAGAGTTAGCGAGCGTTGACGAAGAAGTAGATTTAGGCGTACGCGTATCTAAGGATTTAAAAGTTAGGAACCAGTGCCTGGAGTCTTGCGCTAAAGCTAATAGGATGTTAGGCTTCATAGCGCGTAATTTCGAATTTAAATCGAAGAATATTATATTGCCCCTTTACAAGTCCCTAGTCAGGCCTCATTTAGAATATGCCGTTCAGTTTTGGTGCCCGTATTTGCGTAAGGATATTGATAGGTTAGAAAGGGTTCAGCGTCGTGCCACGAAACTAATTCCGTCATTGCGCAACAAGCCTTATGAAGATAGGATTAAAGAGTTAGACTTGCATTCACTCGAAACTAGGAGATTAAGGGGGGAGCTTATTGAAGTTTTCAAAATCGTTAATAACATCGATAACGTAAATTTTGACAAACTGTTCACTTTCGATAATAGCAATACTCGTAATAACGGATTTAAGTTGCGTGGCAGACGTTTCATTACTAATATCGCTAAAAACTTCTTACGTTTAAAGTAATTGATAAATGGAATAATCTTCCCGCGCCCGTCGTGAACTCTACCAGCGTTAATATGTTTAAGAACCGTTTAGATAGGCATTTTAAAAATATTAACGTTGTTTAATATAAAAACAATCCCCCTTTTTAAATAACCCTTTCAATCCGAGCCGCACCCTTTTCCCTCCGAGCCGCACCCTTTTCCCTCGAGCTGCACCCTTTTTCCCTCAGCCGCACCCTTTTCCCTCCGAGCCCACCTTTTCCCTCGAGCCTCCCCTTTTCCCTCTGAGCCTCACCCTTTTCCCTCTCCCTCGTTAAATTATTAACGTTGTTTAATATAATAAAACCTTAGCAACAGGAGCTCTGGGGTGGTGATCGAGGATGAGTCTGTTGACGATAATGCCAGCTTGTGACATGCCAGCGTGTGATGCCAGGAAAAAAAAATAGACTAACACGAACTTAGATGTAGCTCGTAGCGTAAACTAACCTACTTTTTGTTATTCTTTCTACTTTTTTTTTCTCTCTCTCTCTTTATTTGCATGTCTGTAACTCTCTTCAGTGCATGTCTGTAGTTTGCATGGTATGATTGTGTTTGAGTTAAGAATGTGTTGCATGGTTTCTAATGCGTTCTTATTTTACTTATTTTCATCTTCCGCCCCTTTCCGGCGGAGTGGGCTCCGTCCTCTACCTCCCTATGGAGTAGAGGACCGGTCTGCAACCGCTGGAGGTATGTGTTGCTTTGAGTTAAGAATGTGTTGCATGGTTTGTAATGCGTTCTTATTTTACTTCTTTTCATCTTTCACCCCTTTCCGGCAGAGTGGGCTGCATCCTCTACCTCCCTATGGAGTGGAGGACTGGTCTGCAACAGCTGGAAGTATTCTCTTCGACTATTTTTCCGACTTGTCGGCAGTGGCCGGCGGATGGTGATGGTGTCTTTCTTTCTCTCTTTCTGAATGAATTTTAACCTAAAACCGTGCTGCCTATTTCTAATCAAGTTATGCAGTTCCAAGTGTCCGACTATACGATCCCTAATTATTGATTCCAGTAGCTTACCTACAACAGACGTTAAACTGATTGGCCTATAATTTTCCGCCGCACCTTTATCGCCTTTCTTAAAAATAGGTGTTACATTTTCTAACTTTGAAATTATCTGGTACGCACCCCTCAGAAATAGACGCATTAAAAATCTTTGTTAGCGGCACAACAATGCTATCTTTTAATTCTTTTAGTTGTATGGGATATATGGAATCCGGCCCCGGTGATTTACGCATTTTCATTTTATCAATATAGCGCATTACCTCCCTTTCACTAACCACAATATTATCTAAAGTATTACCATTATCAAAAGGTATTATGTGCATGACCGTAGGGACATTCGTTACATCTCCTATTGTAAAAACTGACGTAAAAAATTCGTTTAGCAGGGTAGCTATTTGCTTGTTTTCAGGAACTAGCTCTCCGTCAGAATTTTTCAACGGCCCCAAGACACTCTTTACTGGATTCCTATTATTGACGTATTGAACGAATCGTTTGGGGTTTTCTTTGCCGTCACGAGCTATGGAGATTTCAAAATCACGCTTGGACTTTTTTATTACGCTTTTCGTTTCACGTCTTAGAGATATGTAGTCGTAACCACAAATTGTCTTTATCGCACTTATGTAACCTATAAGCCCTATGTCTACTCCTTATAATATCTCCTACTCTAAAAGTAAACCACAAGGGCTTGTTATTTACTTTCGCACGCTTAATCTTGTACGGTACACACTACACATTCCTCATTTATAGTCCTAAATATTGTTTCAAACGATTCCCACATTAGTTTTGCGTTGGAGATCCCCATTACGTTTTCCCAATTGACGTGACAGTTCATTTCTAAATTTACAAAAGTCTGCGTGCTGGAAGTTATGAATTTTAGTCGAGTTAGCTGGTTTCGAGTGACTTACTGAGAGGACAAACTCTACCATATTGTGATCGCTATTGCTTAACGGTTCTATTACTTGAAGATCAGTGATTAGCCTATCATCCGTAGTTATTACTAAATCTAAAATACTGTCCAACCTCGTAGGTTCCCCAACCTTTTGAATAAGATAGCTATCCTCGAGAAAATTAACTAAACAATTACCTTCCGCGTCTCCCTGCATTGTATCGTAATTCACGTTGGCGCAATTAAAGTCACCCATAATTAAAGCCTGCTCACTACCGATTATTTTCTTTAGTTCACGATATAACGCTTCGTCCGTATTAGCTGTTTGATTAGGGGGCCTGTATATAACGACAAGTAGTAGTTTGAGATCGTTCAATTTAAGTTCTGCTATAGTCGAATCTATCGGTTCTGGAATTGTGTGCGTTACTTCTATAACGTTCGCAATATCATCTTTGATATACACCATAACACCGCCTCCTCGCCTACCTTCTGTTTTTAACAAAAAGTCTATAACCTCTGATTTGATACTCCCCTACAAAGTCGCGTGTTTCAGTGCTAAGCCACGATTCATTTATCGCAATTAAATCATAGTCTTTACAAGCAATTAAAGAAAAAAATTCATTTATTTTATTTCGTAGGCTACGAGCATTTAAGGATAGAACCTTTAAATTGTTTGTAACCGCGATACCTTCGCGCGCGCAATGGAATTTTAAGGAAATTACACCGGGACCGTTCGAGTTACGGCAGCCTGAAAAGAAGAAACACTATTATGAAATAGTCTTCCTGAACGCGTAGCCCAACGTTATTAACGTCATACAGGTATACCCCGTTATTCATAGCTTCGATATTCGTAGCTTCGCTTATACGTAATATATTTTTTGACACCAAATTCCGCTATTCGCAAACCCAGCTCCGTTATTTGCAATGCCAGATAAGTGAAAAAAAATAATTCACAATTCCGCTTGCTACCAAAGGCAGCGCAGCATGCCTGTATCGCAGGCCATTATTCAAGAAAAGGCACGCTCTTTGTGGCGAGATGTGAGGAAGGAAGTCGTTGGTGAAGGTGAGAGCAGTGGTGGTGAAACTTTCAGTGCGAGTCGGGGGTGGTTTGACCCCAGTCGGGGGGGGGTTTGAGGAAATAAAAGTACAGTACAGGTATGTTTATTCTTTTATTGATGTTATTCATAGCTTACTATCCTAATATAGGTCTGTATTTGTGTTTTATACTTGCTTTTATGTATCGTATGGGAACGTATCCAAACATCTTGCCTTCTGAAAAATGGCCACCGGAACGCATCCCCCCCCATAAAACATGTATTTATATAATTAGTGTGAGGAACATAACTCTTGCGAAAACCGGGGTGTATATATTATATATATAATATATATATATATATATACGTATATATATATATATATATATATATTATATATATATATATATATATATATATATATGTATACAGTAATATATATATA